>RSEF01000006.1:14522264-14548780 GCA_003993805.1 Himantopus leucocephalus | reverse complement strand
GGTTTTTTTTTTTTTTTTAATGTTGAAAGACAAAAAAATCCCAATCTGATCTTAAAAATGACATGTATTTATTTTAAATGACTGATAATGACACAAGACTGCTCTCTTCTTCTGAATTGTGTTTTCAACTCCTGGAGTCCCGCCCTGAGACCCCTTAGCGTCCATTAGCAGATCCATTTTCTACCCTTAAACTATGTATTCTTATCAAAATGTTAATTCTTCCAAGCCTTGAAAAAAACACCCTGATACGCTGCGTATTTTATATGCCAAATTATTCCACTTTAATGGAAAAAGAACAGAAATGTTAAGGAATTCATGTGTATCTGAGTTGTGCACATCAATCTTCTAAGGCGGCAGATAACAAAGGTCAGAAATAGCCTAGCGCTGTGTTTTGTGTAGCGCATCATTCTATGAGGAAAATGTGCCCAAGTTCCTCCTAAAACATTGTTTTCAAGCATGGTTACTACTGAATATATTTCTAAATGACAAGGTTTATTTGTCTGTATTTTGATATGTTTAGGGGAAACTCAGGCTGACAGTTAGAGGAGGCAGGAAGAGGGAACCACAACAAGTTCCACCCAAACACAAAATGTCATCTCTTCCCTGGCTAGGATACGGAAGCATCCTGATGAAAAAAAGAGCAGACATTTAAAAGTTTCTGACATGTGTCACAGATGCAGCCATTGAGCCACTGTTCCTGATGTAGCTCGAAATGACAGCATCCAAGCCATTGGAACTGGCTGCGGGACATGCAAAGTTTGGTGTGTGTCGCATTTAATCCTTGTCATGGCACATCTAGAGAATAAAAAAGACAAATGGACACAGGCAGTAGTGATAGTTCAAATAACTTAAAATAAAGCTTCCCAGTCTAATTGATATTATCAAGCTGTGCTAACATTTACCAGCCACCAAGTAGACAGACAGGAGGTCAGCACCCTTTTTTTCTGCAATTTTCCCCCAAGTCAGAAGGATAAGTCTTTCGAGCTTTCTCTAAGGGTGACCCAAATACATGAACTGTTTACTCACTGACTTGCCAAAGATACTCCTTAATAATCAAAACCTATAAAGACAAAAAGGCTTCAACCACTGATGAAGCAACTTGTTGTGCATGGCCCATGTTATTTATTTACGCTAGCTTAGGATCCAGCCGATAATGATGATTGTTGTACCAAAGAGTTGACAATTTATTGGTTGTACTACCTCTGGATATTTTATAACCTTCGTTTCCGATTATATCCTTGTAAAGTTGAGGTGCAGGCAGCATAAAATAACATTCTTTTTGAGTTATCATGTTGGCATCTTCTCTCAAGCAGTGCGCCTCAATGCTGGCCCAAAAAGTTTGTATAAATAAAACCGATCGTCTGCAATGCAGCAGAGATCACTTGAATCAAGAGCTTCACATCTAGGTTTCCAGAGAATTTATAGTCGGCAGCCCATTAGCTTGTCATTGATTGCAGGGGATGAGTGCCGGCTCCTCATCTAACTTCCAGTTTAACATAGGGGATACTTTTCCGTTTAGCAGCCTGAGAGGTGAATACAGAGGATTCAATTTTAGCATTTTCCAAATACAATCAGCCTCTGATAATGCGACTCCCCTGGCAAGTTGAAGTTCGGGGGGGAAAAAAAAAAAAGTCTTTTGTATTAAAAAGTCAGTGGTACCTACAGGCTATTGGACTGGTTTCTACTTAAATCTTTTGGCTACCTAGGCATAGTGATAAATGAAGCATGGGTTTGACAGCGCTGCCTTCTGTATGTTAAAACGGCCTTGTAAGACATTCGCAACATTATACGCATCGTGGTGGTGGAAGAGAAGGTTCAATGAAGGAATGTGTTTAATATACACATTTTTTTTTGTACAGTTTTATTAGAGGATTGAACAAATGTATTTGTTACTACCCTTCTATCCACCACATTTTTGGGAAGGAATGTTGTATTGCTTTATTGTCTGAAGTTCAAAAATATTTTTGAAACAGTCTTTTTTTCTCTTTATCTTTGCATCCACCAGCAGAGCCAAACCGCTTGAAAACATTGTAAAAAACATATATTGGTATATTTCTATCCTAGGCCAGAAATATGAAAAAGAATATATCCCAAAAGACCCCTTTCTTTTTTCTCTCTTGTAAAACACAGCTTTAGGAGAAGTCAAGTTAGTGTGCTAACTTAGACCTGAACTCTGAATGTTTTGAGGTTCTGCCTTTGACAGCCTTAATGCTAGCTACAGTGACATTCAAACTTGGCTGACTTGCTTCCCCTCTGGAAGAAAAAGATGCTGAGAATTGGACTTCTCCATTTCACGTGATTTCTTATGCCTTGGAGGATATGTTCATGAGGTATTCACCCGGTCAACCTCTTCCTGTGTCTAAGTCAGAAAATGGTGAGGCTCATAGTTTAGTGGGGAGGTGGCAGCAGGCACCAGTGCTGCTGCGGGATGGAGAAGGTAGCCGCTGGCTTGCCCGCAGAGACTGTNTATGTTCATGAGGTATTCACCCGGTCAACCTCTTCCTGTGTCTAAGTCAGAAAATGGTGAGGCTCATAGTTTAGTGGCAGCAGGCAGCTGCTGCGGGATGGAGCAGGTAGCCGCTGGCTTACCCGCAGAGACTGTGTAGGGCAGATATTTCCCCACAGTACCAGTGAAGGGGATAACAGGTTAGCTTGAAGGTCTGTCCTTTCTGCATGCGACAGGTAGGATGGAACTCCCGTAGAACATTGGGCTCGCCTCTAAAATTCTCCTCCTGGAAGATCTGCAGTCAAGGTCTGCAGGGATACCAGAGCAAAACCCAGGTAATGTATCTTTCTTAATGGCACCTCACGGAGGAAATAAACCTTGGTCATGTTTCAGCGGGGCCTCACTAACAGCATAAATGTAAATCAGTACTCTTCTAGGACAAGTCAAGTTGCATCTTGAGAGGCAAACCACACCCCTTTGACCCCATTTACAGTGGCACAAGGGGGTTCATTGCTGGCAGAGAATAACATTTGAAATTGCTTTCCTGAGGCTGTGGACCATTTCTGTGTCATGGAGACTGATGCACAAAAGTCTTGGAATGGGAGAATGTGGTGGAAGCTGAGATGGTAGATCCTTTGCTCTTTTTGGTGACACTGTAAAGTCCTCCTGTTAAGATGCTTGGATTGTGGAAATGTTGCGACAGTACATCTACCTCCTCCGACAAAAGCTTTCATATGTATTATGTTCCTACACACAGTGAAATTATAAAGTAACAACAAGAAATTTGAACTAGTAAGAAGAAAGGTGTAGAGGGCAAAAGGCATGGGCAATGCCTCATCCTTTTACAGTAATGACAATGATGAACAGCATAAAAGGGACTAGTGGGTGGAAAAATATTTTTTTAGAGCAGTTATAATATTGGTGGCTATAGTTGGCAATCTTCATAAATCATGTATAAGTGTTTAATGGTCTTTGGTAGTAATTGTGTTCCACAGGGCAGGGTTAAGATTGTGGCAGAAAGCCCATTCCTAAGTTTGTTTCTTCATTGTGCATCATCTTCCTGTTGAAGACAGGATGTGGTTATTCTTTCCTTCTACCATAAATGAGCTGTCATCTCAAAGAAACTAGTCTAAAGTGCAGGAGAGTGTCTCTTCATTCAAATTATCGTGTTGGATTCCATCCACTCATTTTTGTGTCATTGCAGAACATGTTTGCATACTCAACAGCAATATAAGTTCATTATTGCTCACTGCAACAGAAACTCAGTTTTCTCTTCTGCCAGACAATTCCAGAGGATTTATGTAAGCTAGGGATTTCCCATTTGCCTTAATGGGAGTTACCCCGCACCATACAGTAGATCGGTGGCACAGCAAAGGAAGATAAGTCAAAAGACCCCTAGAGAGCAATGTTGATTTCACATACTTCTCTTTTGCTGTAATAAATTCCACAGCATCCTATGCATTATGAAATGCCTGATTGAGTTAATTTGCTGCATTGTAAAATAAAGGCATAATTATCATTATTAAGTGTAATTAACTGTACATCTGATCGCTGTGTAGAATAGAAAAAGACAAATATAGCATGAAAACACTTTAATATCATAATTACTTGTCTGTTTGCATTGTCCTTGGTAAATATGCATACGCTAAGTTATTTGATTTAATATGTTGAGCTGTGTTGCACTTTGCTTATTCTATGCTGATTACAAAAACCCAATCTTTTCTAAGAACATTTTTTGGCTCAAGACCTTTTTTAATCTCAACCTGTGGGAAGGAATGAAAACAACCAACATCATAAAGTTTTTTGGGGCCACTCCATCATGTCCACCATTTCCTAGATGTGTACTTTCTAGTAAAAATTTTTTAAATGACTTTATGTATTTAATCTGCAGAGTCAAGACTTCCAGTGGTAAATCTAGTTCAACAGAGATTCAGTTGGAAAAAAGTCTTTGCTAGGGGAGAGGAAGGAAAATAAACTTGTGCTTTGCAGCAATAAGTCACAATGTTGTCAACCAGATTCTGTAGGTTTATGAAACAGCCTTAACTGCAGGTCCAGAGTGGAGTTAGTAGTTTTACTGGTCTGTTGAGGACACTTGATACCAGCACTAGTTGTCTGGCTAGTGAAAAGAAACGGAGTTCCAAAGTTTTTGTGGCATTCAAAAAGTCAGGCTTGGAAAAAGCTTTCCCCTTTAAGCCTCATAAATTAAGATGGGTCAAAGCTTGAAAGACTTCCTAAAACTAGATAAAACGGCCTGGATCTTTTCTTCTTTTGGGAATTAAGCATTTTTGTCTGCATTGATTAAAGAGTCTAAATTCAATGAGATTGTTTGGGAAATGAGCTAATTAATGAGAAAAGATTTCAAGATTTGGCACTTTTGTAGGTATGTCACAGACTTAATGGGATTATTGACCAGGCAAAGAGGTCGCAGGACCTCACCATAGGCAGTTTATGTAAAACAATCCATTTAACTTGCGTCTGAAATGAAACCACTGCAATGATTTCTGAGATCTGCCTCTTGTTCTGGTCAGGCGCCATCTCTTTTTCTGCAGCACTGCTATAGCAGCATTATTTGTAGTATTTTCTGCTTAACTCAGAGTATCACTGATTCCCAGAAGCACCAAATTTCCCGTTTCCCGTGAGGTCTGGTAGTGATGCAGCTGAGGTTTGGAGGTTGCTTTGGTTTATCTCTATAAGAGTCACTCCAGTAAGGGAAAGTAGCAGTTACAAACAAGTTTCAGAGGAGAGCGTCTGGAGGGGCACTAGGGGGAAATTTGCCCATGAATGGGTAAGCGACTTACTGTGGTGCTGGACTTTTTCCTGTACTCTCTCAAAGGGGTTGGTTACCTTTTTTAATATAATACAGGATGAAATGGTTAAATACATCACAGTTTTGCCAATAATAGGTGTTGGTGTATAAGTCTAACTGGCAGTCAGACTGCCCAGGTTATTGATTTTACTGTCTAATGGCTGAAAGAGATGTTATCTTGATTAATTAGAAGTCAAAAACAAATGCATCTTGCTTCTATTAGATCTCCTGGCGTTTGCTTTCTTTTTTGCTCCCTCGCCAGTGGTGTTGTACATGTACCTTTAAAATGTTTTAAACTAGAAAGCTATCAAGGTCAGCGGTATACAAGCCCTAGTGACTTTATTTCAGCTGTCAACGAGTCCTTAAAGCATACACTGCTTTTGGTGGTGGAAGGTGAGGTACTCTTTTAAAGCATAAGGCTATTCATTTAACCTCAACAAATGAAAATCCAGTAGGCTACTATTCTTAGTGCTCTTAGATGTAACTTATCACCTCATTACGCTATTGGGCAGAAATGCTGACATGCTATCCGAGTATTACTTTATATATTTACTGATGGTTTTACAGGAAAATATATTTTTCTCTTTTAGAGCAGTTAGTGTTCTGCAAAGGTGTTTAGTGCTTAATGTGAATAAGCTTTATAAAGACTACTGGAACAATGAAACATAAAAAAGTGGACAATTTTCTATCAGCTACTTTGAATTACGGTCAGTAAGATGATAGAAAAAATGATGGATGATAGAGGAAGAAAAGTTTAGGGTTAGTCAGCAATAACAAAACCTGTAGAGTTATAATATATCATATTAATAATCACTTCCTGGTAGTTTGCACGCTCTCAGAATGCCAAGTACTAAGGAAAAAAAAAAAGGAATCTCGCTGCATTTATAAACAATTTACATCCCACAGAGTTTACTTCAAGCACATGAGTAGTCGTTTGTTTTTACTGTAGTTTTATTTGTGCCTAATATGAGCACGATCTAGGACTAAAATTACCTTACAAAGTACACAGAAATATAATATGTTGCACACGCTGNAGGACTAAAATTACCTTACAAAGTACACAGAAATATAATATGTTGCACATGCTGTTGTGAATCAAAGTGAAATTGCCATGTTTGGATTTCAGAACTTTAGAAGCTTTCCTTGTTGTCACAACCAGTCTGATTCTGAAAATTGTATAAAAATACAAGGGGGACAGTTCATATCTTTTCAAAATCTTGGGAAGCCCATAAATGCAGTAGCTTTCTGCTCACAATGGCGTATAATGTGCAATGGAAAAACACAAAGCACTGACACAAACTTTGTTTCATCATCTCCTGAGCAGATGGTTTACGTGACTTCCTGTCTTCTTACTTGCTCCGCAATATTTTAGCATACAGTTAATCTCTTTATCGGGTTCTCAATTCTCTCCTCTTGGTCTTGTCATGAAAGATAGCGTCTGAAGAAAGATGGCCTACAGCACTGCGCAATTTATAGGTGTGGCCTGGTTTAAGTAGCCAATTTGTAAAGTTGCAGACTCAATTTATCTGCTGTTTTTCGTGGACTTTGCTTAGAAAAAGTGTAAAAAGCACAAGGCTTCTACTCAAATACAGCCCCCACTTTGCTTGGCAACTTGGTGTTCACCAAAAAACCCACCAGGATCCTGTTCTGTCTAAGCAAGGAACTGCAAGGGTTTTCTGAAATAAGGATCCAAAAGGACAGGATGTAAATCAAGGCAGCCCCGTGGTCATTTTAATTGGCGTTACCATTTACACAGGTCGGTGCAAATTCTTACCGTGCTATTGAATAAAATGAGAAGTTACCGCAGCAGCTGTAACATCCGTGGCCGTTTTTGACTATAGGCCTGCTGAAATATTGACCTCAATTTTATTTAGTTGAAATTCACAGTACAATTTCAGTAAATGTAGTGCTGCTGATAGCTGTCAGACTGAGTGCATTGGATAGCAGGTTTAGGTAGTGGTAAGATTAGCCGTCTTGCGTTGTACTGCCACCAGCATCCCTCGTCTCTGATCTGAAAGAACTTCATCTAGGCAGGGGTATAGTTCGGCATCTGTTTTTTATTTGGAGACTACCTGTGAGGTGGTGCCTGCTAGCACCAATTGTGATGCTAAACCCTGGTCTGTAAAAACTGGATGGAAATTCACTGTATCAGCTGTACATAGTATATATATGGTATGTATATGGTTGTTTCCATCCAGAAGAGACATTGACTCTCTGCCCTGTTACCAGCCACCACATCCCTTTTGAATTCTTCAACGGATAAGAACTGAACTGGAGGACAAATCAGTAGATGCTGAGGAGTGCATACCTAGGTCAGTGTTGTGATCATCATTTTTTATTACTCCGGCCTCTATGTGAACAGGACCCTAATCTGTTACGAATTGACAGGTTCTGTCACAGTGTAGATGTTCCTGGGTCTAATCTTTAAAAGAAACAAACAAAAAACAAAACAAAACCAAACCAAAAACCCCTGGAGATGCTTAAAACCCTTATGGTTGCAAATAAAATATTGAATACATATACAATATATGTATTTCTACTTATATATAAAATATTGAAAAACGGGAAAGAGCAACTGGTTTTGGGTTAAGTGATGCATAAGAGTTTAGACCAGCTCACATTATGGCACAACAACGCAGGGGCCCTGAACAGGTATGCGTCCAGAGCACCAGGCTGCTTTAACGTGATCCTGAGCTCCGATGGAGGTGAGAGTGTCACGTTGACCAGGTCCTTTCTTTTCCTCTGGCGTTTCCCCTCACTTCTAGGATGTCTTCCCCCCTCACAGCAGTACTCCGGATTTCCTTGCTCCAAAGGGACATTTCTTTTTTCTGAGCAATGTCACCCTCCATTTGTGGAATAAAGGGAAATAAAGGCTGTAAAATATTGATCCTGGAAGTTTACATGAGGGAAATACAAAGTCTTTCTTCTGAGCCTCGGAATGGCTGTCAGAGGCCTGCCTCAGCTGTTAAGAGGGGCCCAGCTAATGCAGTCAGGTTTGCTCCGTCTGCCACGGCTTTGAGTGACAGCTATGGCCCAGTGCACATCCACTGAAAACTAGCATCAGGGAATGACATACAGTTTGATAACATAAGATGCTTAGGTTTTTTGGCTCAAGTGAGATGTTCAGAGCTAATAGCCCTGTGAGCAGAGTTTCAGCTGTGATCTGTACCTTGAGATATCGGTTGTGTCTGGCTCAGGAAAAAGGGGAAAGAATGAAAGCTTATTTCTAGAAAGGTTTCCGATGAGCAGCATTTGTCATTGAAGGGGAAGATGGGTATAATTAGCTTGTCAGTCTAGTTTGGGCTGAGCTGGCTTTCTGTGGTAAGAAAGATGGACTAACTGCCAGAAGAGCTGACAGGCAGTCGATAATGCAGCAATTAATGTCATAAATAATTCTGGAACCAATTATATCAAAATGGACTCCAAGCTTTAAAAAGGAACAGAATTCCCTTATTCTTCCTGCTAACAGCAAGAAGCAGCTTTCATTTTTCTCTGTAATTACTTTTCATTGTATATAGCAATAAAGTAGGGCTTTTCTGTCCATATTTAAAACTTGTCTTCCTCGCCTTCCCCCACCTCCTAAACCCCCTTTACCCCACAGGACAAGGTTGCTACAGCGGATCTTCACCGAGGTGAATGTATAATCTTTTCACGTGGCTGTTACACGATAATTTCTGCTGCACCTAAATGACTAAGAGCCAAGTTTTCTCAAATGTCACGGGCAATGACAGCAGAAAGCACCAAACAATGGCATTTGGAAATAAAGACATTTGTTAAATAAATTGATTTGTCTTATTATTTTAAAGGTTGCTCTGACTTGCTTACACTGAACTTATTGATTTTTTTTTTCCTCCCCTCTCCCTGTACAGTTACAGCAATGGAATCTGAGCCAAGCTATTCCCTTTCTGCTGCAAACACAATTCAGAACAGCCCTGCGAGTTAATGGGCATTCCCTCACAAAAGACACCGAGTTACAAACACTCTCTAGAGTGATATTCTCCTTAGCTGTTTCTCCGTGTGCTGTAATACATATGTAGATAACACAAAGCCTGTACTGGCAAACCCCCCACGGTACTGCTTTTGCTAATGGTCTTTTCTGTAGTCTCATCCGCTGTTTTTTAAAAAAAAAAATGGACTGTAGAAGTAGTGAATTACTGTAGCATTCGTTCACAGCTTTGTTCAGAGCCTGACAAACGTTTCCAACTTTTCAACTATGGTGGCATTTACTCCTGGGAGGTTGGGGAAAACAGTTCATGAAGTTCCCACTGTTTTAAAACCAGAAACATCTGTTGGTGTCACATGCCGTTTGTTGGCTGGGTCCAGGAGTAAAGAAATCCTGCAGCTGATCAGCTCTCTCCTTAGCAGTAGGTGTCAGTATGGTGAGTGGTAATTACGACAGAGAGTTTTAGAGGACACACGATAATTAGGCCGGCTAACAAAAACATAAACACTGACTTTACCATACTTTAAAACCAGAAACATGTCCGCTATGTCTGTACATTGTTTCAGACCATGACAATAGAGCCGTAACTAGTTTAATCAAGCTTTCAAGGAACAAAGGCTTTAAGATTTTGGATATACAGCTCACTGGTTTAGCAGGAAGAACGTGAGAAATCTGTGGTGTGCAAAGCCCAGGCGTGCAGCCGTGCGGAGCTGGGAGAGCTGGGTTCCCTTCCAAGCCCTGCTACAGGGATGCTGCTGAGTGACTGCCGGGAAATCGGCGTGTCTGTCATCACGGCTCCCCCACGCCAGAGGGACGGAGAGCGCTCACCTCGCAAAGGCGGTGTGCACATTAACGCATTTAAGGTCTTTTTAAGTACTTGGAGATCGTCTGTAGGAAAGGGTGATGGAAATTCAGTATTATTGAGGGGAAAGACCATCTGTTTCACATCTCATTAAGAACTATATCCTGTTTCTACACTGCAGCCCAGCAAGGCCTGAAAACAAGGAGCTGTGTTTAAACAATACTACCTCAGTTAAACTACAGTGTATATAAATTAAATTTGCTTTTGGTCCAGGTGACCCATCTTTTACGGCTCACAGGAATCGTTACAAAAGGTAGCAGCAAGATTTTGGCAGAATCTTTGCGGGTCAGCTCTGTAGCCCTTCAGTGGTATTGCTGTCATCATTTTCTTTGCTATGCTTCTGCATTTCTAGCGAAAGTACTTCATTGTCTTCACCTCTCAGATCATTCAGTGCACTCTTTCTCTTCAATAGAGAAGGGGTTTCAATGCTTTCCTTGTATTCATAAGGATGATTGCAAGCATAAAGGTAAAATCAATTTAATCTAGTCTGGAAAGAGGAGTCTGGCAGGTAGTATCGCTATTTTGTCTGCAGAACTCCTATTGACCCCCATTCTGAGAAAATTCAGTTCCATGGTGAAGTGGACTTTATAAACAAGCCAAGTGATTTAGCATGAAATGGCTAATTAAATGAGCTTAATTTACCCACCGTCATCTGTGATGCTACCCCAATAATTCAGCTTTTCTGTTCTAACTGCCGATATCATTTATGCTATGTAGGAAACTTATGGCTAAATCAGTAACTACTATGCTTGAAAGAAGTAACAGACTTCCAGTACATCAGGAAGGTGAGTTGTGAAAGAGCAAGTAACGTTACTTAAGGCTTCTATTATAATCACTTGTATTTCTAAAAAAAATATACAGAAAGAGTTTTTATTTTATTCTTAGTTTTAAGTAATAATTTTTATTAGGTATATTTTAATGATTCCTAAAGAAAAAAGTGAAAATTCTATGAGATATTTCATAGTCCTGAAAGGCAAATACAGGATAAACTAATAGCACTACTTACTTAGCTATTGCTGCTCCTTTATCCTCTAAATGCCTGCAAATAGCTCTTTGTACAGGTGAAGTGCAGCATCCAATGACTTTAGCACCTTGGTTTAGCTCAAGATGGGAGATATTATCTAGCTTTATTCTATGTGTGTCAGGGTGTTACGTGTTTTTATCTGTCGCTTGAAGTTGCACACTAAAATTCCAAGCTGTTATGGCTATTTACGACTGAGACCATTGAAATCGTACATACTCGTTATAACTTCGGGCTGATAATACAATAATGACTGGGTTTTTATCACGGACTCGCGTAAGCGTCCTTTTGGATTAACCTTGGGGTATTCAAAAATTACAGTGCCTCGTGTCTGAAACACAAACGCAGCGGCAGTGGTGTTAGTGGGGTAACACAACGCAGAGAAACAGGAAGGTGGGGAAGGGGCAAGAATTCAGCTTGAGTAGGTAGATGAAAGAGGCTCACAGACATCAATATAATTGATGTGATTTTCAGTTACTTTTTTTTAATGTCTGACTGATTTGCATAATCACGTAAATTTTTAAACATACTCCTCCTCTTTCCTTTCGGTCTAATTAGCTGCCATTCACATCAGAGTTGGGTTTCCTCTGCCATTTACCTCAGACCCTCTTTTGCTGCATCACTGTTTGCATTTCTTAGATCTGGCTTGTCAGAAGGGCCCAACGTGTCCAAACAATGACAGATTTTTCTGAAGCTCAGTTCTCTATCATGCAGCTAATTAAGAAGCCAAGCTGATGGTGAGCAGAGGATGGAAAGGAAGAGGGGGTGAGGGGAGGATAGATGAAAAAAAGTCTTGCTAGTTCAGCATATCTAGATCTTTGAAATCTAGTTGTGCATATCACAGACATTGATTCTGGGGGTTTGAAAACCGTAAGTACTTAGGTTGGAACTGAGAGACTGATATTGTTCTTTTTGGAGAATGAGCTTGGAGGGCAGTGACTTTTCACATGAGTGAAATCCCTGTTTCTGAAGGGATTTTTCTGAATGACTTTAATAGAAACAGTAAATAATACAGCATGAGTGCACAGGATATGAGTTTCTCCCTAGCATTTTTGTTATTGAGAGGAGTGTTTTATCTTCTACAGTGTCTCCAGCAGCCAGACTAACATAGATTTAGTTTTAAAGCACCTATCGCACTATATGGCTTTGGTAGATAGGGGCACTTAAAAATGTTTTGGTTCTTGGTATATATTTTCTTTAATTTTCTGAATCTTTCTAGATCAGTCCTTGAGATTGCAGGAAACAGATCAAGGAGAAAAGGGAACACCAAACAGGTTAGTTGAGAGCACACTAGTTGCTCGTAATAGCAAAACCTAGTACGTACCATAATGTGAGCGGGCTGATGAACATATCTTTGGCTAAAAAGAGGTGGAAAATAGGTCTTGCTGAAGAAAAAGAAAAAGGAAATTGAGGCAGGTGTGTAGAATGCTGTTTACTGCAGCATGTAGGGACTGTTGTCTCCCAAAGTACCAGACAGTAACAGCTAAATCATGGGGGATGATGCTAGCACTTCTGTAAATGCTGCTGTGTAGGCTCTGTAGAGAGCTGAAGGATTCATATTATTAAATGCTGCAATTTGTTTTGTTTTACACAATTTTTGGGTAAAGAGGATGGACGTCTAAGTTACTTTTGTTATGAGATTACACATCCTCACCAAAACTCTGCTCTTGGAGTTAATTTTAGGTTTGTAATAGCTTTGACTTTCTTGGTTGTTGAAGGAAAGCTTAAAAATTAACCAATCCTGAGCCTCTCCGCAAGGTCCCTTCTAATTCTGCTACAGAAGTTATACATTTTTAATGTTTTGATTTTTGAAGAGGAGTAACTCACCACAACTTGAATTCTTGGAATCAGCAGTCCTGTATTTCTCCGGATGAGAAACACTGTCAGCTTGGATGAAAGATGAAAAAGATGTGGTCTTAGGGAAATCTTCACTCTGCTTATGGCAGAGGAATCTGCTACTCTGAGGTAAGACCCAAGTGTGAAGCTGCACTGGGACTCATAGAACTGAGAAAAAAGACAGCACAGTTAAAAGGTATACAAAGAAGTGCAAGAGAGTGATGCTGAGACTGTCTTTTCTCATTAAAAGCAGAATCTGTTGA
Organism: Himantopus leucocephalus; assembly: GCA_003993805.1. NCBI lineage: Eukaryota > Metazoa > Chordata > Aves > Charadriiformes > Recurvirostridae > Himantopus > Himantopus leucocephalus. Next base: position 14,535,603 of record RSEF01000006.1, on the reverse strand, counting down.
TAATATAGTGCTAGCTCCCTTTCTCTCAGGAGATGTAATGCTTGCATGCTGTTCTTCTAAATGGAAGAATAGTAAAGTCACTAAAAGAATTAGGGCACCCTGAGAACATAATCCAGTTCCTCTTCAGAGTGGAGGGTAGAAGGGTGTTAAGTTACTACCCAGAGTATTTAAACATTTTCCTTTCAGGGACTTTTGCAGTATTAATGCAGATATCCAGTAATAAATTTGAATTTCACCCATGTTTTCTCCTGAGGTGCCTTTTTTTCTTGGCAGACTCCAGGTGAGGTTAATTGCTCTTGATTCAACATTAGCAGGATTAAGTTTTCTCTCCTCCTGCTGATGGGGTTCAGTTTCTTTCCTTTGGTTAATGTGTCAAACACCAATCCACTTCCCTCTCCCCTTACCCTCCCCAGGAACTAACTGTGTTGAAATACATAAGACAATATGAGAATACACTGTATAATCAAGAATGAAAAATAATATCATCTACCACAGTAAATCATAGCCAAACAACACAGTTATAATAGAAATACCTTTCCTATGTCTGATCCACTAACACATACTTAGTCAGATAACAAATAACTTATTCTTGGAGAGAGTGCCCTGGATTTGATTTATCTCTGAGTGTAAGTAAATATGAAAAGGCTGCCAAATCTGCCTATATAAATCTCAGCTATCTCAAAATGTCATGTATGGGGGAAGTGAAAAATTAAGAAGGTGTTTCTGTCCTAATAGGGTATGGAGGCAGAAGGTTCTGCTTTTAATTCTTCATAGGGATGCTATTTCTCTGGTTGATACCTGGGAAGAATTAAAGCAGAGCTGGAAAAAATACCTATATATGTTGTGCCAAACTCTGGTCTTATTTTCGCTGATGTAAATCTGGAGTAGATCCACTAAAGACTCTGGAATTAGTCTGGCTTTGTCCCAGTGTAGCTGACAGCAAACTGAGAGCCTTTCACATTAAATAATGGTTAAATCTCAGCGTTGTTAAGATTTTTCATTTTGGTTATAGTGGCCATTGTTTGTTTGAACAAATGGAACAAAAAGAAATCATCTGAAGATACTTATATACTGCTGGACAAGTGAGAATAGAAAGAAGACTGGGCCAATGTGAAAACCAAGGGTAAGAAAATAGTTTCCGTAACCATTGTTTGCGTATGTGTATTCTTCTCCGGCAGCACCACACCACACTTAAGTGTCCATTTAGACAGGAAAGAAAAAGGAGGCATGCAGGGCTGGATTATGCCACTTTAGCTCAAGTATTATGTAGTATCATAATCCAGGTATAAATCCTACCAGTTTGTGAATTCTTGCCCATGGGCTTTGTATTTCTCTCACTTAATTCAGTGGACATCATTGGAGTTACTCCTGACTTGTACTAGGGTGGTGAATGTCAGAGTTAGGCCCTCTCTCTCCTGTGTGGGTTGATGAAACAGATGCTCCATGTGACAAAGTGACCCAATTAGCTTGAAGTACTTGCTGAGCCTCAGTCCATCTGGGATTCAAAGGTAGTTTGTTACNGGGGGGGGGGGGGGGGGGGGGTGTGTTAGTTGAACGTGTCATCCTACTCAAATTCATTAGATGAAAAGTGAGTATCATCTTACATTACATAAGTTCAGCTGGAATGTATACAATGTCAGCAGTATGGGAGAAGAAAACATGTGTTGAATACATCTAGTGTGTCTTGGGTCTCTGAAGGTCACTCCACTAAAGTAATATATAGTGCTAGTGCTAGTGGCTCAAGGTCAAGTCAGCTTGCTTTTCATAATGCATAAACCTGAAGCTCGCTCAGACACCAATCATCTGACCTAAACCTTGGAACAAATATTTTACTAAGTAAATCAGTGAGCATGCTGGCATTTCTATTAACCTTCAATGCACTGGTGACAGAAAATGAATAATGATAAATAATAACTCAGGCCTGTAAATCATGCTTAGCATCAGAAGCCAAAAAAAAAAAAAAAAGAGGGAAAGAGAGAGAAAAAAGAAAAAGGTCTGGTGTACTACCATCTGCTAAGCTGGATGAGCCTGTAGGGAGAAACCCACAACAAAGGGAAACGTGCTCTCTCCCTCCCACAGTAGTTCCCTGGGCTTGAAAGTTGGGGGTGGGATGGAGGGGTCTTTGGAGAGACCAGTGAAGGAAACGCTTGAAAGTGAAAAGCTGAATGTACACAAACTGTAGGGAGTCCGAGTAAGAAGTGCTCAGTTACACAAGGTCGTATGATTGTTTGGCATGCCTTGAAGTGGATGAACTCTTTTCTTGTCCTCCTCTCCCACTGCCTGACCATGAGTGGCTCTCCGGTGATAAACGGATGATAACAGACCTACAGCAATTTACCAGGGTTGAGAAGCTGCTTGTTTTTCTTCCACAGTACTCTTTCATTTCCTTTTCTTCCGTTTTTCCTTTCAGTTGTTTTGCTGTGGGTTAGGGTCACTAGAGCCACACAATGGCCTTAAACAAATTAAGCCCATAAAATAGGAAGTACTGAAACACACTTTGCTACATTTCCTAACCTGTGATACCTTCGAATATTTCAGCTTCATTCAGAAGTGCTCAGTTTCACATATCTTTTGGATTTTTAGTCTGTCTAATTTTAGACAATACAAATCTGAACATTAATTTATTATGGAGTTTGTTACAAGGAGAGTTTTTCCTAGCCATGTTGTTTAAATCATTTGCACTTCACAGATTTGCTCAGAATCTAGTTTTTTTTTCCCTTCTGAAGTATTTTTGATAAAAAAATAAGAAGTGCTGATGGATCAGCGGTTCAAACTACACTCTGCGTTGAGCTTACCTCTCTAGCTGGGAATGCATTTGTAATGGATTGTCAGGTTGGAGACCCCGAGCACGCTTTGTGCCCCTGCTACAGGGAAAGGAATGCAGCACGCATCACATCAGTTTGCTGCTGCCAAAAACCACACTGTGCTCTCATTGAGCGGTCTTGTCCTTTCACAAAAGGGTGTGCTGTGACCCTGGGATGGGAACAAATATCGGGAGCAGAAGCATAGACTGACGCTTGCTTTCTGCGGGGTCACAGCAGGAGGTATACTCAGCACCTGTTAGGGGTTGATAAGAAGAACATACCAAACGCTCGTGGCTAGGCACAGTTTGTTACTGTGCTTTAGCCTGCTGCGGAACTACAAAAAACTAAACCAATCAAAACTAACCCAGACACATGAAGAAGAGTGAAGTCTAACTCCTGAGAGGAGAGGATAAACAGAGTTAGGGGATTGAGTTCATATCTGGAATTCATTTTTTGTCAGAAACGGGTGTAGAGCAGCGTTTGAACTTTTCAAAGAGTAAAGGCATTCTTTGCCTTCACGGGACTTCAGTCTGAAATGCAGGCAAGGACCAGCCGTGACATTCAAATTCATATCTGAGTTCAGACTCCTGCCCGGTCTTTGTCAGAAAAATCCCAGGTGCTTGAATCTAGCATTCTTTTTGACCACTTCTCTCTTTTGACCAAAATTAAAATAAATGTGTTGTCCACCAGCTGGACTTGCGTTACTTCCAATGATTGTACTTAAATGATATTCCCAATTGGATTACAGTAACATGATAACACCGCTTACAATACAGTCACCATCTGGCATTATAAACAAAAAAATGAGCGAGTCTACACTGCTCTAAAAGTATTTTGTATGTATACATAAAATTCTATCTTGGATGCAGCTCCTATTAATATGGGTTCTTTTCCCTCCACATGAAATTGTATGAAAACCATGCCTGCATCTGACTTCCAGAAGGCTCCCTACTAAAAAAATTAATGAGTACTGGGTTGAGTCTTATTCAACATATTCATCAATGACCTGGATGAGGGGACAGAGTGTACCCACAGCAAGTTTGCTGATGACACAAAACTGGGAGGAGAGGCTGACACACCAGAAGTGTGTGCCACCATTCAGCAAGACCTGGACAGGCTAGACAGTTGGGTGGAGAGGAACCTAATGAAGTTCAAGAAGGGCAAGTGTGGGGTCCTGCATCTATGGAGCAATAACTCCATGCACCAGTACAGGTTAGGAGTTAACCTGCTGGAAAGCAGCTCTGCAGAGAGGGACCTGGGAATCCTGGTGGACAGCAGGTTGACCATGAGCCAGCGATGTGCCCTTGTGGCCAAGGCGGCCAAACGGTATCCTGGGGTGCATTAAAAAGACCACGGCCAGCAGGTGGAGGGAGGTCAACCTCCCCCTCTACTCTGCCCTGGTGAGGCCACATCTGGAGTACTGTGTCTAGTTCTGGGCTCCCCAGTTCAAGAAAGACAAGGAACTACTGGAGAGAGTCCAGCAGAGGGCCTACGGATTGGAACACCTCTCTGATGATGAAAGGCTGAAAGACCTGGGTCCTTTCAGCCTGGAGAAGAGAAGACTGAGAGGGGATCTCACCAATGCTTATAAATATATAAAGGGAGGCTGTCAAGAGGAGGGGACCAGTCTCTTTTCAGTAGTGCCCCGCAACGGAACAAGAGGCAACGAGCACAAACTGGAACACAGAATATTCTGTCTCAACATGAAGAAAAACTTCTTTACTCTGAGGGTGACAGAGCACTGAAACTGGCTGCCCAGAGAGGTTGTGGAGTGTCCTTCTCAGGAGATATTCAAAACCTGCCTGGATGCATTCCTGTCCAACCTGCTCTAGGTGAACTTGCTGTGGCAGGGGGGTTGGACTTAAAGGCCCCTTCCAACCCCTACCATTCTGTGTTTCTGTATGGTGCAATTCTGTGTTTGCCCTTTTGCCAATAATGCTGTAAAATATTCTTCATGTTGAGCGGTGAACTGCAGTATCAGGCCCCTAAAGTATGTACATTGTTTGCTAAACACTATATCTGCATCAAAAGAAATGCAAAACTACCTAAACCCAATCTGGATAATTGCTGAATCATCTTATTCTCCTGTTTGAGGATAACATGGACCATCTACCTTGCTTCTGTACACCGGCTTTCTTTTCAAATTGGCTGCCCTTTGATCTCCATTGGCAGCAGGTATCTGTTCCCATCACTGTCTTTCCCAGCCTCCAAATACATTTCCTTATAGCTTTGCCTATACTTTCTTGTTCATGCCTCCTATGATAGTAACCTTCATAATAGCATATTACTTTCCAGACTGAAGTCTAAAACGATACATATACCATGATGTGAGTAAATCTGCCTTAGTGAGAATGTATTAAGTAGCTCTATTTACTGTCTCTTTCTGGAAACCTACTTTCCCGTCAAATATTACTAATCATATAGATATCAGTTGCCAGAAGTAGCTCTTGCTATCAGCATTTAAAATGTTTTATCTCTGCTGCTTCTGTTTCGTAACTGAGCTGCTGCTGAGTGAATGGCAAAAGCTGCTATTTACAATATTTGTTGCATCATCTGCTTGATCCTGAGAGAAATTCTATTTACCTACACAGATGAGATAATAATGTAGCCTAATTTCACATATGAATGAAAAAGTCATTCAGTCATTGCCAGATTTGTTTGCTGGAAGTATTTTTAGATGTCTTATTTTAATTTTTTTTTTAACCTGCATATAGGTGGTAATGCATGGAGAAAACAGTAAGCGTGGTTATGTCAGTTTGCTTTTGTTTCTAACGATTTTGCTATCACAACATATGGTAGGCCAGCTATTTTTTGTAGATCAGTTTCTGCACATCTGGAAATTTTGCATTTTAGCATTGAGACATGGTAAAAGACACCACTACCACCCCAGGTTTGCGACGGAAGCCAGGAAAGGTTGCAGCAAAGGAAAGCAGTCACACGCTAAAGGAAGGTATATTCACCAATGATGATGGACATCAGTAGTAGTGACTAGAAGATGACTCCTGGTGTGAGGGAAAAGATAAAACACTTTGTAGATAAGAACATATGCTATATAGCTCCAGCTGCATACAGAGGGAAAAGAAGCTGCGNATGATGATGGACATCAGTAGTAGTGACTAGAAGATGACTCCTGGCGTGAGGGAAAAGATAAAAAACACTTTGTAGGTAAGAACATATGCTATACAGCTCCAGCTGCATACAGAGGGAAAACAAGCTGCGCCAGGTCCTGAGCATGCCACGTGTGAAAAGATACAACTTTTAAAACAATCTTTGTGTAACTGAAGTGAAATTGGTCTTGAAGCAGGTGCCGTAGGGGTCATATTGGCTATTTATAACATAGTAGGTTAGTCATTTTATCTTCATTGTCATACCTAAACCTTACTTGATTCTAATGACTCATACGCTATGGAATATAAGAGAAAGTATGGAAAGCCCAGTATTTCTGTCATTGCCAAACACTGCGTGTTTAAAACCAATTTGGAAAGGGGCCTTAACGTAAGAAAATTAAGTGAAAAAGAATGCTATAAACCAGCCCCCTCATGCCAAACTCCAAGCAAGTAGAATAAACAATAGTCAGTTTCTAAACTTTGGCTGAAGTCTTTGTTTTATTAAAAGTCTGTTTTGTGAAAAATGTCACAATCTCAGAAAAAGACATCAACAGATTATTCCACTAAAATGGATGTGTGGACACTACTTCCGAGAGAAAACTTGTTATCCTGAGAAATTATGTCGAGTTAGGTGCTGCATTAATATACACGCATTTCGCAGGTCTCTTCAGGAAAAATTAGCCTTATCCCAAAGGAATCGTCACTAAACATAATTTATTCTGTCCTTTGCTACATCCTGACTTGCCCTTAAGAAGGCATTGCCCATTAAGCAAAAGTAAGCTTAGCTTGTATGTGTTAGGTGTCTGATATTGACCATTCCCAGTAAAAGACTGACAAATTAATTTTCAAGTCTCAACATTCCGTAATAGGACTGGTAATGTAAACCTAGAGCATCTCTATTTTTCTGAACAGAATAGAAATAATTTAACTAAGGCTGAGTAAGCTCTGAAAAAATGGTAATAAAGCAGGTTGTGAATAAGAGTTTATATGATTTTCTTTGTACTTAATTCAGCTATCTTATGCCTCTTTTCCGCGGTTGTTCACTACTTCGGGGATTCTTTTTAAATTTTATTTTGTGCCTGAAATGAACTATGGCTGAAAATAATAATTCAGTTAATATACAATCAACTATAAGTACTTTTGTATTTGTCTTAATAGTAATACCTAAAATCCACAGAGATTTTTTGCCTATTAGTTCATTTCAAGTGGTGAAAAGAAATGAACAGAAATCATCAGCGTTTTACAAATTAAGAAACTAAAATACGAAGAATTCAAATGGTTTGCCCAAGGTTTCACAGCAAATCCGTACCAGAACCATAAATTATTCTTTCTGTTAGCTGCAAACTATAATGAAGAAATGAAGATATTGTAAAAGGGGAATCCCAGTTTGTTTAGCTGGGAAGTACTTAGCCTGATATCTGTGGTACATTTTTCTTTCTGACCCAGTTGTTGTCAGTCCTGTGCATTTACACACCCCCGCTCAATGAGAAAAACCTCACTTGAATCCAAGTTGAAATAATCATGCACAAAAGAGAACTCTGAACTTCTTTTTAAATTTTTGAAGAAATTGCCCCTAACCAGCTGTAGGCAAAGAAGGGGAAAAAAATCCTTGGTAATTAGTATTTACTAACTACTTTACAATGGGACTCGATCAATTTAAAAATGACAGTCTCTAGTTAAGATCTGGTGTGTAATTGGAATTTCTATTGAAAGGAAGGACTGTGCACTGAGCAGATTCTTTTGGGCACGTGGTGATTACTTACCCGCCTTTATTGAAATCTTAATACAAAGCTTTGAAGTGTATTTAACTTTAAGCATGCATATAGCAGGGCTAGGGTGAGAGGCTGGGCCATATATGGGTAAGCTTACATACACAAATGGGACAGCCAACGAGGTAGTTGTGGTTTGATAACGGACCTGTCCACAGTTATGTGCTCCTCATCACATAAATGGGGACCTAAGTTTTATTGCGCATTGCTAATGGCGGAGACAAAACTGGTCCTTTAAATGTAGCCATCCCTTTTCCCAGTAAATTTGCCCTAGTGTGTGTACATGTGTGTAATGAAAAAGAAAGTTCTAATTAGAGTGGGGCACAGCGTCTCTTGTGTTCTTATGAAAATCACGTTATATGCGGAAAGCTTCTAATAACTAACCATTTTCATCTCTATAAACAGACCTGCTTGCCAATTCTGCTGAGTTCATAGAAGCCCAAAGATTTTGCTGGAAATACATTTTGAGTTGGGAGAAAAAAAAAAAAAAGCTAGAGTTTTCAGAAGGAATTAAACTCCTAATTATAAAGGACCAGCAGACTTTTGTCCTTGAGTGTCACCTTTTCAAAAAGTTATTTTCTGAAACGGATGTATATGTGACGATGGTGCTAGATGGAGCTTTTTTTTTTTCCAAATTGTTCCCTGTGTCCAGATCTGATTTTATAACTATAGCTGCTACTATTTTTTTAACATGAATCTTCAAGCCCCCATTATAAGTTTCTTTGTGCAACAAACCGTTCAAAATACAATTACAAGGAGGAAAAGTATTTCTTTCATAACTGAGGCATGTTACAAGTGGTTGGGAGTANTGAATCTTCAAGCCCCCATTATAAGTTTCTTTGTGCAACAAACCATTCAAAATACAATACAATTACAAGGAGGAAAAATATTTCTTTCATAACTGAGGCATGTTACAAGTGGTTGGGAGTACATCTACCTCATCATTTAGATATTGACAAAAAGCATTATGTTGTACATGATATATGTGCATATCTCTTTTTAAAGAATTCAGTAGTTTTCATGTTTGGATAATAATTTTTGTGCATAGTATCTGTCTCTGCACCCCAAAAAATAGATTTTTCCAAAGACGAGAATGATGGACTGGGATAAATATTAGGATAGAAAAGAGGTGTCTTGTGACATTGTGTCTACTTAGCTTACATGTTTGAAAATTCCCAGGGTAATAATATCCATTTTATTTTCTAAACCACAACAAATATCTATGGGCTCTCTGAACGCTCAAAATAATATGTCAAGTATCCAAGCCTCAATAGGCCCTGGTCCACCTGAATGTTAGCTGGAATTTTCTAAAAGAACTTTTGTTAAAATTAAACAGTGGCTTCTTCTTTTGCATTGATGGGTCTATGACGGATAGCCCTGAAATTTGTGTCACAAATAAATGATTGGCCCTTGAACTATTTCACATATCCTTACAGACAGGCAAATGTGATATATGGCATCCACAGACATCTCAATGAATATAATCATGATATCACAATATATCATGTTACACTAGTATATGTTCAGGTCACACAATTTACCGTCAGCGGTGTGAGGATTAACAGGGCTGAATTATATGGATGCTGCATAGAACAGTTTGGGTGCATTATGCTGATGCTTTGGACTTTAAAATGTTAATATTGCAAATGAAAGGTACACTTTGTGTATCATAAATCTAAGTGTCTATTCTTCCTGTGTGCTCAATAAATACACTTCTCATCAACTTTTAATTATGCTGTTTGCATTATTCTGTCCTGAAGAGGATAACACTCTGTAAATCATCCACTTCTAATGTACACTACAGCATAAGTTTAGTTAATTAAACCATATATTTTATTAGTACTTGCACTTCCATCTTGTAAAACTGCTGGGAAAAAATAACATAGAGAGTCTTTATTTATTGTAGCTGAGTTTAAGGTGGCATTAGAAAAGTTTAACAGTGTTAGATGTGCTTATTGCTGTTGCCTGGTATCTTACTTATGAACATTCAGTCTCAAAAACTTATTGTCTACATATTGCTACGAGAGTGGGAAACTTCTTGAACAAGTTGACTTTCCCACAGAACAACTTCAGTGTATTTAATGGTCGATATTATCAGAATTGAATCATGTATATGGTCACCCATCTACATAATTTATGTTAATTCACCAAAGAGAGATTTCTCTTGTAATGAAATTCACAATTAGTGGAATTAGGACATCCTTTTTGTTCTTCTTACCTTTGAATTTCCACTTATTTATTGGACCCAGTGCCACCTCCTGTTTTTAAAAGCACAGTTTTCAGAGCAGAGGCATTTTGTGGTCCAATGTAGGTGCCAGTGCAGTAGGGATTCACTCTTGTCTGAGGATCCCAGGAGATGCCATGACACATATGGAAAATAGTCATAAAATGTTGTGTGACAGTAACATTATTTCATAAGAGGTGTAAACATACCGCTGCCATAGCAGCTCTAACTCTCTGAGGATTAAGGCTTTGGGTAAAGTTCCTGGTATTTTCTGTTCAGATGCAATAAATAAATAAATAAATATATAAATATATAAATCTTTTGACCTTCTAGGTACAAGTGCCCAGAGAGAAGATTTGACTTCAAGAGATTGATTCTGGTTGACATAAAGACACTATCATACTGCCAAAGATGATTCTGAACTAAATCCCCTGAATGACTTAGCACGTACTACCCCAGCTTGAATGTCTAAATAAAATTTTTTTCAGAGGGATTTTATCTGCAGAATGGTTTGAAATTAAATGTATATTCAGGATTCTTTTCCTTGAAGCCAAGCAATGTTGTTCCACCTACAGAGTCTACAGTTATACAGTGTGATCAGTTTGAAGTACTGCTGAACAAGAGGGAGAGTGTTACATTTTACTCTGTAGATGTTCTTTTCCTTATCTCAGAAGGGTATCAGAAAAAAAGTCTCAATAAAATGGCAACTTCCTAACATCAAATTACAATAGTTTTAAATACAAGGAAAAAAAAAAAATTTAAAAAGACCTTCCAAAGAACAGCAAATCACACGAGTACAGTGTTCAAGAAACTAGTTAGTGTGGTGTAGAAATCACATAATTAGGATNATAAAATGGCAACTTCCTAACATCAAATTACAATAGTTTTAAATGCAAGGAAAAAAAAATTTAAAAAGACCTTCCAAAGAACAGCAAATCACATGAGTACAGTGTTCAAGAAACTAGTCAGTGTGGTGTAGAAATCACATAATTAGGATACAGCTTATGGACTATTTTCTTGCTCTTTATTTGAGGCTGTCCTTTGACATGATTTCAGGATCGTTGATTGAATAAAAAATAGGATGTAGAAGCTAAAATGTTATCCTTTTCTTACAAGTAAGAAGGAAAGGATGGGCAATTTTCAGCCCTCTGTAATGAAGACTAGGGGACCAAGAGTGAGCAATTGCTTGAAATATGCTCATTTTGAGTGCTTCTCTCCTGCAGTCTGAGGCAGTAGAAATGTTTCTCTTGCATAAATATAACACCACAGTCTTGTTAATAGTGTCATCTTACCTCTGGCTGAAATCACTAGGTCTTTGCTCACATGTGATGTAATTAAAACTCCTTATTTACCTGTACTTGAATTTGATAAAGACTTCGGTGTTAAGCTGTTCGTCTATGTTTCTTGACTACTGCCTGTATTGTCATGGAGGATGGTTCGAATGAAGAACTAAGCCAAATGAAAGAGGCTCCTAATTCTACAGCACCATGCTCTAAAAAAAAAAAAAAAGGAGCAACTTCTGCAAAATAGGTGGGAGATGAGGGTGGTTATTCCTTGATATTACTTCATAGTTGATATTATCTTGTTAGGTCAGCCTTTATTTTTTTCCGTGCGTTTAACTTCCATACTTAGAAAAGGGGCTAGGTATTAGCGTAAGGTATACCAGGGCAAGGAGCCATTTCTAAGCATTTTTTTTTCTCTTTTGACACAACTGCCTCAACATGCTTTGTTACATGGTAAGTCACGGCCTGGCACCATTGGTACATTGGTACATTAGCTGTTTTTTTCCATGTTTGTTTGATTTTTGCACAAAAATACATATTTTTCGTTCATATGGCGGCATGAAAGCACAGGGACGCAAAAGAAAAGGCGAAAGTATGGTTGTTAGCCAGCAAAAGCACTTATAAAACCGGTGAGGAGGCTTTTAAATGCTTATAAGGAACTGCAGCCCCCTAGGAATACTGGCGGGATATATGTTTGCTTCAGTCTAAAGCAGCATAGGACGGTTTTTTAGTTAAGAACAGTAAAAGCTGCTTTTTCTCTTAACTACTGCTGAGGCAGTTAAGAACCCCGTCTATTTCTTACACCCCTCAGGGTGACTGTGTTTTATTGATGGAGTGGACTCTTCTCTAACCCCGGCGTACGCTGTGCTGTGGCTACCATCAGGCTGGCCTGGAGCTCCGAATCAGCATGCCTGACTTTAAACACAAACAGCAATGCTGCAGCTTGCTGCAGACTGTGACATTTACTCACATTATTATCACCAGGCAGAAAGGGTCACAGGAGGGAGAAACTGCTCTTTCTTTTGGCTTTGGGGAGAGGGGGAACTGCGCCTCCCGAGGCAGACGTTGCCTCTGTAATGGATGCCAGCTGACCGGGGCTGCTCGGCGATATTCTCCAGTCGCAGAGCACCTACAGCTTTGATTTTGTGCATGTAGGGCCGGTGCGTTGGGGTCTGTGATCCTGAAGCGGCGGTTGCGGGCTGAAGTCAGCCGGGTGTGCTGGTGTTCGGAAACGAGCCTCTGCAAAGCGGCCCCGCTTCTCTCTCATCAATTTTTACAAGCCTCCATTCCATCTTCAGGGGTGTTTTAAATGTGTTTTCCTTCTACAGACTACAGTTAAATGAAACGCTTTAAGAGGAGTGATTTCTTTTCAGAAAGCGACTGGGATGTCTCAAAACGTCAGAGTGGGGACAGTTGGCAACATCTGTCAGGGCTGTGCTCGCGCCATGTCGAGGGCTCGATAGGCCCCACCGATCCCCGCGTACAGGGAGCGTCAGGCTTCGCTCTGAATCCAAGTGCTCAGGGATACAACTTAAACACTGAGATTTTCTCTCTATCTGTCCTACACAGGCATATGAGCACATTCATTATTCCTATCAGCAGAGCTGGGATTTGGGGAGCTGGGGAAAGTGAGACTGAGGAGTTAAATCCTAACGGGGATTGCAGGGCCTCAGCTGGAGAATCTCCACAGGCTTGGAGCAATCAAATGCAGCTGAGGCCAATTTAAAACAAAACAACAACAACAACAACAACAAAAAATCTGCTTGTTCTCATGGCAGGGGGAAACGGGGATTTGCAGAGCTGTTCTCAGAACAATAGCTCTAATGGCATAAAAGGCCTGCTCGGAAGTTACCCCCTTTTAAGCACGTTAAGGTATGTGGTGAGTAGGATATCTGCATGTGTGAGTAAAAGCTGGGTATTTGTTTGAATAAGAAACCCAGAAATAAACATGTAACATCAGAGGAGTTTTTCATTGTTTAATCTGAGTGCCGTCTGATATTTCTTACAGTGGTTATTTTCTGGCCCTGCCATAAAACCTGAAGGATGGGTGAAAAAGAACAACTGTCCTTTTTTATTTTTGCAAAAAATGTAGTTTCTCTGACCAGTGAAAGCCCTCTTGTTTTATATTAGGTTTGTTCAGGATGTTGAAATT
>RSEF01000006.1:14507154-14522164 GCA_003993805.1 Himantopus leucocephalus | reverse complement strand
TGAACAACCCCAACTCTCTCAGCCTGTCTTCATAGGAGAGATGTTCCAGCCCTCTGATCATCTTCGCGGCCCTCCTCTGGACCGTCTCCAACAGGTCCATGTCTTTCTTCTGCTGGGGGCCCCAGAGCTGGACGCAGTACTCCAGGTGGGGTATCATGAGAGCGGAGTAGAGGGGGAGAAACACCTTCCTCGCCTTGCTGGCCACACTTCTTTTGACGCAGCCCAGGATGCGGATGGCTTTCTGGGCTGCAAGTGCACATTGCCAGGTCATGTCGAGCTTCTCATCAACCAGCATCCCCAAGTCCTTCTCTTCAGGGCTCCTCTCAATCCATTTTGCCCCCAGACTGGATTTGTGCTTAGGATTTGCCCAACCCATGCTCAGGACCTTGCACTTGGTCTTGTTGAACTTCATGAGGTTTGCACGGGCCCACCTCTCCAGCCCATCCAGGTCCCTGTGGATGGCATCCCTTCCCTTCAGCGTGTCAGCCACACCAGTGTGGCCATCCAGCCAGCTCCTTGTCCACCGAGTGGTCCATCCATCAAAGCCATGTCTTTCCAATTTAGAGACCAGGATGTCTTGTGGGACAGTGTGAAATGCTTTGCGCAAATCCAGGCAGATGATGTCAGTTGCTCTGCAAACTTTTGAGTTTGAGTTTCTCCAGGAGCGAGAGGTTACTTTCATGAGCTTAAGAAGCTTCTTTTTGAAGGTAAAACAAACCATGAAATTAGATGATAACAAGGTTGAGATTTATGCATTTAATCCCTTCCTGGCACAGCTCTGAATGAATTACAGTCAGAAGGAAACTGTCTTAACATAGCCAATATGACTGGCAGACTATATATATAAAAAAACCCCACCACCCCAAAAAAAAACCCAAACCCAAAAACCTAAACAAGGCAGAAGGTAATGAAATGACTTGAGAAATACAGCCTTCGGTTATGAAGAATAAATCCATAAACACCCCTATGGGCAAAAAGGAGCTACTTAAAGATTTTTGTAAAGGGAAATATAAACAGGGGAAGTGAATAAACAGATGAGAATTTGAAGGGGTGGGTGTGTGAATTCCACCTGTAGCTAAATGCATCAAAGGGTGAACTATAAACAAGTTTTTAAAATTAAAACTAGTTAAGTGGGTACAAAGCAAATACTTTGTTGCATTCATTCTTTTGTTATTTGCAAGTTGTCTGCAAGCAGCTCCTTCAATATTCTACCACACAATTGTTTTAAAGCAGCATTTTGATTTTTCTAGTGAACTCAGTTTTCCTTAAACAAACTCCTGTTTCAAATTTTTGTGACACGTTTTTGATATTGTCAAGTTATCTGTCTCCATGGAAAAAGCTTAACACTTGGACAAGAAGATTGTACTGGATCTGTAGGCATGAAAGAAAATGCTGCGAAGCTTTGTTCAAGGGGAATAGGAGCTATTCGCTGTTAAGCATTTCTTGTTACTAGCTTAGCCTAGCTGATATTTCAGGACCAACTTGCTGTGCCTACTGCTTTTTTACAACTCAAACTTATCTGCCACTATTTCAGTATCTTTTCTCTGGTAATGAATCTCCACGTGCCATCCTAAAATGCCATGCTTTGTACTAAACTATGGCATTTCCAAGCAAACGAGTCTCATCACAGGTGTGATGCCATAGACTGAGTGCCCATAGCGTGGTCTTTTTTCTTTACAGGTTCTCTTGCCTTACGTGATGTAGAAAACAGTTTCCCCAAAATGTATTGGAAAATGTAGCCTTAATGTATTGGTCTTGCTCTCCAAGTTCAAGGAGATGGAGAAAGTGACATTTCGGTATTGTCATGGGCGAGCATTGTAGCTAAAAATGAAGAATTAGGCCTATCTAAGTTTGTATTCTTTATACCTTTCTAAATGATGTTTGTTTATGCTAACAGGTTTCTCTAGTATGCTATTGCACTAGATTATGGAATATATATAACCATCTGCAGTTAAAATATCTAGTAATATTTTCAGTTCTTCATTTTAGTGTTGTCTGCTAGGCTTTATACATAGCTTAGGAAGCAATAATTTGTTTATCTCACTATTACTTCATTTAATAGTTGAAAAAAGAAATATCATATCAGCCAAATCCAAGTCAAATAATTTCTGAGGCTACAATATAGTGAGAGTTTAGTACTGAGTGTTGTTCTTACTGGTATTACAGAACTACCATTATTGATATCATTACTGACTGCAGAATGCTTTTCACGAAAATTAAGGTATTCATATTATGACTTTTGAGCCCTTGATTTCACATCTGATAGAGCTGAAGAGCATAACTTACATGATACATGCCTCTAAAAATAATAAAGATGATAAAAACACTTCTGGACTATAATGTTTTTCATTCCTTTAAATTCAAGGAACAGTAAGAGAAATATTATTTACTTTGTTACACAGGAAGTTTATAGGAATAGTAACAAGATGAGAAATTATTATTTATATTATTTATGTGTATCACGTGTAGATTTCTGTTTGCTATACATTGAAGCAGGCTCAGAATTACACTGTTTCATACTTGGTTTGTCTAAACTATTACAGCTACAATGCAATAAAGAGCACTAAACTGAGTGGTGTAACTGATGACATTTCCTTGTTAATCAGCTGCATCTGGAATAGTGGACTTTTATGAAACCGAGTACATACAGCTGTTGTTAGCGAGTCTGAAAATATTCAGCTTCTAAAATGTGTCACTTCAGTAAGAGTAAAAGAGGTAGGGGTCAATTAAGCTAGAAAGCTTTTGTACATCAAGTCATAGCCAGATAGGTAAAACAAAGTGCCTGGCACCAGTGGCTAGACATGAAAATCTGCAAGAAAAGCCATTGTATATGATTATTCTGATTGAATTTTGTTGCAAACCAAACTGTAGAAAAATGTATTTTTGCCTTAAGTGGAATTATTTTGATAATTAGGCCATCATTTACTTTACTTTTTGGGCACGTCTGAGAACTGATTACTGTTGGTGATTGTTTAAAGATTTTTAAAAGGTTCGAGTCAAAACTAAACACAGAGATTGGTCTACAGTATATGGCTGTAAACTGCATTTATTGAAGACTGCTAACACTATATTTTGTTATTATGAGATATGGAAGTGGAAGAGATAATATGTTCCACTTTGGATTGCAAGTCTGAGCGTCAGACTTGAACTAAAAGATCCTCTTAGTAAATCCAGTTTTAAATGGGTATCTGATATTTTGGGCTTAGGAGTTCAAGGCAATATTTTTTTTTAATAAGATCAAAGCAGTACTGAAATGGCTGGGAAGCATGAAATTATATAAATTTCCCAAATGTTTCCCAAAAATATTTTCTTGGGGGGGGCGGGAAACATGTTCATTGAAATTAAAAGATGTTTTCATTTTATTCTTTGTAAGGTAGTACTCTGATTTACTACTTTAAATAAGTGGCAGTTTTCTAGATGCGACTCTTAAAAATAACCAAACTAAAATTGTCCTTGAGTTTTTTTCCTTATAATATAGAAACTGTGAATAATTTTATTAAAATTAAAGGATTTTAAAAATATAAACTAGAGTCTCACATACTTTACTCCGACCCTTTTTTTGTTTTTTTCTTTTTTTAGGGTGGAAAAAAAAATCTGTCTATCCTGAAACAGATTGTTTTGTCTGTATGGGATCTCATATAGATTTGATTAACACTACACTGTCAAGTCTTTAGGGTCAGGGCAGATTGTATTAGAAGCATGACAAGTAGTTAATGAATTTGCATTGACTAAACCATACAAAGCTAAAGATTTTTCTGTCAGGATTAATGTCCAAAAAGAGTAGGACACATTATTTGCTACATTATCTTACACTGAATCATACTGTTATTGGACATAAGATTAAGGAACTATGTTATTTTGTCTCCTTCCATAGATATACAACTGTTTTTTGCTATGACACTGATGTATAGTCATGGCATTAAGAATTCATTTAATCATCAGTAATGTCCTGTTGTAATTCCTGTGTATATAGTATGTGTACTTGCAGTAACTGGATAAGCACCGAGTCTTGCAAATGTTCACTTTATAATATTTCCTGGCTGTGTCGCCATTCAGAATGCAGCATTGAGTTAGGGATGCACGTTCCAAATTTTGATCTATGCCTTCAGTTTGAACCGAACTGTCGGAAGACCTGGTGATGAAAACTATTTCAAGCTTTCAGATGCTGTCTAGATATATTGTAATCAAAAGAGTTGCTGTTTCTTAAAAATCTAGTGGCCTAAGTGAAATGAATACTTAGCGACCCTGTGATGTTTCAGGACGCAGAATTTGGTAAAAAGCATTGTTGGAATGCTTTTTCCAGGGAAATTAGGCATGATAGTCTTGTCAAAATAGTAAGAAGAGATAGGGTAAACCCCTGGTTCTGAAGAAGACAAAGGGATCGAGAAAGATGTCTTATCAGTTTTTGAATAAAATTCTGGAGAGTATGCAAAATAAGGAAATAAATGAAGAAGTGTAGCGTCCTTCTCATAAAGGGTGTCCATTTAAATGCCAACAAAGAAATTTCAGTCCACAACAACGGCAATAAATGCATGAAGGGAGCACAGGAAGGGAGAAACAGAGCAAGGTATTCTCTTTGAACAGTTTTTTCTTTCTTTTTAAAAGGTGATTGTTTTGTTTAGGACTAAACCAGATAAATGACAAACTGAGGCACTCATCAGATCTAATGGTGCTCCTTTAAATACTGCAATTCGTGCTAGGTATGTTTCTGCGAGGACGGTGAAAAAAATTGTATCATGAATTTGCATTGAATTAGATTATTTTACAAAAATGTCATGCAAATTCTTAGTTGACATCTTCAGTAGATCCAGTTGTCTGTTTTATATATAGGAATGGCTGTGTAAGCAAAGCAAAATTCCCCAAAAATGAAACAAAATGATTACTGTGTTCAAAATATGTTGAAATTAAATATAAAGGGAAACTATCAATGGAGACAAAATAGCAAAATACGTATTTTAGCAAAGAAATGGGTGGTTAGTTTATTTTTTTGTTAAATTTAGAAGCTTATAGATGGATCTTTTAAAAAAATTTCTTAAGGAAAAACATAAATTATATCAATTATGAAATCGGTTAATATTCAGAATCAAGGCTTTAGGTTTATGATAGTTAAATGGAAAAGGTAGTTCAGAGAAGACTATGAAAAAGCTTGACAAATTATTCCACACATAGAAAGATGAGTAATTACTCCCTCTTCCTTCAAATATGAAACCAAAGTTGCATCAAATGAAAGTAGTGGGTATAAACAAAAATGGTTTTTATTCACAAAGCAAACTTAAGCTGTGAAATTTCTTTCCCACAGGCTGTTATGACTGCTCAAACTATGCGTGGTTTTTAAAAACTACTTGATAGCATGAAAGAAAAGTCCTTCAAATGCTGTGAAGTCCAAAGGTGATACCCCTAGCTCAGGGATTCATTGGAGGCTAGATGAATGTGATGGAAAGATGTTTATGTACTTTGTATTATTTCATGTGAACTGGTAGTAGACAGAAGTTATTTGATTATAAGTCCAGTTCTCTCTCCCTCTGACATCTAAAAGAGAAGGTTCAGAGCCTATGAAAGTATATCTGTAATGAAGTCCTCTTGTTTTGTCCTATTTTTGCCTTTTAGGAAATAGCTACATCTTTTAGTTCAACTAGTTAAGTTGCTCTTTGGGAAATGTTTTTTTTGTCTGAGGCCCAGGTCTAGTTTCCTGCGTATATGAAGTTGTCGCACAGGAAATATCTGGCAACATCTAAAAAGCTTGCGTAGGCTCAGTACTGCTTAAAAGTATCCAGAAGACTAATACGATAATATAAATGCTAAAAATTAGTTCATGAATAATATTGGCCTATAAGATAAGAGCAATGGAAGGTTGTAAATTAATATTTAGGGCACATCCTTCAAAAGTAGAGAATACTAAATGTGATTTACCTTGCTAGTAAAGCTGTTGGCTGTGCGGATTACATTCATCATTATCACTTATTATGGCCATCTCAAGATGAATGTCACAGGCTGACACCAACCATTCTGTTTCTGAGGTGAATATGATCATACGCTTCTCGTAAATAGTACTTATTCATGTCTCCAGCGTTCTTATTTCTGATCAAGTCCCTGCTGTAAATACTAGTTGGCTACTTTTGTACCACATGGTACATCACAGTGCATTTAAGTATTGTATTTAAGAGCTTTCATAGCTGCTGCAGCTTTTTTATCCGTGTACAGATCTCTGTGACTTAGATAAATCAAATGGTAACTATCTCTTTTGAGAGAAATTTACCACTCCTATCGCTCAAAAGCCTCCTTAGGCTCTCTTATAGCTGTGTGCTCCTCATTTTCCTATTTGAGACCACGCAATTAATACATGTCAAACGTTGTCTGTCTTTATACTATCTAAATGTTACAGAGTTGGGGTTGTTTTATAATGTGTTTCCCAATTGTGTATATACCTTGTGAAATCATTGTTTGCACACCTCTTTCTTCCTCTGTTTTGCCTTTGACTTTTTGAGCTTGGTGGGTTTGATATTCAATTAAAACAGTATTGTTTGCAAATATGACTATCAGCTATTGCAGTGTATTGGTTTAAGACTTATTTAAAATAGTTTTACAAGGTACGTATTTGAGGGGAGTGCAAGGAAAATGAACTTTATCTTTGGTATTTAGAAGAGCTATCATTTAGTTTCATGGGATATTCAGAAATCTTGGGTAATCTTCCTTTGCCAGGATGCCCTTTCTAAGACTCTGTAGCTATTTCTTTGACAAGAATAGAAAAATTTGTGTAAGAAGAGTTGTGCTGCGTCAGAGCACTGCAGATAGCATTGCTATTTGCATTCTTGTAAGATATATATAAAATTGAGGCAAATGAGGTAATGATAATGGTGCCCCATTAAACTTCTGGGAACTGTAAGAAGAAGGAACACTCAGAAGTGTAGTAGTGGCAACAGTTTGAAATGCTTTATCAAGGAAGTGATGCAGTACTTAGCTTTGCCATCAGATTCAGAAAGAGTTCTGTGTTAAACCCATGAAATTCTGTATTTTTTACATAAGTCTCTGTTACTATCTTTTTACACAGATCTCTGTAACTATCTTTTTAACATATTTGACTTCCAGCTATATAAGATGGGGAATGATCATTTAAGTGAGAG
Source organism: Himantopus leucocephalus (assembly GCA_003993805.1). NCBI lineage: Eukaryota > Metazoa > Chordata > Aves > Charadriiformes > Recurvirostridae > Himantopus > Himantopus leucocephalus. Next base: position 14,515,043 of record RSEF01000006.1, on the reverse strand, counting down.
ATCATATCCATACCTTAGTCTAGTGTGGTACAGCATCCTGCATACTGGGACACAGGGAGAATGAATTTGGGATCATTATACAATTGTGCTCTGTCGTGTGCCACACAGTGGTACCAGTGAGGAAGGCTATGGTTCCCATGGTCTCACCTGTCCCCTCCATACCTGCCCTCTTAAATGCTCTCTGTAGTTTAAAACATGTTTACTCTGTGTCAGTCAATGTCTGTTACATGGTGCAGACTGTTTAAGTATGATTTTGTATCTATAAGCACATGAAAAGACTTCTGCTTTCCCATGTGGAAAGCCATTACCACCTGCTTTAAAGATAAATACACATTTATACTGGTTATACCATTGTGGGTTGTTGTGGGTTTGGGTTGGTTTTTTTTGCTCTAGTTAATCAAGCAGCAGGAAACAGGGAAGTCTGGCTTAGATGTCACGATACTGTAAAAATGCAATTGAAAAACTACTTTGGCACGTTCCTTCCCACCACCAGGTATTGTGCAGTGGAAGGGAAGAGTCCAGCTTGCTTCACAGCTCTTGTCTGCAGCTGCTTTACTTCTCAAGCTAATCAGTATCTGTTTAGCCCCACAGATCAATGGTTATAACACAGTTGTAAACACAGGGACAGATGGCTGCAGATATTTTAAGTTCTTATTAAATCTAATTTAAATAGGGCAAGGCAGTGCAATTCTACCCCAAACTGCATTTGTTCTCTAGTTTCATTCCTTGCTGTCACTTGTTAGCTGGACCATCAGTATGAGCCATGGTAAAAGTGTAGCAATGCAGAATGCACTCAGCTGGGGTTCAATAAATAAAAAGCCCCACATTATCACATTTTGCAGCTTTGCGGATTGCTTTGTCATTAGAAAAAACATCTTTACCAGGAAGGTAGGGCAGTGCTGGAACAGGTGACCAACAGAGCTTGGAGAATCTTCTTTGAGGCTTTATGCAATTGCCTAGACAAAGCTATAGCTAACATAATCTACTATTTGCAATAGTCTGCTTTGCAAAGAAGCATGGGAAACAGTGGGGTTCATCAACACAAAAAATATGAGAAACCTCCCTAAAATCTTCCGTTGCTGTTCTGACTCACCAGTTACACACTGTGGTAGATTAGCACTGTAGAGGTTTATGTCTGTTGTACAATGGAGGAAACTACAGACTTGTCATAACATGTAATGAGTGACAAAATAATTCATTACTGCAGAGTAACTGCGTTGCGGAGTTCTCATGAAGTCGTGTGCTTGCATAGCTCTCTGGGGGTTTTTGCAGAAGTATGCATTTGGCAACAAGGACTAAGTGTGCGAAGAGGCATGCAGGAAATGTTACAAGGTCCTTTAAAAGGTAATGGATTTTTTTTTTCTTGTTTCAAGCATATACCAAATATTTTTTCTCATCTTGTTAAAGAATAACTTACGTTGTTTTGGTCAGTACAATACTGATCTCTTAAAACGTTTGTATTATAAGTGTCTGTGCACTTGTGGAAGTGCAAGCACACACACACTACACGTGTTAAATGTACTGCAACATTTTCTGTCAAGATTCCCACCAGAAGAAAAGCATTAGAGCCGCCATTGAATGTGAGGCTGGTCTGGATAACCTCCAGAGATCTTTTCCAACCAACATTTCTAAAATCAGTCTCTGGGTCACTCTTCAGGAATAGCTGAATACTGTCAGACTAGAATTGATTTAGGACTGTCTTAAGGTCAGAGGCAGACAATTCTGTAGACGTTTTAAGCCATTCAAGCACATTAACAAGCAACGGTTTACACACTAAGAATTCTTGTCTTTCCTAGGGATTTATTTAGCTAATGGGTCTCCACAATGGCATCCAAGGGGCACTGATCAAGCAAGTATGTGGCTGTCTATGTTTCTGAGATTTGCTTTAAAGTTATATAAGGACTCCAGGCTAGGCACTACTGTTTATGTTTGCGTGGTCCACGCTTAGTGTCTCCCAGCACTGTTACTTTGCAAATGAAAGAATCCTACGTTTACACATGTACAGAAACTTTGCAAAGCAAACTCTGTAATGCTGTGACTAAAGATCCAGGGAAAAAAAAAAAAAAGAAAAAAAANAAGGAGAGAGAATTATATCTTCATTGTGTGACAGTAAAGCTACTGAGGATCAAATTCAAGAAATTTGCTTGATGCAAATGGGAATCGTGAAGGACTAATTCATTTTTTTTTTTTTTGAATTATGGGTTGCCAGGCTGTTTTCATAGTTCAGTGAACCTCTTATTTTGCAATTAAATAGCATCATTGTCAGTATATTAGTTCATTAGTATCATCAGAGTGGGCTAATTTCTGTTGGCTCAAACTCCCCGTGGTCAGAAGGATTTAGAAAAAAATGTTCTTGATCTTTTGGTTTTTTTATTTCACTTTGCTTCTAAGGAATTGTATTTCTAGTATTTGTATAGTGACTTGCCGAGGACCTTTGAATATACCATACATTCACTAGCAGTGGTATACAGCGTAGCATGGCAGAGAGAATGCGCACCAAGATATTGGTAGAAAATAATTACATGGATTTCATCAACCTGACACTGAACTATAATGAATCTAGCAAAAACTCCATTGTAGATCTTATTAGATTTTAGATACATCATGGCTTATGTTCATGAAAATAGAAGAGGATTTCATAATAATGCTGTATGAGGAGGCTGTTTTATTAGAAGGATGAGAAATATTAAAGTGAATATTTATTTGTGTGGGCTTGCAGCATTATTTTACTGTCTAAAACTAGGGGTATTTTTCCAGAGTTAACCGATAGTGCTTACTTATGCTATGTTTTAATTGTGTGCCCTTTCCTCTCCTTGCGCACTGTGAAAATATGGTATTGCTAATCTAGGCTGAGGTTTTTTTGCTGTATATAACTTGCCATAGCTAATGTGGATGAACCAATGCAAAACAAAGCTGTTGTAATTGCATGCTCCTTCCTGATGAGATTTCAGTTCCAGAAGTGTATCAAAGTCAGAATCGCAAATGCTTAAGTTCACTGCCTCTCAGTTTGTGTACTGTTTCATCATATAACTATAAAAAGAAGATTCCATCTTCTTTTGATTAGACTCTAATTGACTTTGGGGGAGGTTTGTAGGGATATGTACAGAATTAATGCAAACCAAGAAAAAAGTCAAAACGTTTATTTTCTGGTGGAAGTCCATATTGCTGATGTGTATGTGAATTTATACTTTTATGTACAAACATGGTGAACTTGTAACTCAGATTGGTTGTTCTGGTACTGTATGAATAGTGATTCAAAAGTGGAAGGCATTTCTCTTGGTCCATCGAGGGAGTTTGCTGCTGTTCTTCATCAGTTCACACAAACTGCCAAAGCCAATGTCTGCTGTGCCCTCCTTATGTTTAATGTGCTTTCTCTATAAACTCTGGGGATTACACCAAGCTTTTATAACTGGCAGCATGGCATAGTAAAGGAGGAAGGCAAGGGGAGAAAAACAATGTTAAAGCTTCTTACTAGGACACCAGGACCATCGCTCATCATTCAGAGCTGTCCTTGTGAAATGGTGATCCTTCTAGCAGCCCTTGGAAAGTCATACTTTGCCACTAAATGGAAAACAACAATTATGCTCTGATGGATGTTCAAGATTACACTATTTCTTATTCTCAGTTTTTACAGTTTCGTCTCCCTTGTTTTGTGCTGTCTTACTGCTCCCAAAGAGTTCATTCACATGAGTGAAGAAGTCCTTATGAATGCTCACAGATTTGCTAGACTATCTGTGTTATGTCTTTTTCTACTATCATGAGAAGTCAATATTTTATTTACATTTCTTTCATCTGAAACCCAAATATCCTTCATGCTCTCCATTTGCTGAATTTTAGAATAGGGGTGGGTTTTTCCAGTGTACTTATTTGCCTGTGAACAAACTCCGTTGTCTTATCTTGCATGTTTTTCCTTTTAAAGTTTCAGCCCTTCTTATAAGCCATAATTGATGCTTCTGCTCTTTTTTCATGACTAAAACCTTCTTGGAAAAAGTAACATATCTCTATGATGCTTTCCTCATAGAGACCAATTGCTACAGCTCCTTCTATACACTCACAATTTCCTGTTCTTTAGCCCATCCTATTCCTTTGACATTTCCCTATCTAGACTTTACTGGCTGCTCAAGGAAAATATTGTCAAGGTGTAGATATATGAATAGCTTAGGTTTAGTTTTCAGGTCTTGCATATATTTTTGAGGGACTAGACTAAAATCATAGATGGGTAAAGCCTGTGTGCTGTAGTTATTTATTAATCCTTACGTGCCTCCTTCCTAGACTGGTTTTGGGAGTCTCTAAATTCTGTATTGACTGCATGGGAAATGTTAGGAATCTCATCATGGCACCTGTAGCAGATACCTTGCCCAGTGGGAACACAAGGGTATAGGAAATTCAGAAGAGAGGAGTGCCTGACTTACATGCAGATATGCATCTCCATAAGGAATATGCATATATCCATAAGGAATGCCCAGTCTTAAATCCTTTCTGGGTTGTAGAGGAAGAGCATGGCTTTAAAATTATATGCATCCCAAATAGAGGAGTTATAGATTCAAACCCACTCTTTCCACCTCCACAGAGTTTACTGGTTCCTTAGCAGAATCTCCCGGTCCTTAGTCCTGCCTGTAGGTACCCTCCTGGCCTTAAGGGTACACCACCCATTTTGCATAAAAGAATTACAGATTCATTGGTGGACTAAGAGAACATGATCCTTCAGCCCTGAGGCTTAATGGTCACACGTGGCAGGTGTCCCTGCCTCTCTGCAGGGACTAGGCAGGTGAAGAAGTTTTTCTTCGCTGATTGTTATGAAAAGTATTCAGTTGTGAAAACCTAAAACAAAACCATGGGTGGAAGCCTTGGCAGTTCTCTTCTAATTAATTTGTTAAACTATTTAATTCCACAAACCAAAGAAATTGTGATACAACCAATGACTGTAAAAGTGCATTTTTCCCCTTAAGGAGATCCCCTTTGTAGGTGTGATATACAGAGCAATCCAGCTATGGGATTTTACATCTTAAATATTCCATGGGTTCACATGAGTTGGCTTTAGCTTAAATGGTGTTAGTTTGTGACTACTCTGTGTGCATTTATAAAATTATAGTATATTGAAAACAATAAGTTTTCACCATACTTGAATATTTGTCTTTTTTTCTTTTAATTATTTAATGGCCTCCGTTAACTTCTCATGACAAACGTTTAAATGAGGATCAAAACATATGTAATGACATAGAATTAGGATGTCTGTATGAGCAGGGCATGGCTTTAAAATGTTAATGCTTATTCAGAATGAGTTTTGAGCACCATGCAGAACTGATTGCAGGACAGGAAAGATTTGTGGGACTTGCAGGTCTGAAGTGTTGCAGTAATGTGACAGGAAATAAGCACAAGTTAATATGAACTCTAGCAATTTCTGTCAAGTAGGTGGTAATTTTTCTCTTTTGTATTGTAGCAACCTTTTACAAGTCTAGATATGATGGTGGTGATTTCCTTTTTATTCACTAGTTTTACACCAGTAAAACTAGGTTGGTTTCAAGGGAATACCTCCTGATTTACATTACTGAAAGACAGAAGACTCATTTCTTACACAAAATAAATTTCACTCACTATTTTTCACTTTCCTGTTATTGTTGTTTATTCCATCTGGTATATTAAATTTCTCCTTCTTTTATCTTTACACATGTGTTTATCAATAGATGTCTCATTTGTTCAGAGGCACTGGGAAAATAGCTAGAAGACTTCTATTCCAAACTGACCCTTCAGTTTCCCTTTCCCACAAACAGTTAAAAACACAAGCAAAAGATGAATAAGAATAAAATGTTAAAAAAGATATACAGACAGATGTCTATAATGGTCTCTCAATATTTCCAAGATGGAGCTGTTAAATCCACATGAGATCATGCTTCCTTATGAGTAGCCCGCAGAGTCTGTCAGCTGCCATGAGATCGTGTATTGAGAGTTTTTTAATACAGATTTTTTAAAAGTCTGTATTTCTACCCAGATTTCTATTTCTTCTTGCCTAGTAAGCAGCATCCATTTTCTCCTTGTATCGCAGATCCCTTTTGCTTACTTTATTGACTTCGTGCCTTTATCAGAATCAGCACAGCTTTTAATGTAACTAGTAAGCCTGTCATTAGGGACTTGATGGAAGCCTTCCTCAAATTGTAAATAAATTATACTTTATGTACAGCCATTATCATCTTTCTCTAGGGGTTTCAATGGCTCCGAGCTTTTTTGGTATAGACCATATCCCTTTAGGCAAGATATCCCTTCAGGATATTTCCCTTCAGGCATGATATGCTGGTTGTAGTCATTACAATATTACTTTGATTATTCTCTAAATTACCCCTCATTACTGTACATTTTCTTTGCTTTGCTCATTACAGATGTAAACATTGTATGTCTTGTGTTTTCAGCCTTCCTTCCATTCAACTCTTTAATATACAGCTTCTCCCACTCATTTTTGATGGATTAAAAAAAAAAAAACCATGTTTCCAGCCATGTATGTTAAGTTTAAAAATACAGAGAAATCGACATATGGTTTGTTATTTAATGTAGTGTGCTTAATAACTAATTAGTCACAATAGCATATTAAAAGGCATATTTGTGACTCTGTTGGGAAGTATTATGAAAGAGGCCTTGCTCTATATCTTGATTGTCAACTGACCTGGGCTCTGTCAAAGCTATAATAAGAGAAGTGAATTCCAGAGGTGAAGGGCTTTTGCTGAGAATTTCCTGTCAACATCCCCTGACATTTATGTTTAGGGACTCGAGTGTTCCAGCTGACCTCAGCTGTCATGGTGGAACACAAGGGGAGAAGTAGGTTACTTAATTACAGTCATTCAAAACCTTGCCGATGCTTAACAAGTTCTCTGTTATGATTCCCATTGGGTTACACGATTTCATGGACATGAACGCTATTGTCCGTTACATCACATCCTATGGGACCATATGAGGATTTATTATGGAGAGTAAAATTTGTACGACAGCATCTTAAGCTGACATATTCAGAAAGTTCTTATGACCTTAATGACTTCATTTTTAGTTCTTTTTAATATGAGCCATGCCCCTAGTACACACACATAACAAATACAGTACATTTCTGTCAGTACCAGTCTGTAATTTTAACAGAACACTTGAAGATTCACAGAAATTTGAATCTCCATTTAAAAAGCTCATCTTTCTTCAATGCCTAGAACAGTCCAAAGACCATTTATGAGTGTCAAGTGCTCCTCCTCATCAATGCTTATATATATATCGAAAGGGCGGGTGTTAGGAGGATGGGGCCAGACTTTTTCCAGTGGTGCCCCGCAACAGCATAAGGGGCAAGGGGCACACACTGGAACACAGGAAATTCTGTCTCAACATGAGAAAGATGAAGATATACTTTGATCATAACTTTATGTGGCTACATCCAGGATGTTGATAGGCTAAATTATGTCATACTAAGAATGTCAGAATTGATCAGGTATGACTTCTCCACCCTCTTTCAGTGAAGCAACAAATCTTTCCTTTTGAACCTTAAGGTGTATTCTGCCAGGACAAAGAAGATGTTTGCTTTAGTCCTTATGATTCTTAAAGAACAGTTTTTGAGGTGTTTGAAGTGGCTACAGGTAGCATCTTACTACCTTTTATCAGACACTGTAGTTAGTATGTCATTTAGGTTGAATATCAAGTTGAAGAGAGCCTTCAGTCTCTGTTTGCCTGGTGCTATCACTACCACCTTGAGGAAATTTTGTTTGCCACACGGACACATACTTGATAAGAAAATAAGGTCACTTACCTTACCATCTTTGAGATGTTGCAGTACCTATAGCTCTCCAGTTTCTGCCCCCATTATGAGCCTTTGAGGGCTGCGGTAGCAGGGAGCTCTGAATTGAGACAGAACTGTGAAAGAGTAA
>RSEF01000006.1:14494709-14507054 GCA_003993805.1 Himantopus leucocephalus | reverse complement strand
GTGCCTAGCTGCACTGCCAGCTGCAGTAACATCTACCATTTCTCTCCATTCAATCCAATACACAATCATCCACTCATCAGCTAATAGTTTAGGTTATTGACAGATGTTTCTTATTGACTTCCCTGTTTAACCTAACGAATAATGAAATGCCTTTCGCAATATTTGAGAAAGTACGGAGTAGTATTTCCTGCACCATGCAATCAGTTTTCATTTGATCACACAGTCATTAATATTTCTGCTTTGATTCTCATTTTCTTGGCAAGATATTGTCACAGTTTCTTAGCACTTCATTGCATGGTACAGCGTACTGAATGCTCTTTGTGGCATTCTCCTTTGAGAAAGGTGTGCAAAATCACAGTTTTTGAAAGATTTATTTCTCAGAACACAAGCTAGGAAGGTATTCCACTAATATCACCTGGAACCAAAAGTATAAAGATCTAAGATTTTTCCCATTGATTAACTATTTTGAATCCTGTACTAAGGTCAAAGACGGTTATGCTTACATTTCCCTTTCTATGGAGAGGAATAAATCCTTTACAAGCATAGAATGTCCAAAAATCTTTTGAGAAGAGCTATTCTTGAGAGACAGAATATGTATTCCTGTATTCACATTCATAGTTACTTCCTGGTGGCCTCTGGGGTCCTTCTTCACCTGGGAAATGGTCTCTTCATGTTAAGAAAGTTCTTTGGTTTAGGGTCTGCTCCTTACTTGAGCCAGACTAAGTTTATAAAATGAGTTCTGTCTTAGAAATTATTTGTCAGGTTCAAATTCTGAGCTTTTGTTTGCTTGGAACTTCCTAGTCCTCCATTGTGACAGTGAAAATTCTGGATAGCAGTAGTGTTACTTAGCAAATGCATCTTGCAGTGAGTAAGCTCTGGAACTAGTCAGGGTCTGAGACTGTCAGGAAGCATTGTCTTCATTGCTTGACTTTCAAAGGTGCAGAAGCGTGCTTGGTTCTATTACACAGAAGAAATTAGCTGATTGGGAAAAGAAAATGCTTCTTTTTTTCTTCCGCATTCAGCCCAGTATACAGGCAGTTTCTTGTTACATAAAGCAGAAAGTAGAATCCAGGAATTCTTTCTTCCCTGATCCAAAAAATCTTGCCATTCTCTTACGCCACACATGTTTCCTCGCTTAGTAAAAGTACAGCCTTAGGTTGTCAACACTAAATAACCAAGCATAAATAAATATAATTAGTAGTAGTCTATATTTTAAAATTCTTTAGGGGTAAAATAAATATAATTAGTAGTATTCAGTATTTTAAAATTCTTTAGGGGTTAATCTTATGCATTTAGAAATGTATTTATGTGTGAGATACATACAAATTACATGTACTAAATAAAATGGGTTTCTATACAGCGAAGTCAGATGGAAAAAGACAAGAATATGTACTATGTTGAAGCAGGTTATGTGGAGTTCAATTAAATAAATATTAAAATTACAGACTCCAGCAAAGACTCACTGTAAAACTGCTAGTAGACAGTATGTTGCCTGCTGTATCCATATTGCATTACCTGCAATTCAAATTAAAGACTGAGTGAATGTGGGATTATTGTGTCACTTTAAATTGAAATATTTCGAAGTGATAGCTCAGCAAAATTGAAGAATACCTATATGGCATCAGAATTTTGATTTAGCCAAGAGGGATACTGTATGCAGCCAAAACAGCACTTAATGACATTGAAATTAGCAGTGTAATCAGCGCTTTTTTTTTTTTTTTCTCAAGATGTACTGTTTTAGCCCTTTAGGCTAAAATAGAATATTTAGGCTTAAATTTTTTTGCATGCTTATCTAGTAAAATTTGCCTTGGTCTTGTTCAAAAGCTGAAGTGGATGTTTTTACATTTGGAAGAAGCTTTTCCTGAAAGCTAGTTTTGTGAGACTTCAAAAGTAAAGGCATTTTTGAGGCCTTTTCTATCTGTCAAGGTAAAACAGCCTGCCCCTAACACTAACTTGCTGTTTAACCACTCAGTGTGTTTGTGTTTCAGTTTAATAAAGACACAAGTTCTGGAGGACATTTATCAATCTTTTTGATGCAGTCCTTTCAGAATTACTATTCAAGTGCTAACCATTCAGTATCATCTCAAAAGACTCCTCCCTAATCAAATCAAGTTCGTAGGTTTTACATGCCAAAAGTGAAAGCTGTTGGCGACTTATGCAAAATAGTTGTATTTAGAGATGAATTTAAAAATCCAGATCTGAAAATCAATAAAACTGTGTTCTACATCTTCAAAGCCTGCCTCAAGCTTTTCCTGGTGGGCTTAAATGGTCATTCTTTTTAGAGTTTGATGTTCAGAGGAGCAAGGAAAGTGAGTATCTTTCCCATTTAAACCAGCCAGTAGAGTTGTATAACAGACTGGCCCTGGGACTACTTTGAGGTGGCGTGGTTCTGCTCTAGTATATTAAAGGACTTGGTCATAGTCTAATCCTAGTTTAACCAGCTAATGAGTAAGTTCTCTTGCTTTACTCATTGAGTCCCTCCTGGGACGGTTGGTTCCTACGTTTCACTAGAATACATAGATTTGGAAGCACCAGATTTTAAAGCAAGTATTTGTATGACTAGGGTTGTGTGGAAGCACCACATTGTGACAGCTAAGCGCTTATTTTTTAGAAATCTATACCTCATAGATTGTCTCCAAAATCTAACAACTGAAACTTCAAGATGGATCTGCTGAGAGCCAAGGTCTGGGAAAACAGCAAGACAAAGTTGTCTGTTAAGCTTCCTTTTTCTATTGTGGTATTTATGCCCTTCATACAATCTTGCTGTTAGGACAGTTTAAAAAGATATAAAAAAAACCACTGGTGAAGTATTTGATATCATTAGATACAAAGCATGAACTTTAAGGCTAGGCTGACAAAAAGATAACTTGATACTACACACAAAGTAAGACAAACTGCAAGTAGACCAGCTGCTGCCTTGCATCTGAATGAGTCTGGAAGATGAGAAGATGATTCTTCCTACAATCAAGCTGTGAACTTGTCTCAACTGAGCATGAATTGCAAATCTTTTTTTTTTTTTTCCTCAAAAAAATAGTTTGTGTTATAAAAAAGTCAGGTTTTTTTGTGAGGCATGAGTCAGCTGTTGTATTGATTATGTCTTTCACTTGCCATGTCTCAGCTGTTGTAAAGGTCTGCTCTGCCTTAGAATAGTCTTAGAAGTCTGTTGTTATGCCATCTATTCATGGGACTGTTCCATCTCCCCTGGTGCCTTTTTAAAGCATAATCAGCCATAAGATGTGCCACTTTTTGTGCCACTGTAAAACTGGTGAGAATGGACACTAGATCACTAGATACCAAGGCGTTTCAGTTTGTGATGAGATATCTTAGATCATATCTGCAGTCAGACTGTTAGAGGCTGGGTTTATACAATTAAAACCAGATTGGGCAAAGAGCTTGTAAATGTAGAATGATTAATAACTTTTTACTGGCATGGCAGTTGGCTACTTACTGGAATGTCAGTGGCCTTCTGAGGTGATTACTTTTGTCTGTAATATGTAATTTCACAAGGCCAGAATATTCAACGTGAAGTCACAGAAAAGACAACAGTGGTTTTCCAAAATATATCCCTCTTGCGGTATGACAGAATTTGCGTTAACTGCAATGCCTAGTCCCAATTCGAACAACTGCTTATTGCTGGCTAACCACTGTAACAATTTTTTTCAGGTGAGACTTCAATAGTTACCAGATTTCTGCTTTGTCCTGATGAGAATAAACTTGCTTGCTGAAACCAGTACCTCCACATTTTCAATAAGAAGTTTCAGTTGCCAGACTGGTAGCATTAAAAGATTGCTTATACCAAGATTCAATTTTTTTGCCAATATTTCACAATATATGAGATATAAAGATCATTCCAGCTGTGTGTTGTGCACAAAGTATCTAATTTAATTGGTTCCGAATTTTCTTTTATGCTGTTTCCTCTTGTTTCTCATAGCAGGGTACCAAATGGTCTCAAACAGAAATTTGATCAGTTTTCATTTTGCTGTTTGCAATCAAGTATCCTGTAGCTATCCAACTTCCTCAAGCTGAATAACTATGAATTTTGCCAGTTTTCAATAGATGTGTGTTCCATCATGCTTCTCAAAAGCTCTGTTTCCCTTTTGTGGATCTTTTCAATTCCAATCTATTGTACTTCTGATGAGGCAAAAACATACAATACTTCATATGAGGGCATCCTATTGTGCAGCACAAAGAAGCCCCAGCTCTTCCAAATAATTTTTTTAGACTTTTATTATTATTATTATTCTATATTAATTGCACTTCATTAGTAGTCATAGAAAATAAGAATTTCCCCAAAACATTTCTGTTGAAGGCAATTGGGAAAGTATAAATCTGTTAGCAGTTAGGTGGAGCTCCTGGAGAGTAAGAATACAAGCAATTATTCCTTTGAATATTTCATACAAAATGTAACTTTTCTGGCACACTTAAAGCATTTGTTTAACTAAGGGGGGTTGGACAGTGAGTTGGGGTTTTTTTTGTTTGGTTGGTTGTTTTTCTTAAGGAGACGATGTAAATAAATTATTGTTTGTGGCTCTACCAGATCTGCCATAATTAACTTGCAGTGGGAAATCATTTTAGGCAGCCATAGGGAACAGACCTAAGTCTCCCTCTGTCTTTTGGCACCATACAGTATCAATGCATAGCAATAAAAAAATTGTTACTTTACAGAGCATTGGTTTTGCCTCTTTGTTCAAAATGATGCTCTTTTTTGTTCCCCAAGGTTTTTTTGATTCCTTAGTACACTTGATATTTTCCCTTAATTCCACTTTTCCCTTATGAAAAGGGAGAGCGCAAGATGTATTTAGTTGCAAAAGCTTACCCACAACTCCGCATCCAGAATCTGGACTGTAGTTCAGCTCATACCTTTATGATACTGCTCCTCAGAGTACTTTTCATATGTTATTAGGGTGAATATCCTGTTGTTGTTCTTTCAGCAGGACACATCATACACTCTTTAGTCTTTTCCTGCATTTGGTTATTTAAACCTAAGCTATGACCATGCCAACAGGTGTCCAGAAAGTAAACAAGAGTGGACTCGTGAAACAGCAGTTGTGCCGTGGTAGTTACCAGCATACATGGTAGGTGTGACATAGCTCCGGGTCTTTGCTTCTTCAAGCAGGAGGCCTGAAAGTATTTTTGGTTAAATAACCTCTCAGGTTGCCAAGGGTCTGCTGTAACTCCTTTTGAAATCAAGAGTTGGTATAGTTCTTGTGGCAGCATTCTTGGCTTTACTTTCCTCTCCTGTGTCAGTGTGAACAACTAATAGGCGCGTCAAACTCAAAATCAGGTTTAGATTGTTTCAATCCATATTTGTGTTACTATCTTTGCTTGCATGCTTTTGACAAATTGCAAAATTTTTGATGTTTTCTTACTCCATCCTTTTGCAAGATTCCTTCTAAGGTTATTAAACCATATTCTATATGTGATGAGGATTGTGGGTGGGCTTTTTTCCTTTAGTAATATATCTAAATAATACTATTTGACTTATTAATTTAAACGTCTTGTTACGGCATTTATCTGTTTCCTTTGCAACTTTTCCATTTTGTTTGTAGCTGTGTTTGCTGTTGAACTGCCTCATCTTTATAAGTTAGTAGAGCTTTGAGCAGAGTATGGTGTTTTCTGCTCTAGCTTTCAAAGTCTCTTTTTGAGAATATTTCCAATACCTTTTAATATTCTAAATTTCTTAAGAGCAAAGTTGCTTAGATTAACTACTTGTAGTTCTACTAACGCATTTTGGCAACACTTTTTGAATTTTTTTGTGGTGAGAGAATAAGTTTGGTGACTTTTCTTTGGCTATGTCTATGTACCGCACAATCTAGAGAACAGACATTTTCTTATCGCTTTGTGATGGGCCTTTCACATTTTCTGTTGGGATGTAGCAGCCTTTAGAATTTTTCTGTGTATTCTACCACAGGGTAGAGTGGTACACCTATCAGCAAGGAAAGGAAAAGAGCCTTTGCTGATACTGCGGCTTGCAGTTCATCGCGTTGTGTCACGGAAAATGTTATTTATCGATTGTGCTGAGAGTGGCAGTAAATAGAGCTAAGTCTGTTTTACATCGCTGGTGAGAATGTGTACCTCATAACTCTTGATGCACACTCTGACTTCAAATCACTTCTCCTTATCCACTTCCCCCATTTAAACCAAACACATGTTTTTCTATTTCATTATGTGAACATGAATTAATACAGAGAAGAAATATGAGAAGTCATTTTTATTGCATATTTTTTCGACATGCAAGTCTTCTTTGACTTCTTAGTAAAAATTAACAACTACAAATTCCATTTCATCTGTGAACCCAGTTATAGATTGCATTATTCACTCAATTGACTGTAACAGTTAAGACGATTACCATCTGTGATCTAAATATATGTTTATATTGGAATGTAGAGAGTATTTCATTATTAATACCTCCTTATAAATCCAACTCTCATTTAGATGACAATCAGTTCACTTAATGACAACCAGAATGTGTTCCAGTTCTTGCTTGTGTTTGATCATTGTGTGCAAGTTGCAGACTCATTTGAAATGTCTTTGAATAAGGCATATAGGTGTGCATTAATCTTGCATTTTCCTAGGTAAATCATGTGTCCATAATAGATGTAAAATCATACACTAACATTTTCATGGCAAGTTTCTGTAAAAGACCGTGAAATATTGTATTTTAATCAAGAGGAAAAAAAGCATTTACTTTGCAGTAGTTGGAGTAATAGTTCATGAATGTGATTTCTCAAAGCTGTGGAGAACCCATCGTTATTTATTTAAACAAATATTCAGTCAAGCAGAATTCTTGGAGGTTTTTTGATACATAAGGACCAAGAAGTAGCCTCTAGTCTCAGTCTTGTTTCATCTTTACTTTCAATCAATTTACAAATGCATCTTCAAGGCGAGATGGATTTTACACTACTATAATTTCAGTTTCTCGGTGTCTGCCATGCTAATACATTGATTTGTTTAAAAAAAGTCAAGCAGAGTTAGTATGATTTACAGAACATTTCCTAGTCCCTTTGTCTTACACCTTATTGTAAAAAACTAAAGAGACTGGGAAACTGCATATTTCCCATAGTGGTTGGAAGTCTCTCCAGCTGGCAGTGGTGTTACCTACCAACATCTCTGAAGCTCCCCGTGGTAAAAAGTTACGCAGGAAAAGAAGAAGGTGCACTGATGGGATCATGATGCTCAAGTATCCCTTTTGGAGCACAAGCATCTAATAAATGGAAGGTGAGTCCTTGAAGGTCCTAGGCTGTACGGGAGCTTGATATTGCACTTTCATTTCTTTCAGAAGTTTTTTTCTGCTGTAAGTAATGAATCCATTCTTCATCCTTCTTCCCTAAAAGATTTGCCAGTTCTTTCTTTATTACAACTCCTGTAATTGCTCATGTTTAGAAGAACGTTGTAACTTTTATGTTCTGTAGTGAGGAAACCCGCTGCCCCTTCCGCTCTAATGAATGCCAGAATTATCACAAAGCTATGCCCCATGAATAATGTATATAGACCAATTAAATGAAACTGCTGTATTAGTTCTCATGGGACACATCTGGTGGAAACAACAATCTTGTAGGCAATGGCACTATGTTTTGACACCTGAAGCTAACCACATGTAGCTACTTGTAACATTTTGAATCCTATGAATTTATACCTTTTGTTTTCAAGCAAACATAATTCTTGTAATTCTGAATGATGAGTTCCTGAATTTATTTCTTTGCATTCTCTGAGGCTGTAAAATAACTTACACTGTCACATTTCAATGAAGTGTGGTGGGCCTGACTAATGTTGAATTCATGTAGGAGGCAGAAGTAAAAGAGTCCAACTGAAAGTTTCTGACTATGAAAAGACAGTGATTTCATATCTCCATTTCAATTAAAGCAATGTCTTGAAAACAATAAGCTCTTAAAAGTTTTACTGAAGTTGCTGCAATCATGGCGGATGGGGACATCTATTCCTCTGTGAACATTACGCCACCACTGGTTGTGAAAGGCTCAAGATGTGTAAAGCTGCATCAGCCATTTAACAGGAAGAGTAAAGTGAACACAAGTGCTGAGACATCCCTTGCCAGCTCTGCTCCAAAAATGGTACAGAAAGAAATCCCTGCTGCCATGGGACTTCCAGTTGTGAGCAGGTACATCTGTTCAGCACAGCCTTACTTAACTGTTCAGATCCCCAAGCTGCTAGGAACCTATAACTATGCTTTTCATGAGCTTAAAACCGATAATCCACAAAATCAATTTGTTCTCTCAAGAAGACATCTTGAGATGAAAAGCTGAAATTCAGCTTGCTCATAGTTATTAAACCACATATGGTGCTTTTTAGAACAGCCAATGGACAGAATAGTCCAGGGTGGGATTTTCAGAAGTGCTTAAGGCATTTAGGAGCATAACTGACACTACAAGTCTATGAGATTTACGCTCTTACACGCCTCTGGCACTTGATTAAAAAAATCCAATTTCAGCAGATAGTACTCTGGACTGTTACTCGGACTTAAGTTCTGTTGATTCAGCTATGACCTGCTATTGTGGACCGGCTGTTTCAGCTCTCTCTGCGACTCGCATCGTATATTGGCCTATTTAAGCAGGCATTTTCAATGATCTCTGGAGTTATATCATTCCATGGAATGCCCGTATCTCCCTGGGTCTGTCTTTTGAAGAGATCAGCTTTGGATTGCACAGTTTCATAAAGTAAAGACTATGTCTTAGAATAGGTTTATGATGGGTGTAGCATGGACCTGGGTTTTGATTGTGGCATCTGAGTAAAGCTACAATTCAAACAACAATATTGCCTTTCCTCATGCGATTAAGATGCTTTGATCGCTCTGCGAATGTGAAGACTTTTATTTTCTTTTATGGAATAATTTTAATTCTAACTAACAATTTTTTTTTTATCCTAGCATTTTTGTACTTTGAGTCCCATTTGAGTGCTAAGCATCCAGAAATCATCTGAAGCCCCGCTACACCCGATGCTTGGGGTATAGCTATGTCTTGCACTTAAAAGCAGAAGAGCTGCATATGCAAAGTTTTTGCCAGTGGCTCAGAACTCTAGCTTATTTTTCTTCTTCATAAGCACTCAGCCTTAAATTAAAAGCAGTTCTGTAAACACTAGCATTAAGAGAAGATTAAATATTTGAGCCTCCTTGTTAATTGCAACTTTTGATTAAGCTTTTCCTTGAGGTTGGCACCTAGATCAATTTTGTTTACATCTGAAGGAATTTAAAAAGGACATATAAAATGAGTCAGTAACTTCGGTGACATTATTAGGAGAAGCCTGCTGGAACGGAGCATTAGCGAAGGGGAATTCTGGAATCTCTCTTTTTGTAGATACTTTTTGAAATGAAGGAGACAAAGCAATCTAATTTCTCAACATTTAGATGAGTCACAGTGTCACTGTCACCCTTTCAAGAAAAAGGAAGTCAAAAGAATTCAGGTGCAGAACTACATTTACTGATTCCTTCTTCAAAAAACACAAAGACTATATTATTCAAGGTCTTAGAAGTTAACTTTACCTTCAAGTCAATGAGTTGCTATCAAATCATCAAGCTACTCTGTTGTTTATTATCTTCTGCTTATGGCTTTTTTGTGGTTAAGCGCAAATCAATTTTTTTCCCCCCAATTGTTTTTACTGGCAAGGACAACAGAAGGGTGCTTATGTTTGTTTGTTTACATTCAAATTATATATCATATCATTAAGGATATACAGCCAAGCACAAAGCACACGCTTTAGTGTATAAACCGTACCATTGCACTGTATATGCCTTGAACATCACACGCTGACATTACTTTCCATTTTTTAAAGAAATGTGTACTTTCATTTCATGTTGACAGTTCCTTTCACAGTCCATTTTGTCAAAGAGTTCTAACACTGCTTCAGGTCTGCCTATAGATTATTGTTACTGTTACTGATGTTACAGCTGATCAGAAACAGTTTGTTATTTTTTTCCCACCAGTGAGCTTTTTTCGAAACTCAGAAAAGATAAATACAGTAATTAAATGTAATAATTAGAAAGCCTTGTATAATGAAGCAAGGATTTTAAGATTAATAAGTAGCTGAACACAAGCCTGATAGCCTGCTTAATTAATCACTAAACTGTGGAACCACTGCAACTCATATGTCAATCCAGACTCTTTTATGGAAGTGATTTGAATCAATTGCTAATGAAATTGAGAAATTTAGAAGCAGCTTTCTGACTTTCAAATGACAGGGCTCATATTTAACTCAAGAAATCTGACAGTTAATGACAACATAAAAGTACTGTGAATTATTTGCCAGATCATGTGAGAATTACAGCGTCAACCTATTGAAATAGCTCATAGCTGATCAGTGTGAAAATAAACAGTCATAATGACATATTTACAAATCTATGATGCTGCTTAAAATAGGAGAGAGTCTGCCTGAAACGAACCAAGGACATAATCCTACAAGTATAACAATAATATTTCAAGATTTCTCCTACTTTGCCACATCAACAAATTTACTGTTACTACTGTTAAAACTGTAATCCATTAGAAATCATTATTATCTTTATTAAATCAATTACTTTAAATTGCCAAAGTAGTTTCATGGCTAATTCTTCTTTTTAAATGTAATTAACATGCTTACTCTTACTCAGTTACTTGAATTTAAACGATTCTGCTGTTGAATTTGTTTCCTTAACTTTGCACTTCCAGCCACACTTTAATTAATTAAAACTTCATCCAGATATAATGAGACAGTTATTGTGTGTTAATGAAATATCAACGGAAAGTGCACTAATCAATAATTAATTTAATTAAGGTGTATATGAGACAATATTGCTATATAATTAACTGAAAACCACGTAAGTAACACATGCATATTTAAATTTTCATTAATAAGTTTGTTAGGAATTTTAGATCATGCTGTTTTATGGATTCACATGAGATGTATAAAATTAAAGTGTTTGTCAAGAAGATTCTGAAACACACGTTAAATGCAGTCCTGAATCGTTTTGACAGTCATGTAGCAAATATAGGCAATTGAAGCCACACTAAGAATGAGAGCGCTCCTTCTTGGCAATGAGATAAAAATCTGCAGGAGATTTCTTTTAACCTTTGAGAGTCAGATATTTAAAAAAACCTTATGAGATGAAGCTACATGTGAGAAAACATATTCTATACTTGAAAAATGTGCCTTAGAAAAGATTATGAATAATGGAAGTATTTTTCCAATTCAACAGCTAAAGCTGGATCATCCCACTAACATGCTGTTCAGGCACCCTACTTATTAAGGACTATGTTCTATTAATATTGATGAATCTATCTCATTTGCTCATTTTGAATTATTTTTTATGAGAATTTACCAATGAATCTGCTATTTAAAGGTGCTGCTAATTTGATACATTTGCTAAACTTCTAAATTCCAAATTAATAATACTCTTCGTGTTTCCTGTATGTTCAAAATTCATTACAATTTGTGTTATTAATGATTATTTGACCTTATAGTGACTATTATTAGCAAGGTATTTCGAAGCCATAAAATTTTATAATTAAAAAGACAATCTCATCCTTGGATATCCTAATCATATTCTATCTACCAGATGTTCAGCACAAAAGCTTGACTTTATGGAGGACTTTTAAAATTGGGGTACAAATCTGACTTTCAGACTTAGAGTCTCTAAGTTAAAAACTCATTATTGTATATTAACAATTGCTAATGAAGAGTTTTACAGGGTTAACATGAAGAATACTGGTATTTTTCATAACGGAGTCCGACCATAGTTAGCAGATGGAAGACTGAGAGAGTCATGATGATGAACGTCTTCTACAAAGTGCAGCCCCTACTTTGGATCCATGTCAAATTTTTAAGTTGAATTAACGTGCGTTTTTTTCCTCTCTTTAGGTGAAGAACATTGATAGCTGTTCTGTTGCTGTTGTTTAGCAGGAGACCTTCAGAAATCTCAGGATCATGCAGTCTTCCTCAAGCATAAATGAGAATGAATTTTTTTTCAGGCTTCTATGCAAAAAAGCGTAGTAGGAAGGAATCTGGTCAATTCAAGTTGGTGGTGCTTGGTTCAGGCTAGATATCCTTTAAAGAAAGGTGGATGTGGAAGGCCAGTGTTTCCTAGTGGAACAGATTACAGATGTCAGTGTGTTCTATCTGTTATTTCAGGGAGAGAGATCATTTCTGAGTGGGAGTAGGCAGTGCGTACTGTAAGACACCTCACATTGTTATTTCATTATTTTTACAATTTGTGCAAAATGTGTTAGCTGGCAAAGCTACTGCACAAACAAAGATCTTGACAGTTGCTGAAATTTTCAGTGGACTTTTTTTCTTTTACTGTATTCAAATGTCTTCAAATTTGTTTCTATGGTCTTTGGGTTTCACTTTTTTTTTTTTTTT
>RSEF01000006.1:14477489-14494632 GCA_003993805.1 Himantopus leucocephalus | reverse complement strand
TTTTTTTTTTTTTTTGGAGTTAGAATTTAAAAACTGTAGCCCAGTAAATATCATGTTGGCATTGCCCGTTACAGGCCTCAGGCTTTGTGTTAAACTCACAATAGAGTCCTTGGGACTTGTCAGGACCTCTCTGGACTTATTTTTTTGGCCTGCCTCAAGAATGTNAAACTCACAATAGAGTCCTTGGGATTTGTCAGGACCTCTCTGGACTTATTTTTTTGGCCTGCCTCGAGAATGTTTTAGCTTGTAACAGCTTATCTAACAATTGGGTGATTATTTTTCTGATTTGTTTTAAAGTGGGCCTAGCACAACACAATTGGTTTTTAATTCTTATTATGGTATGTATCTTTGTAACTGACAGACAGCAATAGCAATTGTTCTATGTAGGATGAACCATCTATGACTCTAGAATAAAATGCAGGGTGGAAGAACCTTCACTCAGAAGGTGCATCTTCACCAGGAGACTGAGCATAGCAGGAGAGCACAGGTACCGGACTGGAATGGTGCTAGGGCTGTAACTAACTCACCAGCTAGTTGTTGTCAAAGGAAGGCACCTTTGGGAGAATGCAACCAACTTCAGGACTAATAAAAGGAACAAAGAACTACATAATCAAGACTCCCTCTCTCTATATATATAGTAAGTTCAGATGTAACATGAATTTTCTAGCCAATGAAGAGTGAGGAACGTGTGAAAATATTTTAGGAAAAAAGCCTCACCTCCTAGTCAATCCTCCTCAAGAATGAGGAGGAAAAAATCGTCAAATATCAACATCGTGCCACTCACAGCAAAGAGGAAAAAGAAACACATACCATCAACATCTTACTTCTATTGAAGAAGCCGCTAACCTCAAAATCTTGCTGTAGTACACCCTGGTCACGTAAATCCTCAGCTTCCAGATCTGGAAGAGTAAGTATCATAGCAGAGAAGGGCGTAGATATGGGGAGTGTGTATAATAATTTCAACTGTATAATTATTATTAAGATTTATTTTGTAATACCGTTCTTTATTTTCTTTCTTTTTTCCTATCCTTTTCTGTAATTATTAGACCTGAGCTAAGAGTAATTCTTTAATTAGACTGTTATTATTTTAGTCGCACTAACTATTAATTCCGGGCTTTACATATAAAGCAAATGGCCTTTTAGCCCATAAGAAGATCTTTGAGCGGAACAACTGGGAAAAAAAAAAAAAAAGCCTATTTCAAAAGCCTATTTCAAAAGCCTGTTTCACTGGTAAAATAAAAATTCCCCTGAATGTTGCTGATGTCTCCTAAAAGATGGAATCTGGATGTCTTGTACCTCACCCAGACTCTCCAAACTTCCACGAGGCTTCATGGCAACAGAAGTGGAAATAGATTTACACTTGCACTGACCTGAGACTAAATATTTTGGCTCAGTTCCATGAGCTGCAATCCTTCAATTTAGATCCATTTAAGCCACATCTAATAATTCAATTGTAAATTTCAAGAGTTTGTTTTATTTTTTTTCATTTCATTTCGGACCATAAACACTTGCAGGGCTTTTGATTAAAAAGATCATGTTTCAATGGAAAATTACATTTCAGTAAATTTTTTTTTTGTTTATTAAAAAAAAATCTGGCAGAAAATACCCCAGTCAGCTCTACTAACAGTGTAACATACTTGTGTAAAACTAAACCATACTACAACATACTCAACACATACAAGTCCATATCGGTAAACAAATGAGCTGAAGTAGTTTTCAAAGAGGTATTTGAAGGTAACTTAAGTAGTTCTCCCAAGAATTAGCTCAATCTTGCTCTGTAAGAAAAGCATTCCACAGCATGTTAAATTTACAGTATGAAATTAGAGTAACATGATTTTTTTAAAATAATTTCTATCAATGCAGAATAAAGGTGATGTTCCTTTTCACACCTTAGAGATCATATCTTTTGTCTCAGGAAGAGTTGCAAGCATATGGTAAGAAATAAAAAAAATTGACATCATGGGAGTTTAAAATGAAATTTTAATGATACCTGTTTGGTATTATGAAATAAGTGCATGCCACTCTTGTGCCATTTATGGTACAGGTGAGGTGCTTTTTTAGCTGAGTTCAAGTTTCACCTGAAAGAAGGGAGAGTTTTCAAAAGTTAATTTACCTCTTTCTGAAAGACGTGTTTAAGATTTAGGGAGAACTAATTGTCCTCAGTAGTTCTCTTTATATCTCAGTTTTGGAGAGAGTCTTAACAACTAGCTTAGAGTTGCTGGCTAATTTTAAATGGCTTATATTAAGTAAGATGAATTTTCACCTATACTGCTTGCATATTCAGTATATGGTTGGAAGTAATTTAAGTTAACTGCTGGGATTTATTTTTTTTTTAAAGTTATTTCAGGTTGGTACAATAGCTTGAACAATAGCTTTAAAAACTATTCACCTTACTTCTCTGGCCAACTGCTGTGAATCAGTGCACTCATTAATTATATGATTAATTTTTTTACACGTTTAGCAATGCAGTTGTTTGGATTGAGGTCATAAGGCAATATTCTATATAAACATTGATTAATAAGTGTTAGAATATTTCGAATCGATGCTATTTACATAGAGATGTCATATAGCCACATGCTTCTACTGTGAAAAAATGTACAGGCCTTCTTTTTCACACTTAGTAAGAGGAAAGATTGCAACCTTTCTATTTCAAAATGGTGTATATTAATTATATGTTGTTTATACAGTATTTTTAAAAAAATAGTTGAGCAATTTCTCTCCCAACTCCTCTCCACTTTGTTAAATCACAATTTTCAAACACTGGTCAGTACTTTTCCGGGAAGCTGTTAATCACAGTACTAGATAAGACTGATTTTAAATTCATTTTCAGAATCTGAGATTCCTACTCAGTTTTTAAGTTAGAATATACTAGTCCTCCCTGGGCATCTGAACCTGTTATTTAAAGTGGGAAGTAATACTGGAAACTGCAGCGTTGCGAGACTGTAACTTCACAGCTGAAATTGAAGAACTGACCTGGATATCCGCGCCTGGCTGATTTTCTGACCTCTGTTAGAGCTCGCATCAGCTCCGGTAAAGCAGGGGTGTGATCTCACAGCATGGGGTCACAAAGACTCCATCCAAAACTGAAAGCTTTCTCTTGCTGGCAGGTCTGCAGAGCGACTGAGCCCCCAGCCACAGCCATCTCCTGGCAAATGCAGAGACTCCAGTAAGCTCCCACCCTGGGGCGGGAGGAAATCTTCCCAGGGAATTGCACTCCAAACTTGAAGAGTCCCAATAGCCTAGATCCAGGGTTGTTCTCGATATCAAATACTTGCTGCATTGTAAGAACGTAGGTCTGCTGCTCAGCTCTGTTAAACTCCAACTTGGCTATTTTCAGGTCTGCATTCAGCAATAATTGCATCTTTTTTACATACAGGTTGATTGAAATACTTGAAATACGGAGAGTTTCCCCTGCAATGTGTCTCAACATGCTACAAATACTGCCTTGGTACAAAAAAAAAAAAAAGGGGTCCTCCTATCACTACAGAGACAGCAGGCTTTGAGCACTCATGGCTCTACAATGTCCCTCAGTGAAAGAGGGAACTCAGATGTCACCTGAAATTCATCTAATAGGAATTTCAGGGCTCTGCCTGAGCTGAATACTTAATGTGCCTGTCACCTTCTCAAAATCACATCAGCACAGGGAAAACGATGTATACATGTGACTTCATTAGTCCAGGAAGAGTAACTAACACATTTGGAGAGGCTTGGGCTGTTCCATTTGGAAGCAGGAATGTGGCAGAGGCAAGCTACCTCCTCTCAGAATCCCTAAATGCATGGTATGGTTCAGCCTGTTTTGGTACCCACACGTTAGCATTCTTTAACCACCGAGCGTGGAGGCTTGTTCCATTCTGCTCTTGTGACTTCTTCCACCAGTGCACTTAAGCCCCTCTTTTTGGAGCCTCTGGCTGTTACGGCTTGTCAGTTACAAAAAAAACCTGCAGAGGTCTCATTTCCTCTGTCAGCAGCTTAATGGAGCACCCAAAGCCATTATTTTGTGCAAAACACAAGTTTATCCATAGTTGAAACCTCACTAATAGTAGTATCTCAGGAACCACATTACAGAAAATAATTATTACTCTTTTGGTAGGGAAATAACCCCCACAAGTTGTCACAGTAAATTGCTGGAAGTAGATATAAGGGAATTGTGTTGGTCTCAGTTGACTGTAATATAATAAAACAGTATCTGCCACACAGAACAATTTATTAACAATTTCTTTTATAATTGTAAAAATAAAACCAAAGAAAACTCCCACTCTGGCAAAAATACAAAATATGTAATACATCATGCATTTTTTCCCGTATGTGTTTGGCTGTAGATCTCAGGGTTTTTGCAGACTCTTTACCGTGGGATCTAGTGTTGCGATAATAACTGCGGAGAGGCAAACTTTCTTCCATTCTTTCATTGCTGATGCTGGCTTAAAAACCTAACATTAACATAACTTTTCTTTCATACCAAAGTAAAATAAATTGATTTTCTGAGATAAAACAAAGTAGCAAATCTAGGGCAACTTATTTTCATGCCTTGGAGCAACAGTCTTAAGGTCTGTTTGTGTTTACATGTTTCTCATGAAGCTCATACAGTATAACTCAAATGCTACAAAAATAGTGACTGGTAGATTGTGTTTCCTGTTCTTGCTGCCAAAGCAGCATCCCTGTTTATTTTCCTTTTTCAGGGCTTGATGGTCCATTGAGGATCTGTTTCTAAACCTGTCCTCCTCCTGCTTCTCATCCCAGGAAGAGACTCGTCCTCCAAAGTATCATGCAGAAACGTGAAAAAAATGTTCAAGGGGGATGAAAACATTGCAAATTGTTCTCATAATGTCACATATTCTATTGTTTTTGATCTCTTTATATGATAAATATTTTCTGGTAAAGAACTGTAACATATTACGTCATACATAGAGCCTCATAAGACCCTGGTAAGATTAACATTTTTAATGCTCATTGACAAAACACAAAAAGGCCTTCCCAGTCAGGCCAGCCCACTTGGATAACACAAATCGACAAATGTCTTTTTGTAGCTCTAGCACGTTGGAGTGTGATGTGGCTAGCTCTGTCCAGACTCCCCATTAAAAGTCCCAGTTCGTGTTACATCCTGGGCAGTTCTGAGAAGACAGGCATATTTCCCTCCCTGGTGCCAAAGCAATATATCTGAACTGCTCTGTTATGATGCTGTTTATAGTAAAGGTAGTACCAAATATAAATTACTACCCAGAAACAATTTAACTGTAAGGGCTATGGGGAAAAAAAGAAAAAAAGTTGTCATTTTTTTGCTTTTCAAGCCTAAGGATGGTGACATGACACTAGTCCAATTTACTGGGTATAAAAGTAAATTAAATCCATTCTTGAGGCTTTCCTTGAATATGCCTCAAATTCAGTTCATCTACCATTATTGAAAAGTATCACATTTAAGTCTTAATAATTCTTTACACTAGAGTGCTATTAATGTCATCATTATTATTATACTTCCTTATCTTCAATATATTATAGCTGTTAGAATTCAAGTACAAAAATCAATGGGAGATTTGCATTTGATATAAAATATTCTAATCTATCACAATTAATTTCCTTCCCTGAATTATGTTAATTATCCTCTTCCCCACCTGGGAAGAAACCCCTGTTGCATTCTTGACTAGATTTAGATCTAAAGCTGGTTCCCTGGAGTGCAAATCTTTGATAAAAATTCCATACTTACTCTCTCTTTTCTTCTTTCTTTTGTACACACAGCACAGTGAGAAATATTAAATGAAAGGTTTGGTTTGACCAACGGTTTTTGAATACAGAGGACATCTGGTCTTCCTTTAAATAACAAAAAAAAACCCCAAAACCCTCCCTCAGCTCTTGCCCATGGGCAATTAAGCTGTACATATGCAATTTCAAGATTAAAAGCAGCACTGAAAACCCAGTCATGATTGACTGCTCAACACTTTATACACGTCTAAAGAAGTATCTTTGACATGCAGTTCTCTTTCAGTTATTTCAAAAATTAACTTACCTCCTCCTCTTCTTAGCTTGAGGAGAACTCCTCATCCATGAAAGTCCTAGAAACTCTTCTTTACTGAGAAATTCTTTTAAATAAATGATCAGTCATTGTTTGAGGACCTACACTCCTTTCAGTGAAAAATTGAATGTTTATCATAGGGAGAATTCCTTTAATGTGTTGATAATCAACATTATGCTAACCATTGCTGTCTTTTCCAGACCTTTCCCCCAAAATTAAGAGTTTACTTCAGTTACGACCATTCGCACTGTTTTATGTAAGTCTTAATTATCTCTATTTTTTAGTCTCCCCTTAAAGAAACCCTCTTTGCACACTGTTCCTCACATCTGACTGATGCCGTGGTCATTTCCATTTAAAGCACGCTTCCAAACTCACCAAAATCTTTACGGCAAACACTTTTTCTCTCCTCCATTTTTGCTAACACAGGTGAATCTCATAGTGCCTGGTCGTGAACCCTGGCCGCTCTGAGACCTTGAAAGAGGTATATGTACCAAAGCAAAGTGCTCCATTGAGAGTGGTTCGGTGCCAGGTCTGTAAGTGTGGTGCCTTAGCCTAAAGGTTTGGGCTGGTTATATATCTGCCTCTTTGACCATTGTTAACAGCTTATTAACTTGATTATAGGGTTACCAGCACCAACAGAAAAGAATTATTAATACTGACATCTTTTCAAATGCTAAGTTTCTTCTGAATTGACAGCTAGGAAATTTATATTATTTAGTATTTTTTCCTGCTGGCTTGCAGTTAGTATATAAAAGCTTTCTGGTGTAATTTGTTAGTTCCCCTTTGTACACTGGATCCGGGGAAATTTTATATAAGACTGGTGAAATGTCACCACATCTCTCACTTTAGAATTTGATTTGCAGTTTGACCGAGGTTATGAAGACAAAATGCAGGACAAAGTGGTCCTTTTGATTGCAGCCAAAAGATATGAGGAAAAGTCTTGTTCTTTAAACATGTGGTTTTACTGGAATATATTTTCTTGATATTTTTGCTTTTGTAAAACTATCGTTTACACGGAGTCACTGGTTCAGAGGCTAGTTAACACAGGAACTGTTTGTGCAGTGAAGAATCTTCTAGGTTCAAAGTGGCCCAGTGTTATAGTACATAAATAGTTAGGTCATTGATTACAGTGATTATGTTGTTTTGTTCGCTCCTCTGACGTCATGTAATATTTTTTCCTTAGCAAATAGCAGATAACTACAGAATAATTAATCTTTCTCTGGAATTACTAGCAATTACATTTTTGAACAAGGGAAATGTTAGTAACCTAGATAGAATAGATAGAAAATCCTGTGTACTTAACATATAGTTATATACTTAAAAGGCAATATATTAGACAAAAACCAAAAATACATGTCTTTCCATGAGTGGTTTTCCGTGAGTATCCTTGCACGTATCTGAAGTTCATTAGAGTAGAAGACTTTTCTGGTGGCAGCTTGATACAGTTCAAACAAACACTGCTGGGGTAGCGTATAGTAGTACAGAGCTAGATTTNCAACTGTATTTGCAATTCATGTTTCAAAGCATACTACTGCTGTTAACAAATGAGACGTGACTTATTTTCACATATTCATGCTTTCAAACACCTTTTTACTTTTGAGTGGAAATGAAAGATACCTGTAATTTCTTTATTCCCAGGGGCATCAGGGTGGTTCGTGAGAGAATTTGGTAACACTGGGGGAGGTGACCAAAGAAGTATTTTAATCCGAAAATAGGACCGTGAGTCTGGAGAGAGTCATGAACCACATTTTCATTTGTGATGGAAAAGTACCTCTGGAGATACACTCTGTCCCTGTTTCTTCTGTTGGTACCTGTGGCAAAGGGCAATGGAATTGCATTGGTCCTGGTATATCACAGCATACTAGTAGTGTCTTAAGCAGATACGAAGACAACATTAATCAGCAACGTGATGGGGAAGACATGCTATTCTGGTCTAAAATCAGTGTTAACAGTCCCTTTTTTATGGCAGTAAGTTCATTTACAATCAATTTCTATATGTGTATGAGGTACGTGTCATAAAAAATATGGAAAATTTCTGTCTGCTGCCCAATTTTTTAAAAAGACCTCTGCACAGAAAAGGTTCATTTTTCAATAAGTTTTGAAACTGCGGAAGTTCCAGAGAGCTAGAAGAATGCTTGTCATTAGAAAGGGTGAAGAGGACGAGAAGTACTGTCAGCCCCAACACTGATCATGGGCAAAATAAGGTTTCTGTTGACATAGGGCTTGATTAAATTAAAAGATTGTAGTGCAGATCAACAGGTTTCAATGAAAAACACTGAGAACAAAAGGGATAACATCTATAAGAGGAATATTGAATGAGAAGACGGGCAAAATCTTCTCTGGATACTAATGCAGCTGCTTCTGGAATATATGACTGAACTTAATGTCAGTTAAGAAGAAAACAGAAAAACATGAGAAGGCAAAAAGACATGCTAGACAGGCTATTAAAGGATTAGAAAGTATGCTTTATAGTAAAAGAGTCCATTTAGTTTACAGGAACATGGCTAAAGGACTGTATGATATTATTTACAAGTATATCCACAGGAAACAAGTCTGGCAGGGGTTGCAACGTTGCTGACTTCCTAAGAACTTCTGATTGGAACAGATTTTCCTATGCAAACTAACTGCAAAAGTATAATGAGAATCACTAAACATGAATTTTGACTGATCTTTTTTTTCTCTTTTAAATTTAATAGTATTTACTCAGACTGCAATGGATTTTTCACAGTGAAAATTTAAAATCTTTTCCCAAATGTCCTGGTTCGGTCAAAAATTAGTTTAGTTAAGTGTCAGAGAAGGGTCTGCAGTCAATGTGGGGATCAGGTGACATCGCCAGTATCCAGGAGATGTAAAGGTGTAAGGAAACTAAAACTGGCAATATGCACTGGCTCAGTTTGGAATTGGTATTGCCCTCATCACCTAAACCCAGAACGAAGCTAGTTGTGCTGTGGGATTCTTCTTCCCGTCTCATGACCTTATCATCCCACATTACCTGGATGGTTGATAAGTTGTTTCTTGAGTTTTCCACTAGATTTTGTTGGGTACAATACATCCATATATTAATTGTCTCAGATTCTCAGGCAGCGTAAGTTTGGAGTGTGTCTCTATTTCCGTACTACATACATGTGAACCAAACCCTGTGTGATAGATCATGATCAATGCCTGCGCTTGGTTGTCCAAGCAGTGGCTGGTTTTGAATTGCCAATCTTATCTTGAAGAAACATGTCCTGTTCAGTACAGAACCAGGTAGCTTATCTCACCTCTGAGACTGCACATCAACCTGAGGTCTGAAGTGAAATGGCTTCAGCGCTATCAGATCAATTTGCTGTGAGCAGCCCACATCACAACACCAGCACACATAATTCAGCTGGCTTTGGCAGTTTGCTCAGGAGAGAGCTAGGCCTACATTTGCAGGAGCACTGAATTATTTCTTCTCTCTGCAGACTCAGAGTCGGAAAAGATCCCTTCAGGTCAGGGTTGAGGACTCAAAAGGAAGCCAGCAATGAGGCAGCTAAATTTTACTTTGGTATGCCGGGCATTCAACGCTTTTCAAGGCTAAAACAATGAAGGTCAGGAGGGTAATCTTCTCGAAAACGCGTGATCATAGAAACTAATGTGACACATCCAAAGGTTGCATGTGGCTTCCTGATTATCCTACTTAATAATTGCTTTCTCTTAAATCAGATTCCTTTCCTTTCTTGGCAAATAGTCGCATTTATACTGTGGGTATCCAGACATGTGGTTGATCAGCTCAAGAGTTTTGTTTTGATTTTCCTTTGTAGACACAAATGTATTGCCCTTCACAAACTTATTTCATGATAAAGACATGCTTGACTATTTTTGACATTTAGTATGCATGTAGCAATACAGGTGATATATTGTTTTCCTTTATTACTGACAATCAAGTTTTACTTTCCTTTCTGTAGCAATAAAAAGTAGCTTTAGCAGTACATCTGTCAAAATATTTACCTCCTAGGCCACCAAATTTAATGTCAGTGTCTGCTTAGTATTTTAATTTCTATGTTATCAATACCAGAGGAAAGCAGATGACAGTAAGACAGTATATTACGCATCTCAAAAGTTACAATAAAATAGCAATTTCGATTTGGAGCACATCTTGGGGTCTCTCATTAATGTGTGGAAGTAATAAGTCAGAGTGACAGTGATCTTAATGCTTACAGGACTAACGTATCTAAGTGCTGTTTCTTTAAGGTAACCACTGCTGCTAGTGCAACACTTCTCAATGACTGCTTTTAATTTGAATCCCTTTGGTAGGTATTGACAGCTGTCAGGTGGATTAGTTTTGTTTGATTTTTAACCCCAGGTGCCGTGAGTTGCTCTCAGACCATAAATAGGCACATAAAATGGCCCCTCAAAAGTGCTAACAATTGTCATGCTGTTACTTAAGCTCTGCAGAGAGGCTAAGGACTGCGCAAGTCCAGAGAAGCTAAACTTTTTTGTCTCCCTGCTTCTTTTCAGGTAAGCGTGAAAAGGCTGGTGAAGGGGAACTTGTTTGGTAGGTTAGCTAAAACTCATTTGTTAGCATCATCATCTCTACGCTCTACTGTGAACAAGAGGAGATCTGCCCTTTTGCACTGGGGTATACTTGGTATTTTTTCTGTAGCTTTAAATGTAATTTACGTATGGGGTATGTCAATGTGGGATAGGGGAGGAAGGATAAAAAAGAAATCACAGATTTTTCAAATGCCAGAGATGTTGTATGAAAGAAGCATTATGGATGAGAGATGGTTAGAATTATTTCGCTAAGCCCCCACCCTCACCGTGCCCCTGCTCTTGTTATCAGCTCTAAGGCAGGGAATATCTATTCTCCTTTCACTTACCCACATTCTCTCTGACACCTTTCACTTACCCACATACATTGTGTTCCCCATGGAGTTTTTCATCTTGTTGTAAAAATGACACTTTCAGGGATATGACTGTAGAGGCTGAAATGTTGATTACCTAGCATTAATCATTTCTGGAAATACCAGTCTCTAAAGATGCTAGTGCTCTGGTGCGCATATAATATGCATGGAGAGGGACAGACTGATAGGGTATGTGGGAGTGTGTGGGACAGGGGAGGAAGAAACAGTACATATTTACTCTTGGTGATTTTGGCATTGATTTATCCTTTTGTGGTCACATTTTAAAAATATTGTTGACTTCCCACTACAGTTAATTTATTAAAGGAGTCCTCCTCATTTGGTGGTGCTCTCTATTGGTTTCATTAATATGTAATGAAATTTCCCCATGTGCCTTTATTGTCAATGTTTGAAAGGGAAGGCTTTATACCATCAGTCTGGAATCCCACTTCCCTCTCAGCTGCTTCTCTCCATATTGATGGCATACAGGATAAACAGAACAAGTTAATTTGTAATCTTAGATAGAAAATGATAGCTGCACTGTTTCTGTCATTGAGCACTCTGCCAGTTTAAACAGCTGATTAGTCAGCTTCTGTGGAATCGATCTGAATCAGTTCCACCTGCGTGCACCCACCAGGAGCCACTTTATTGTAAATCAATCATTCTGAAAACATCTCACAAAGGGGCCAGTCCT
Source organism: Himantopus leucocephalus (assembly GCA_003993805.1). Classification (NCBI taxonomy): domain Eukaryota; kingdom Metazoa; phylum Chordata; class Aves; order Charadriiformes; family Recurvirostridae; genus Himantopus; species Himantopus leucocephalus. Next base: position 14,483,072 of record RSEF01000006.1, on the reverse strand, counting down.
CACTAACAAGCCATCAATTTAAACTGTCTGTCTGGAGCACTCTAGAAATTAGAAGTGCAACAAACATTTATTCTAAAATTATGGAGAAGTTGTTGTTTTTTTTTTAAACCACAGTCTGTAAGTATTTGGTGCTGGTGGTGATTCTTACTTTTTTTTTTATTATTTTATTCATATGCATCAGGTCAGTTTTCAGACATCCCAAAAGTACAGGTGCTTTCTCGTAGGAAAAAACAATAGGTTGGGAATTTTAACAACAGTGGATGGAATGGATGGCCTTTATTACTAGAAGGCAACATTAACAGTAACTCAGAGACTTTATATCCTGCCCTTGTGCCCCTTGGGTGTCAAGATCAATCCCCAGAGTCAGAGAAGTTCTCCTTATTCTTTGACATGATGAATTGCTAAATTTTGCCTGTGCAGAGAGTGGGTCTTCCAGTTGGCAGTGGTTGGAGAAGCTGCCCCAGGGGGAAGATACAGATATACGGCTTGGTCTCCAAACTCTTCTTTTAAGACACTTCATACTACCCTAAATAAAAGAGAGTGGAGAAGGTATATTCTACTTTTTTTTTTTTTTTATTGGCTTGTCTGGGCATTTCACTTATGTCAACAAAAAAGCTGCGAGAATCATGTTTTCAGGTTGAGTGCATAGTTTAGGATCTCTGGAGTCTTATTCAGCTTGAGAAAAAAATATGGCAGCACTTAGTTTGCAAGGTGTAGTGCAAAATACTGCCTACAACGTTATGTTGTGTAATTACATGTTGCCACATGATTGCATTGTCAACACTTTGTCTGATTACAAGGTAATTGCTTAGTTACTAGTTCTGATGCAAAGCCTCTCAGAGACTTGCATATTAAACAAGGGTCCCATTCTTGGAAATACAGTCAAAATAAAAGTTCAGTGAGACCTCACGTGATTGTATGGAAACTAATTTTACACTCAGATTACGCTGGGCCTGATCTCTCTCTGATTAACCTCAGCTGAAATCCTCACATCTATTGTAGGATACTTTGGTGAGATATCTCTTATCAAATATTATAGAGTATTCACAGCAAGTTTGGAGCTTCAGCTTCTCCCTCTTGCAGGGTTTGAACGTGAGAGGGTTTCGTACATTTAATATGGCTGCGCGTCTCCTTGTCTTCCAGCCCACACGTGTGACTTCTGCAGTTAGTCTCTCTAGACTTATTTTTTTAAAAAGGAGATAAATATGAACAGGGCAACATCGGCTCGTAATCCGTATTTTCTTTTGACTCTTTGACTATATGGATATCCCCCCAAAATATACCACGTTACTATTAAAAAGTGGGGTGTCGGGAATTTGGGTGACATGTCTCTTACATGTATTTTGCTAACAGCCATTTGTGTGTCAATTAGATGTCACTGAGGAGACAAGCTGTGCCCCTAGATTAAAGCTGCAGAATGTGGCAATTCTCCCCTTCCTGACCACAAACCCTGCCTTTCTTTGCCCGCTGGTCTTACGGAGCTCCGGAAACCTCTTCCTTCCCTGTTGCAGAAATTCCCTTCAGCAATCTATTAGAAGGGAGACGTGTGAAAAGCTGTGCGTCTGCCTTCCCCAGCCTTGACAGGGTTTTAGGCCACAGCGGGCAAAACATAAGAAAATGAAGTAATCATGTCTTTAGGTGTTGCACTCAAGGTGCTCTTAAACCATGGCAGGATTGATATTCCTTAAATTTGGAAGCTGTGCCAGAGCTCATTGAGTTCTAATCCAAGTCATCAAACAAAAGAAAATACTTTGGCAGGTAAGTGAGCTGCTTCTGGGCTGACGGAGGACCAGGTGCGGGGGGAATCCTCTTTCCTGTGTAGAGTTCCCGTGCGACTTTTGCGTTGTTAGGGCTTTCTCACCTTTCTTCAAAGGAAATTCATCTATCTTTCTGGGCTGGCCTCTTTTAAATGAGACTTCTGCTCCTCAGCTGACCTCCAATGCTATTTTCAGGTAGAGCTGGTCCAGCTGTTTGCTGAGTCTGTAAAGGTGGTCTGTTTAAATGATGCCCTCCAGTATGACAGGCTCGTGCTACACAAGCAAGATGACCACTCTTTGGTCTTATCAGTCAGCTCACATTTTCACACAAGTAGTGTTTTTGTCAGTGTTGGCCGTGGTTTCTATTTAATTTTGTGCTATCTCATCATCAACAAAATCCATGAGCTCATTCGTCATCATGATATTTATAATGACAGGTTTTGAGCTGAGCCTGAGTACCAGACAGAAACTGTGCAAGAATGGTTATGGTTTCCTGGAAGGAGAATAATACCAATCCAGAGACGGAAAAAAAAGTTGTCTTATACCTAGTTAGCAAAATAATTGATTTCTGTATGTGTATTATTTACTGTCTGCCCACTCCCGTTACAGAATTATGCTGTGTGACCTCACCCCTGGCTCCTGAGATGGTATCATGCTATAGACAGCTGGTCTGTGACTAGGGCTCTCAAGATCTTCAACGACACAAATAAAAACACGCTATTACCTATGACTAGGTATGTTTTTTCAGTTCACAAAAGTAGTGCTGCCAATAATCTTCCCAAATTCTGCGCTTTCTGTCTCTGATACAGTTGCCTACTGTCTGGCGCTGAGTCCTGTGACCTGTGTGTACAGGAGGATATGGCTTTAATTACCAATTTGGTTTATTACTGCTGTTTTAATATGACGATACTGATGATTTTACAAGTGTGTACTCGCTTGATCCTGCGTATGGAATGCCTCACCGTAGGCACTTGATGATCATCATGAAAGCTGTCTCTTGGAGACACAGGGAAGAAGGAGTTGTTACAAAGCAAGGACTTGTCTGCTTGGAGTGATCCCAGGGTAAAGGAAATAGGAAAAAAGGTAGTCTGGGACAGTTACGCAGCTCAAACTGAGTACAGCAGAAACATATGCAAAGCAATTTTAAGCAGTGCAATTCTGATTCTGAAAGTGCAGGACAGGTTAAAGAAAGCTAAGCTATGTACGTAAGCATGGGCTTAATAAGACAATGGCATCAGTTAGCAGAATCACTGATGTATTAATGAAACTCTGACGCAGACTAATTTCTCTAGCTCTGGTATCCTACCGGTATTCTTACGAGATGAGGATGTATTAATGGGCTGTTATTGGTAGTTCTGCAAATTGTCTTTGGCATGTTGCGTGAGTTATGTAGTGACTGCTGGCTGTTTGCAAGGATCTTGTTTCTCTTTGTGTTCTTTACAATAAGGCACATACTTAAATGAACAATGCGTTTCAGTATCTCTTTCCTGAGTTATTTTTTGGCTAATCAGGACTTCTTTCCTCTGTGTCCTTTATTTGTTGGTGTTGAGTGCTTTGCACTGCTTTGTTACTGTTGGTATATTTTTTACTAGTCTTGCTGCTAGCTAGCAAGAATGTTATGCATTGATATTATTGGACTGAATGCTCAGGGGGTACGACAACAGGGTACAAATATATTTTTTTTTGGTAATGACAGCAATTTCTAGAATGTTTAAACTGGAAGATGAAGATGAGGAAAGGTGCAAACATGGTTATTTCTGGATTAGCTCATTTCTTAATTACAGGACACTGAGTTGTCATAAACTACAGTTCTAAGGCCTGCATTAAACTGATACTGAATTGTAAATGCAACAGTCAAAAACATGATGAAAATTACAACTGCTATGTAGTGAAAAAATATTTTAATAGAAAGAGATGTCGTTAGGTTATTGAGGGAGATTGTTGATCTCTGTAGGCATCTAGCTCATAGTAGCTACTTCTGAAAATCTGATTTGCACGACCTCTCTAGAGACTGTAGTCTAGTGGCTGCCTTACTGGCTGTGTTGCAGTGCATTTCAGCATGAAATGGGACAAATGAACACGCTGTAATATGCAGAGCCATCTATCTTCCCTTCCCCATCAAATAGTTGATGCATTATGGATTTTTTTTCATGCTTTTGATCAGGAAAAAAGTGAGGAGGTGACTAGCAAAGACAGAATAATGTGTGTGATGGGGCAGTGTGGTTTTATTGAGCATAACAAGTTGCATTTTCTTCGGGACCCTGGTATGCAAGACCCCACCATGGGCGGTGCATGCTGGCAGTCTGCGAGACTGTGGACCTCTCCTGAGATGTCAGAGTTTCCTGGCATGAGGTGTTGACTTCCCTAATACAAAGCAAAGCCCTGGGCACATCTGCCATTCCAGCAGCTGCCAGGGTCTGGAAGAGCTGCATTAACCAAAATAAAAAAAGCTCAGAAGTGCAAGGAGTTGCACTGCAGGTACAGTGAAAGTTATTAGCATGATGATAGCTTGTGCACAAGGGATCAAAAGGCTGAAAAACGAAAACAGCTCCATCTGTTCTTGCCAAAAGGAACCAAAGTAGAAAATTACAGATTTCTTGCTGTATTTAGTACGCAAGGTGTATGTTCCCTTGGTTGGCTTGCTTAGATGTTCAATATAAAAAAGACACTTTAGTAAAACAAAACTGCTGTAATTTTAATCCGTACTTAATCATATTTTTTCCTAGTCCATCAGTGGTTAGAACACTTTCTGTTGTAGCTCACCCACACTCTAAATGCATATGTAGTATAATATTGAAAGCGGCTCCATGAGCTTCATATTTATTATTTTGCAGCATAAATTGTGCTTAGTTTGCAAGCAAAACAAACTATTATTTACTTTAAATGCCAATTCTGCAAATTCGACTTGGGAACTGGGAATAACAGTTTCTTTTTGGAACTGTATTTTGACCCTGGCAATAAAAGTTGAGAATTGACAGAAATTTCCATAGCTTAGTTGTAGCAATTCTCTGTTTCAAAGTCTAAATAGAGAACATATTTCAAAATAGTATGGATTATGTGTGAACTAAAAAGGATTGTGCTCCAGTCACTATGGTATTTCAGAGTCAGTTCTGCTACAGTAATAAAAAGTGCTAAAATGTGCAGGAGGCAAACGCAAGGACTGGAAAAATGAAGAACTACCCACTGTAGGTGAAGATCAAGTACGAGACCACCTGAGGAAACTGAAGGTGCATAAGTCCATGGGACTTGATGAGATATATCCGTTGGTCCTGAGAGAACTGGCAGACGAAGTTATTAAGCCACCATCCATCACATTTGAGAAGTCGTGGCAGTCTGGTGAGGTTCCTGCCAACTGGAAGAGGGGAAACATTACCTCAATTTTTAAAAAGGGAAAAAAGGAAGACCCAGGGAACTACAGGCTGGTCAGTCTCACCTATGTGCCCAGCAAGATCATGGAGCAGATCCTCCTGGAAATTCTGCTAAGGCACATAGAAAAAGAGGAGGTGATTGGTAGCAGCTGACATGGCTTCACCAAGGGCTAGTCATGCCTGACAAATTTGGTGGCCTTCTCTGAGGGGGTTACAGTGGTAGTGGACAAGGGAAGAGCAACTGATATCTACCTGGCCTTGTGCAAAGCTTTTGACACTGTCCCGCATGATAACCTGGTCTCTAAATTGAAAAGACATGGCTTTGATGGATGGACCACTCGATGGCTTAGGAACTGGCTGGATGGTCACACTCAGAGTTACAGAAAATGGCTCGATGTCCAAATGGAGACCAGTTATGAGTGGCGTTCCTCAGGGGTTGATACTGGGACCGGTGCTGT
>RSEF01000006.1:14464010-14477389 GCA_003993805.1 Himantopus leucocephalus | reverse complement strand
TTTTTAAGCATAGGTCCATCAAAACCTGGCAGCCTGCAGTGATGGGAAAGATACATAATATGATAAAGCTTTGTAACCGACATGTGTGATTGAACAAACCAATGAAGAGATAACATTTGAAAGCTTTACAGCTTGGAAAGCTGTTAGCAAGCTGGTGTCCCCTTCATCATTTTTAATTTTACTTTTACTGCCCTTCATTTGCTTTGACGGGTTGATGTTGCCATGGTGCAGTTGAAATTCTCATAAAAGTGCTGTTACCCTTTCAAGATGGCTATTTTTTCCTAGGGTTTATACCACATTTTATAGTTATGTCAGAAGGTTTACTTGGTTTATGAATTCTCCAAGCTCTGAGACTGCTCTAAAAACTCTGGGTTGCAGTTCAGCTTTTGCCTTTTAATTTGTGAGATTTAACAACCACTACATCAGTGTGTTATATCCCTACATAATTAGAAAACTCATTTTAAATGTATCCTTTTGTTAATAAGGGTAAGTAAATTTTCAGCCTGTCCCTCACCTCTTTGATCTGTAGTTTCTTTAACAACAACAACAAAAAAAAGCATTTTTTTCTGACTGAAGCTATGTGGTTCCTCTTTATACTAATCCCCCAACTTTTACTTGATTTATCTTATGTAGGAAAATAATTTTAAAAGGTCTCTACTCCCTATGAAATAGCATACCCAGTGTTCATACAGATGCTCTCATGCTCGCAGTGGAAGTTGATTCATGTCAGATGTGAATTGGTCCCATGGCACTTTTGCAATCACAATTAATTTCCCCTTTGCTTGCTCTGTAGCAATTCAGGTTAAGGATCTATGGAGTGCAACTCTTGTCAATGGTGGTGTGAGTTAAACTTTTTTGCAAGATGTTTTTTAAAACTAATGTACATGTTTTGATAAACCTGAAAGCCTGTTAGTCATTAAGAACTGTGCTATATGACCCCTACTCAGTGTGAACAACAGACCAACTTCACAACTGGAGTTGATCTTTGGCGTGGGAGAGGATGGTAAGGGCAAGAAGAGACTTTTCTAAACTTTACATTAAAGTCTAGAAAAATTGTTCAGGGAAGATGTGTCCTGTAAGGGCAGCTGGTGAGATTTGTTCGTTAATTACCATTACTGTTATTGTTTTGGAAGAAAATGTTAATTTAATAATGGCACTGTAACTGGTTTTCATAGCAGTACTGGTGCTAAAGGAAGGAAGGAGTTTCAAATAACTCTATTGAATTGGTGTTTATTGCCTTCAGCAGAATTACAAGTGAAAATTAGAAGCTCCAATTTTCCTATCTCTTCTAAAAAGCCTTTCTCTAAGGCTCTGGGAAAGATATTAAGCAGTATCATAAAAGGCAGCACAAACTATTCCAGACATGAACACGAGTTGCACCTGGATGTAACTTTTGAATAATCAAAATTTTCAACCTGCTCAGACCTGGTTTGGTCCCATTTCTGGCACCATCATACAATTAAATGAGCAAACAACGTTTAAATGTCAAATAAGGGTCAACAAAAAAGCAGAGCAAGGCCCAGAATTGGCATCTTACTACTATAGGCAGTATCACACACATCAGTTCTTGTAAGTACCTTGCTGGAACAATGTGTTGATGATCAACATTTAGGCATGATTTCATGATGCTGTGGGGACAAAACTAAATAAAATCTCAGATATTTACACCTCGGGAGACCTACACTCTATAATGTGTAGGCCAGCTTTAATAGGAACAGCTATTATTAGTGCCTTTCACAACTTTGCTTTTATTTCCTTCCACTTACCTATTTTACACTGTAGTATACTGACCAATACTTTCATATATATACTATATTTGTGCATAGCACAAGGACTGTTTTCTCCCATATGACTGAGTTATACCTGCTAAGCAATAGAAAAACTCAGATAGTTTTTCTGGATTTATTATGCACTGAAACAGTTTCGCCCAAATTTGAACGATGCCTTTAAAACTCTGGAATTTAGAAGAAAGCTTGTCTTTGGAAAACAGAAGATTAGAAAATTACATTGAGGTATGTAAGTTGTCCAGCTATAGATGTGATCAGATCATCTGACTAAGGAACTTATATTTGCTCCTGTTTGCACTTGTAACTTATGGAGGAGTGAAAGTGAAAAACAAATGTTCTTGATACAAAGGTATTATTACAGCATGAAGTGGGGTTTTTTTCCTCCTAAGTTAACGGGTTCGTTCCCATCATCCTTGCCAGAGTCCCATGCAGCTCTATATTGTTATTTTATTTTAGCTGAATGATAGTTTAAATGTCATTGTAATCATGATCTGCCCTTAAAACTGTATCATTTTGCTTTGGTCTCTTGTTAAATACTTTCCTCCTTAATTGCCTTTTCATTCAACCAGAAGACTTACAATGGCAACCAGAGCACAGCTGAAAAACAATTCATTGTATCAGTCACAGACTCTCATAATGGAGCACCTTAATAAGAGCAAGTTCTGTACTTCTTGAAGGCACAAGATAAATTAGGTTCATAGTCCATTATTTGAACAAGGGTATCTGACTTATGGCAAATCTATCTGAAAGAGTATTGTAGGATTGTATTTTATCTTTAAGAAATGTGTTTTCTAAAAGTAAGATATTTACTTCTGTTGCAGTAAAGGATTTAAACAGAAGAATTTCTCTCTAATGTTTGTTGAATCATACTAGAATGATGAGGTAGAACAGAGCCATACATCAAACAACCAATGTGAAAAACTTAGTGTTGTATTTTATTTCAGGAGGGAAGGCTGAGCACAGAATGCCCAATGGTTTTGCCAAGAGCACACTCTCTCTTCCTTATTTACCAAGCTATATATACAATGAAGAAGGTGACAGCACTCTTAAACTTTTTCTACTGCTGAAATTTACGGATGTGCACATTTACTTTTTCTTTTGCGAAGAACATCACAATGGCAGTGCTGGAGACTGTATTTCTCTAGCTCTGTAGAACAGCTGTAATGTAAAGAGAAACAAGGCAGTTGTTCGGCGTTTTTTTTTCTGTAGATGCCCTATCAGTTTGTCTTCTTTGTCAAGTAGGGAGCTGAGAATGGATGAAAAGAGAACTCTGGCTTTCTTCCCAAGTCTGTTTTAGGGGGCTTTTCCTTGTCGTGTAGTAACAACTAACAGGTACCACAGGTAGTATTTACGCTGGTGGCCGTTTTCTAATGAGGAGTCTTCTACTTTAAGCATTGAATTGACACTAAGGACTAATTTTTTGGGTGTCTGTCAAGCATCATCAGACACCCACGGGGTTTTAGTATGACCTGGAAGGGATTCAGACTTACAGTTTAACATCTGCAAAATGCTATATCGCACTGAAATTTCCTGTACGAGTTCCTTTGGTTTTGGCTCAAATAACACAGATTCAATCTTCTCATGTAAACACTTGCTTCTAATCTTTACCAGAAGTGTCAAGAGGTCAGCCAATCTTTTCTTGCTATTTTTTGATCCACATCTTGGATACAGTTAAGATTTGAGGCAATCAGTTACTCTTTATACAAAGTTTCTTGAGGTATAAATGGAAAGGAGGCTTACTGTGATTTTTGATCCTGTCTTACCACCCCCTTCATTCAACCGTCTCAGTGTCCTTCGTTGGCATTTTGAACTCCTACTCCTGCGTACGTTTCACTTAGCATAGATGCGATGTCGGGTAAAAAAAAGTGTTTATTGTAAGGATGTAGCTCTCCATTCTTGCTATGTTATCTACTACTGTAATTCTGTGTACAATTTTACTTTCCAAATACTGAGCCAATGCACTGACTCAGTCACTCATGATCTCCTTGGTCCTACTGGGAAGGCATTCCGTAGACTGACTGCCAAGTCAATGAGGTAAAGTAGAGACTTAGGAACAAAAGCAAGGTGAGCCAGTAAAGCCTGGCTGCAAATGGGTGTACTAGAAGTAGGGTTTCATAACCATCACACTATTAACAGCAGTTAAGTTCAGCGGTGCAGTTTCTCCCTGTCATGGATACAGAGTGCCTACCTAACCAGGTGGACATAATGGACCATGTAAGTCCTTCTGGTAAAGCAGCTTTGATTCAGAGTAGTAGATACATGATGTTGTAGGCATTTACAGTGATTATTGGAAAATCTGCAATAGAAATGATACATGTGGAAGGAGAGAGCAGGAAGACTGAGAAAAGCCTTACAGCTGTTTCTCCCAGATGTTGTGTCCATAGCTATTAGGTGCCTTTCTCCTCTTTCTCTCTTGAGTAAGGAAACAAAGTTCAGCTCTTTCCTAAATACTGGGCCAGATGCTGCACTGCTATCACACCTGTAACTTTGTGCCTGTTTCCTTTGATTTGCAGATACAGACTTCTGGCCAAAGGACCTGTAAGTGAAATTAGGTGGGCTTTGAATCCATGTATAATTATTGCTGTTGTTGCAAGACGTCTGACAGTTCAAACAAGTTTATTAAGCCTCTTTGGCAGCAGGCTTCCTGAGTTGTGAGAATAATTAACTCCTTCCCTTCTTGAGACTTTTGATTTGCATGTGGCACTCCTCCCTCTAGTATTCCTCTGTGCTTTGAGTGCCTCCTGGGTCAATCTGTCTGTCTTCTCTGTGCTTTCCACTGGTTTAGGATGGCAATAACCAGCTAACACATCTCCTTCTGAGTCTTGGTGCTTCAACACTTGGGAGTCTTCTGTATTGGAGGCTTGCCGTAAGTTCATCTTTCTGGCTTCTAAAAAATATATTTTTACCAGCCAAGATTTTGGCTGAAGTTCGGGACTGTCCCACGTCCTGGGGAGATAGACACATCTTAGTCTGTACAAACAAAAATAAACATGAGATTTGGGGTGGAAAATGGCTTTCTGAACAGATGAAAGAGGTTTTGAAGCCTGTTGCATTGCAGCATGAAGAACAAACAGGTCTAAAATGAACATGGCCATCAGATACATCATGGTCTGCAGTTACAATAATGAGTTTGTCTGTAAGGTACATGGCAAATTTCATGGACAACCCTCTTGAATATGCCAGTAAAGACAGTTTCCAAGATGCAAGAAAGATCTCCATAAAGATTACAGCCTACTGTCTAACACTTTGAGACATTCCGGTACGAGGTCTATTTTATTAGACTTTCATTAAGTTTACTCATGGTGACAGAGACTCTTTCCATGATATAGGAATGTTACCACAACCTCTTATAATTTTGATTGTTTACTGTTACTTTTTGAGTAACCCCTTGTCTGGTTTAGGCTGAAGCAGCTATCGGACCGGGACTGTACCAGGACACCCCTTTCTCCAAAGGGACTAAGAGGCCTATTATTTTTGCACATTCATATATTGACATGTTTAGTGGATCTGTGATGTGGTTGACATGACGTGACTTCTGCAACTGAATAGTTTACTATACTAAAACTTCTACTGGCATCCAATATCAATAATATGATTCAACACAGGGGAAAATATATGGTATTATGATAGGAATAGAGGCAATGCTATTGCTGGGAAAAATATTCTCTGGGGAAAAAAAAATCAGTAGCGTTTATTTTCCTTCAAAAACTTCACAAACAAAGCATGGTATTTGCCACATTGATGATATAGACCTCATCTTATGCTTTAATAGCACCCTGTTGACCTCAATCTTATTAATTGAATGCCTCTGTATCATAAACGGCAAGATTAGCATCACAGCAACAGTTGAACATAGGGTCAGTTGTGCTAGATCTAGACAGTGCTTGCTTGCCTAAAATATATGTTTTACTGGGTTGGGGCAGTGACCNATGCCTCTGTATCATAAACGGCAAGATTAGCATCACAGCAACAGCTGAACATAGGGTCAGTTGTGCTAGATCTAGACAGCGCTTGCTTGCCTAAAATATATGTTTTACTGGGTTGGCGCAGTGACTGAGATTTTTGGGATGATCAGTGTTCAGAGGTATGAATGTTTGCTTTGCATGATTTTGCTAGGCTGCTCTAAATGAAGGATAGCTTAGTCCAAACAGTAAATACAAGGAAATTGTCTTGTTTCTTTTCTGAATCCAAAGGTGTTACATTTCTGAATCCTGGGATAGTAATTTTGTTCTCAGCTTTTCCTCTCCAGCCTCAGTTGTATTTTGAAGTGTCCGTGCCTGGTTTTATATCCAAGGCTTCCTAAGATTGGAGTTTGGGGATCCTGGGAGTGTGTTTCTGGTGGAGATTTTTTCTTGAGGGAAATCTATCACGAATAGCTGGGTGGATTCTGGTGCAGCTGAAGTGTCTGATACCAAGGCAAATGACATTGCTTGAAAATGATGGCCATGAAATGCAAGTACATTGCAAATCACTCAGCTGCAGAGTCTTGGAATAAGAGCACTGCAGAGCTGATGTATGGACTGATGTTGCCATTTAATGTGGTTTCCCAGCAAACCTTTCATAAAATTCATGACTGTAGCTGACCTCTGTTACTGTGTTCCTCTTAGGGGGGGGAAAAAAAAAGGCTATAACCCAGCTCTCTACGGCAGTGCACTGAAAAGTGATGTGTGATGTGAAGCAAGGTGAGGGGAATCATGTTCACTTCACCACAGACACTGGAGGTGAGCCTGTAGTCAAACAGTTGATTAAATGTCACAGTATATTCGACAGTCTCCCAGGCTGACAAGGTTCTATTCCAACCAGCTTCAAACTAGGAGACTGATTCAAATCACATTTTCTACCAGCTTTGCTCCGCTGCCAGCGTTGCTTTACACCTATGAAAATAAAAGCGGAATTGGCCATCAGCTGCCAGCAGGAAAGACACAGCTTCTTTATGTTATTTTTACCACAAAATGCAAGACAAGACACTGCTTATAGTATTTTGCTCTTGTATTAGATATAGGTATTCAGCTTCTAATTTACGCATGGCTGTGAGTGCTGATGTTTCCTGAAATCAGCAATTCTGGCCTGTCCTAGAAAGTCTTGGCTTCTGGTGTAAAAACTGGTGTACTATTTTCACTTCCACTATAGCTTACAGTCAAGGAACAGTTGCTGATCTCGTATGTTAATGAATGCCACGGCAAGCTGAATCTGAGGCAAAAGAACGGGCTGACACGTTATTGTGGTTTAACCCCAGCCAGCAAGAAGGACCGACCACACAGCTGCTCGCTCACTCCTTTCCCCCACCCCCTCAAGAAAGGTAGGGAGAAAACGAGGGGAAAAAAACCCCTGTGGGTTGAGATAAAGACTGTTTACGGAACAGTAATGGAAAAGGAAAAAAAAAAATAATAATGGTAAAAGAATATACAAAATAAAGCAATACAGCACAAGTTGCTCTTGCCACCTGATGATCGGTTGTCCAACCTGTCCCAAGCAGCGATCATGGATTCCTGCCCGCCCCCCGCCCCCAGCCAACCCCCATTGATATACTGAACATAATGTCTATGGTATGGAATATTGCTTTGGCCGGCTCGTCCTGTCTATGCTCCCTCTCAGCTTCTATGGGAAGCTGAAAAAGCCCTTGACAAATGTAAACAATACTTAGCAACAACTAAAAGAGTATGTATTATCAACATTATTCTGGTACTAAATCCAAACACAGCAGCTACTAGAAAGAAAATTAACTCTATCCCAGCTGAAGCCAGGACACGTGGTCATGTCTGACCCACCTCCAGAGAGAGTGGAAAGCAGTGCAGATGGGGGAAAAGGTAATAGCTAGAGGTGTTCAGGTACCATGAAAATGTGAAAAGAGGTAAAGAGTATCTAGTCAGAGAGACGGCATGTATAAAGGGGAGGGGAGACAGATGCTGAAGAAGCACTTGTTTTCTTCCTTCCTCTGTGTAAAATGGTAAATAAAAATCCACCTCTCATTCCTACTTCCCTGTCTTTCAACTTCCCACCCTCCTCAGAGTACCTCTTTAAATTAGGAAAGCTGAGAAGGCATAGTCCTTCATATGTAAGATGATTCCCATATTTTGGGAAATGGAAAATTAACAGCTACCCGTTCACAACTTTGTCACTATCATCAACTAAAAATAATTTAGCCCTTCCATTCCCTCAGATCAAATTAATAAACAAATATGAGCATGATGCTTTTGTCCGCACGTGAATCTCTATCCTCCTGATTAAAATGATTTGTGAATACAAATTGAGGGTATTATGTGCCTCCTAATCACCTGTGTGATCTTGATACCCACGCTATCTATCAGCAGAGCCCGCCACATTGTATTTGCTTCTCTGGGAGGGTGATGTATTAGTCCCTAAAGGTCTGTGGCATAGTTGAGAGCAATTGCTTTCTTCTCCCTGACTCCACCTTGTCTCTTCCAGTGCACGTGCGTGTGTATAATGAGGGAGGTAAGGCAGGAAGAAGATGTTGAAAAGAGCATGTTTCCTTAGAGGAAAGGACTTATTCTAGTTCAGTGATGATGAGTTACCGTTGTAGGGTTTGCCTGTTCAACAGTGTGCCTAAAGTTTTTTCAGATCAGCTACCAAAAGTGTTCTCCCTAGTAGTGATTTGGTAATACGCACTGGCAACTGCAAGTCAGAGCTTCCGTTGCATTTCTGGCCCAAACAAGCTCTATGTATAGTAATATGGTGCAATAGTGTAAAAAAATTTACAATACAATTAATTTTTTTTATTCTACTTCTCTCTGGGCTATATAGTCCCTGCCTGTTGTTTTATTTACTCCATAGCTATTCTCGTTTTGTAGCTATTTCCTTTAGCTTGTAGCTCTAAGGTCAGTCTAAGGACAAGATGTTCCTTCCAGAGATGAGTTGTGAACAGTAACAAGTAGGTTGTGTAAATGCTTCTTTTTTTCTGTGTCATTCTGAAAACCTAACTTGGGGGGGAAAAAAAAAGTCTCCTTCAGCACAGGATTTAGGTCCTAAATTCATATTTTAGGGTTCACATCATTCCTTTGAAGCCTCTGAGTAACTTACAACAGAACAGTTGCAAGGTGATCCAAAGTCATGCCCATGTACGTTGTAACTCTCCAGGTGGAGACCATTTTTTGTAGCCACTAAAGTGCACGGGACAGAATTAAATTTCTTTTCTGTTTCGCTAGATTATTTTTTCAATTATTTCAGTCATTATTTCTATTTTTAAAATAATGTCTTGATTCATAAACAACGTTACAGACCTTGCATCGTGCTGGAATCACCTATAATTTGCTAGGGCAATAATAGATGTGTAATAGTTATAGCTAATGTTCTAAATATTTGCTGCGTGAGGGCAGAGGATTTTAACATCCAGCCAGAAGAATTAATTAATAGAAATGGAAAGAGTAGCAGCACCACACTCAGCCTCTCTTTCTCTTTCTTCTTCTGGACAATATAAATGGGCTGATGATGCTAAGTGCCTTCATTCATAAGTGAGTACAATAAAGATTAGTCTTTAATTATTTCTGGCATATGTCCTTTAAATTCAAAGCCTGTAAATCGCAATGGGCAAAGGGTAATATGTCTTAACAGGTTACACCTCCCAAAGGATTTGTTGATTGACATCAAAATTGTTTCCCCTCCCTCTCTTCTGACTGACAGAATGGCAGGTGTGAAGTGATGGCAGTGTGCTGTAATAATGTGTCAAAAGACCTTAAATCAAGACTAATGTGGCTTCAATGATAAGCTCCCAAACGTTTATATGGCAGAAAATGGAACTGTAGGGCAGATTCATCTTGGGACTATTATATCTTTGCACTTTCTAAAAGCGCTTTTTAGTTAGGGTCCTTGGATGATTACGGGGCAGAGGTTTTAGAAGTATTTCTTCTTACAAAGTCATTGTGAGGAGAAAAACATTTCTATGCTTACTACTGTGAAATGAAGAACTTGTGTCCAGTGGGTTTTTTGATCTTTTAATATGAATGTAATCCAGAACCTGAAATACATAAAAATATACTTGTTTCAGCAGCTACTGATGGTCACTCCTTTGAACAAAACTCAACATTTAATGCTTGGAGAAACAGTAGAAAGGCAGCGAGCATAAATAAGGGTGAATACACAGAGAGACAGTTTCACGTAAGCCACCTCTGATGTGCAGTTTGTCCAGAATTTCCTGACCTGTGAGGAAACTGCACTCACAATCAAAAGGATGATCGGTCTTTAAATCTCCATTTGATTCTACAAGAGTGTGTCTTTGCATGCATAAGTATAAAAAAATCAACAAAATAACACAGAAGCTGCTAAGTCCAGTTAAATGGTGACGCAAAAAAAGCCCCAGAGACCCTGGGTAAGGAGTCCAGCAAGGGTCTGATTCCCGCCCTAAGGGGCAGACAGATGTTCTCTCACCTTCCTATAGATTCACAGCAGGGACTTTGTCTTCAGATTCGTTATTTGAGGGTACCTGAGTGGAGTACTTGAGAGCACCAAATTCAAATTTTTGTGTAAAAATCTCAAAATGATTTTGCATGTTGTTACAATGTCTCTCAAGACAAGAGATTTTGCATTTTTTTTATGCAAGTTTAGCCAGAATGTTATGAATTTTAATGAGGAAAAAATGGCAGTCCTGGTGATTATTCTCTTCTTTGGAAAGCAATTTTTGTGCATTAAAACTGTAGGGCATCTTAAGATAATCATTATCCAGAGAACTTCATGCTGAAAATTTATAGAAAACCTGCAATTGAATTTTTGGCATTGTCTATATAAGTAAAACTTTTCTGTATTAAAAAATGGAAATATATATATTATATATAAACAAACAGGGAAATCATTTTATGATAGGTACAAAGCATGGGCGTGGGAAGACAGAAATATTTTCCCTTTAAGTTTACTACTCGGCATTCACACAGGATGCTAACGATGGATGGAAAACCACCGCTGTTTAACAAATGGTGTGAGAGCTGATATTGAAATGTGCTGGCCGGCACAATCCAGTTGGAACTGGATAAATAATACTGTGTCAGTGTGGGGCGCGTATGAAGGTTAAATCAGAAATTCTGAGTACGACCATCAAGAGACGCAAATTATTGCTTTGCCTTGGATAACATTTACTCTGGGTAAGAGATGAAGCATGTTGGCCGGGCAGGTGGGAGAAACTGCCAGTAGTTCCTCATGTGCCATTCCTGACCTGTAAGAAAACAGGTTTTAGGTTATCAGGGGTCTCTAAATAAATTAAATGGAAGATAAAACAATTTAAGATCTTTACTTAATGCTTTTATGTGTGGCCTCATGTTTCAGGTTCAGTCTGCTCGGTGACAATTAGCTAGGACAAGAGGCAGAGGAGGGCAGGTCTTCATGAAGAATTCCAAGGAATTTTGTACTTGGGGACAGCATTGTTCAAGGGTGTCACCTGCAGTTCTGTATGGAAATCTTTTAATTAGTTCTCAACATTATGATGACAGATACCGGAAAGAAAGAAGGACTTGTATGACAATACTGCATTCCGGGTCAGAAAAAAACACTTACTACTCTGTGGTTTCTGGAAATGCCCAGAAAAGACCCCTGTTGCAACTCCAGCTGCCTCCTGCTTTGGTACTTATTCCTGATGAAACAGGTATGAAAAAGTTAGGAAAGAAGGCAAGCCAACTCAGGCAAAAAATGAAATAAAGTAAAATAAAGTAATAAAAGAAAAGGAAAGCCCAGACAGTCTCTTCACATTACAATCGTAGGTCAGTTTAAGAAAAAATATCACCCACAAAAATTCTTGCTAACTGACAGCAAAGTAATGGTCATGACAACTTTGGAGAAACCTGCTCTCTCCACCTTTCAGAGCACAACTGGAAGCTGTTTCTGACAGAGGGGAATCTACGCATAGAAAATGAAAAGAGCTGATTCCAACTTTTATACAGTAACGAAAGTGTAATTGGAATTCTGGGAGGGGGAGGAAAGGGTCTGTGGTTATGGACATAAATTAACACAAAAGATGTAAATTAAGTACAAGCCGAATGTAAAATTAAGACTTCATAAAAATTATTGCATAAATAAATTGGATTGAAAGTAAGAGTATTAAACAAAAAAAAAACATAATACTTCCTAATGCTTCCTCAGTGTTACAGCTGACAACTGCTCTAGAAAGTGAAGAAAATGTTAAGTTAACAAAGAACTAAATTGTGTTACTAGTGTTGAAGAAGATACATGGAAGCATCTACTCATTTGAAGAAATAAATTGTTTACAAAGGCTGAGAATGAAACAGGTCTTCAATTAGCATGAAGCCATATCTGGCAAGACACAATATAATACGGATGAATACTGCCAGACTGACTGCTTCATTTGCATCATCCACCCACAGTTTATCTCCAGTTTTCTTTTCATGTAGCTACATTTTGAAGATGACCTCGCCCTAAGCTCACAGCTCATAATAAAAAAAAAAACAAAACCAACCAAACACCGCCACCACAATTCCCCCCTCCTTATCCCAAAGCAAGGCCTCAAAACAAGTGAGCTGCCGTTGTCCCCTTCCTCCCTGCAGTTTGCGGTGCACTGTGTTTAAATATACACAGTCTCTTCGTACCTCTGTAAAACTCCCCACCCTGTAACCCAGCTCCCCTGGCCCACAGTCACGGTCCAGGAGCAAAATCTGATTCGCAGGACTGATTTTCAAGTTAGACTGCTCAAATATACCTACAATCAATAAATGACAAGACCACCAGCACACAAAAGAAAGCACGGTAACGGGCAGTCAGTAATTTATATTATATACACTATTCAAATGGCACTACGCTGCTAATGGCTGTGGAAGAACGTTTCCTTTTCACCGTCCAAACATTTAAACTGAAAAACGGGATTTGAAAACTTTTTTCTCCTCAATTTCTTTTCTTTTCTTTATTGTTCTTTTTAACTGAGTCCTTCTTACAATGTTTGTGGAATAGCAATAATTGGGGAAAAAAAAATCTGTTAAAAATAATTGGCCTTTCTTTTTCCCCAAAGAACACCCCCCCCCTTATTTTTTCAGGGGTGGTGGTGGTTATTTTATTTTATTGTCTATTTTTTATATAAAACACTGTGAAACCGTGCACTATGGTGAAGTCTCAACCCTCAGCAACGGGAAATGTTTCCATTGGAAAAGTTGGTAAAATACAACAATATTCCTAAACCTCATTTTTCCTCTGAAGCATTACTTAACCCTCAGGCAATAAATTTAATCACTGAAGTGAGAAATGGACCCTTTTAATAAGGCTTTTAACTACACATCTTAATGAAACCTAAACAAATGGTGCCCTTGCCACTATGTTGGTTGCATGTGTGTTTATGTATACTATGAAAGCAAAAGAAATATTTTTCATACTTAGAGATTTATTGTTGTATGGTAATTTCCAAACAGCGCTGGAATATAAACAGACAATTCTTTCTTTTTAAGAACTGCAGTTTGCCGGCTTTCTTCTTTACATGAATAATGACCACCAGGAAGGGCTTCACAGCAGCTTGGTTTGTTACTAGATCCAGAAAATATGTGGGTTTGCCTACAAGGACAGTGTGTGCATTTTAAGGTACGTTTATCTTTATTTGACTCATATATTTGTTTGTTTGTTTCTTTAAAGACAAGTCACATCTCTGACATC
>RSEF01000006.1:14449303-14463910 GCA_003993805.1 Himantopus leucocephalus | reverse complement strand
TATTTTCCTGAATAGGTGAGCTGTAAAAGAAGGTGGCCTCAAGCCATCCACCTTACAAAAAGGTCTTCCATCACAGTACTTCAGAACTGGTCTTCCATAAAGGGGTCACAGAGTACGTGGCATAGGTTCATTCCACCTAAAATCAAGTGTCTCAGATAGCCGGTTACATTAGGCTGCCTTCATAGACAGTCAGGGCTGATAATAATCTTCAAAAGGCAGTTTGCTGGGATACGCATGGTCTATATGCTTACTAAGCATGCTAAAGGTATGAAATGAGGCAACGGTAGAGTCTGTGAAAAGCAGCCACAGCTTTGGAGCATGTTCTGTGAGACCTGGACACAGCAATAGGTCACTGTCCAACAGCAAAAGCTTTGCCAGGATGGTACTACTCAGTCTGCAGGATTTACATTTTCAAAGTCTTACAGACAGTATTGTTTCTGCTCTAAATTAATGATCTCAGTCTAATCCTTATCATTATGTCTTCACAGCATTTATAGCCGAGGGACAGGTGATTTAACTGGCTGGAGAGTCTCAGTCCCACTAGGAATAGGCCTCTAGGTCAGAGGTGTATAATGAGAGAACTGCTGGAGGATGATGAGCTGTTCCTGCAGCCTCCAACAGCACCGAAATGATTACAAGGGACTCTGTAGAAAAGACCTTCCAGCTAATAACTATGCAAATCATGCTGCAGATACAGCTATTATTGTGAGTGCAAGCGCTTTTGTTTCTTTTGGACGGGGCTGGGTGGTTGTATCAAAGCCCAGGCCATGTATAAACCCTCCAGTGGTCACTTTGTAGCACGCCACAACGTCTGACAGGGGCAATAGGAATAAAGTTTACATCCGTTTCTTCCAGGACTCATACCCTGTGCCAGCTGAGGTGGGAAAGATCCTGTTCTGTAGAGGACTTCTCTGATTAATATTCTACAGGTGTACCCAAGTGGTAGGAAGTGGTAATACAAGTATTAAAACTACCCCATACAACTAAGCTACATGTTATTGGGAATAAAACCAGGCATGTTCTGCGGCCAGTACTTGGTACTATTTGCGTTAGAATAGCGCGTTGTAGTTGGGCATGTCATACCCCGACCCTTTCCATTCTGAAAGGGATCTGCAAGCATATCCTGGATATTTCTAACAGAGGTGGGTGAAAAGCATAGTTTGTAACAAGTACAGATTTTCATATTGTTTACAGAGGCAGTTTTGATTTGTTAGTTGCAAGCAAAGGGTGCGAGGCTGATAATTGACTTGAACAAAGAATGTAAACTACAAAGGACAATAATGCCTCACTTAGAGCTTCTCCCGCACCCAGCAAGCAGTTGGTTTCATCCTGGGCAGAGCAATGCTTTTCAGTGAGATTTGAGATGTCAAAGAAGCATTACAAAGCCCAGCCTGATGATTTCCCTACATAACACCCTGCAGGCATTCAAGCACACATTAACAGAACTGTTTCTTGAAAGTCCAGCTACAACAAATTGAATCAAATGGCTCTAAGGAGTTTCATTGCTCAGTGCTGTGATCTTCCCTGCAAATTCTTTGGATGGAGTCCAAGTACGAGAAAGCATCTGTAGAACCTAAAGTGATGAAGTAATGTATCCTTGCAGAAAATGATCCAACACTGCAGGGAAAGATGAATGCTGAAGCAATCAGTGAATTTAAAAGGGTTTCTTTGTCACACTTGCCATCCACGCAAACAGTCGACTGAGTTACCCAGCTACCCAAACCTCTCCAGCTCCGCTGTCAGATGCAATTGTCTACACACCTAAACATCTCTTCTTCTTCTCCTCCCAGGTTTCCCAGCCAGTCCGTGAGTTTTTAAATAATTTGATAATTTTAATAATATGCTTAGGTTTGATTCTGTATAATGCTGTTTCTCAAGAAGTGATTTATCAGTGTGGTGAATCTATATGGTAGCCTAACCTGATGACTTTGTGGGTTTCCCTAAATTCCACTGTCTTGCACATTTTTATTATTTCTTCATTGCAGCTACGTCCGTATACAGGAGGACGAAAGGATGGGAGTTTGCCTTATCTGCCTGCAATATTGCAGAAGAACCAACGAAGTTTGCGCATTATGAGAAGACAGAACAGAGATGGCTGATCATGCGCAATGGGGGGACAGGAAATGAATTTTACAGAACACTTCAGAAAGTCTATCATAAGGAAAAGTTATCTTTGAAGCGATATTTCCTCAGTGGGAAAGTATTATATATGTGCAAATCATGGCCTTTCTTGGCTTTAACTGGTATCGCCAAAGTTATCTTTTAAGTAAAACGGTCCATCAGTTCTGAACATTAAACCACTATGGTATTGGCTTTTAAAAAAGCCTTGCATTCAAGATGTAAGCCTAGAGTGGAGGGCTGCCTAATTCAGCCTGCACATGTGGATTATGCACCCTACATGTAAAGTCTTTGATCCATGATAAAACCAACATTTGCTGATTTGTTCTGCACTGTCCACTGAGATAAACGCATTTCAAAATACATATTGTATTGTATCTGATGTCTAACTAGAAGAGTTTGCTGGATAACAACTCAGTGAGTGCATTGAAAAAAATAAATATATTTACAGTTTCTCAATAATCAGAAGTTTCAAATGCAATACACTATTTTACAAGTTTTTACTGTGGTTTCATTTGCAAACCACTGTCTAAGAAGACAAAGATGTGGAAATAAAAGCTGCTTCTTCCAAGCAGGAAAAGAAAGTGGAAACTGAGTAAGGTTATAAAAAAAGTGCTCTGGACTGTTCATCTCTCTCCTACACATCCACTGGGACACTTTGAACTCATTCTCCCACTGACTGCAAGATCTTTTTGACAGAGACTGAAAGTGTCTGCAATAGTGTCTGGTTGCTGGAAATAAATGAGAAAGTAAAACCAGGCAAACCGCACCCAGAGGTAGATGAACATTTTTGCATGCTGGATGTTCTGAAAATAAGTTATAATAATATATATGTGTTTTCAGGCCTGGGGGGAGAGGAGGGAGAGTGTTTTTTAAAGAGGTCAGTCAAGTACATACAGCCAGAAATCATGCTTAGGACCTTAGCTGCAGAAAGTTGCTTCTGACTTAACAAAGACCGCATGAAATCTTTGCTGATGAAATCTGCCTATGTTATTTCTTATTTTGTTATGTTTGGATACTGTTTAGTTATTTTCCGCTGCTCTTCTTTCCACGTTTTTTTTTTTCACAGCTAGAGTTTATTAGATATATAATGCATCTTTGGAAGGCTTAGGTCTTTGTGCTAGCTTATGAAACAGCCAGGCACAGTGAACTCACTCACTGTATTAAAGAGTAAAGCTCACACAGAACCATTACAGAAAACAAAGGAAGTCTGAATATTAATTCAGAGCAATTGCTGTAATAAAGGCTAGCGTATGGCAGTCGCATTTTAAAAATAAGCACTGGCTTCAGAAACCGAGTTCCTCCTAAGAAGGAAACTACGAGAGAGATAAGTGACAGAGGATAGACATGAGGCTACCGCTTTTTATATTTTCTCCTTTTGGTCCCTTGATGTTGATAGATTTCAATCCCTTGTCAGTCACCGTTCTTGAAGAGGATGAGGAGGGAGGGAAGAGCCAGGATCAATACCTGCATAGTTTTATCAAATACGCACCATGAACGCACAACTCCTTTCCTTCTGATACACTGTAAATATTTTCTCACTTGATTTCACTCCCATTTGTACTTTGGCTATCTCCTTAGGATGCAATTACATGATAAATTCTCTCTGGTAGCCAATCCAGGCTAAGAAGCTGCAGGTCTCAGCCATGCAGCCTTTCCCCAGGCTCTCCAGATGTGGTTATACACGAGAGAGCCAGCAAACAGCGAGCCAGGGAGCAAGCAGGTCTAGCAAAGGGCTCTGGATGAGAAACCAAGCTGTTGCTTTGGGCCCAGAGCCTCCCCGTGCCCTGAGTAAGGTGTACGTGGGTAAGCGCATGCCTCACATCCCATCTTGCTTAGGACAATTCCCGGGCAGTGTGGGTTTTTCCTTCTGTCCAGGAGTAACTCATCTCTTGCACTGTGGGACAAGAGAAGTCCCATCGAATACAAGTTGCAGGATTTGCTTGTGTCCTTTGACTGCCTGGGCACACGCCTTTTGAGGCAGTAACATGTCAAGCTTTCTGAGGTTATTCAGATACTTTATTGCAAGTTTTATCAGAGCTCTTACACACATCTACAAAACAATAAGGTAGCGGCAGCTGCTGAAATGTCTTCCGTTTCAGTAGCAAGCTACATTGCTTCCACCTTCCTCCTCATTCCCCCCCTCCCCTGTTTTTTTTTTTTTAAACCATAGAGTGGTCAGAGTGGCATCATATTCCTGTTTGGAATATTTGCAGCCAAACACTGTGGCACTGGGGGTCAGTCTAGTCCCAAGGTATTTGCGTCCCTCTCACTCTGCCTTCTGTTGTAACTGTAGGACTTGCCGAGCCTGGCTCTGCATTCTGGGATAGCATTCCGGGATAGCTGCATGCCAAAGCACACGTCACCAGTAAGGTCCTCGCAGTTACCCAGCTGAGAGCGCTGTGCTGTTGAACTGAGGCTCCCCCACGGCGCCCTTCCCCTGCCCCAGTTACCTTGCCAAAGGGGAAAAATTCTTTAGTCAAGTTACAGATGTGGTATACAGCCATTGAGTTGAAAGATACGTGTATTTATTTTATTTGTATGTATGTACATATAGATAGACATGTATATGTCTGTCTGTAAAAAATAATAATAATAATTTACTGCCCTTTAGTCCAGAATGACTAAATGACCAAAATGCCCTTTAGTCATGTTTACAAAAAAGCAGGGTACAGGTTCCAATGCCCTCTACCAAAACCTTTTGCTACAAAAAGCTCAGTGCTGAGAGTCCTATAACGTATTACAGAGGAAGAGGGATCAAAAGTGTCCTCATGACAAGGCTTAACTTCATGACTAAGGGGGACTGTGTCAGCTCTTGGTGACTCTAGGAGGTAGTCAGTAGCCTAGAGTGCACCTGGCGAGCTATCTGTCACCTACTACAAAGCCCAATAAGCAGGCGTGTCTCCTCAGTAACTCCCCACCTTCTCAGGTACCTTTGCAAAGCAGGTATGAGGTTCTGCAAGTGGAACTGAACCACAACAAGGAAGATGATTCAATGGGTGGGGAGGTGTCACTGAGATTCAGCTGAACTACACCCAGCATCAAAACCTCCTCAGTCTGGAAAAAAAAATAATGGATCATCGTGATAGATAACTACCTCTTGAAGGGAGCAGAAGGCCCAATATGCAGACCAGACCCACTTCTCAGGGAAGTCTGCTGCCTCCCTGGGGCCCAGGTTAGAGATATAAAGAGAAAGCTTCCCTCCCTGCTACAGCCTTCAGATTGCTACCCACTACTGATTTTTCAGACAGGCAGTGATGAAGTGACAAGAAGAAACCCAAGGGTGATCAAGAGAGACTTATGGGCCTTGGGATGACTGGTTAGGGGATCAGGAGCACAAGCAGTGTTCTCCTCTACCATTTCAGCTGCAGGGCAGGATGAAGGAAGTAACAGGAAGAGTCGGCAGCTCGATACCAGGCTCTGAGCCTGGTGTCAGTGGCAGGACTTTGGGTTTTTTGATCATGGGTTGGTTGGTTGAGTGTCTATGGGCAAGAATCAGGGGGAGGGTCAACAAGGCAGATACGGTCTGAGTCTGTTATAGACCATCCAACCAGGATGAAGAGGCAGATGAAGTATTCTATAAATAGCTGGACTAGGGAAGTGACTGTTCCCCTGTACTCAGCACTGGTGAGACCCCTCCTCGCTGTGTTCAGTTTTGGGCCCCTCACTACAGGAAAGACATAGAGGTGCTGGAGCATGTCCAGAGAAGGGCAACAAAGCTGGTAAGGGGTCTGGAGAACAAGTCTTATGCAGGGTGGCTGAGGGAACTGGGGTTGTTTAGCCTGGAGAAGAGGGGGGGTCAAGGGAGACGTTATTGCTCTCTACAACTATCTGAAAGGAGGTTGTACAGAGGTGGAGGGGTGGACCTCTTCTCACTAGTAACAAGCAATAGGACAAGAGAAAATGACCTTAATTTACACTGGGGAGGTTCAGATTGGATATTAGGAAAAAGCTCTTCACAGAAAGGGTTGTTAAGCACTGGAACAGGCTGCCCAGGGAAGTGGTGGAGTCACCATCCCTGGAGGTATTTAAAAGATGGGTAGACATGGTGCTGAGGGACATGGTTTAGTGGTGGGTTTTGTCCGTGTTAAGTTGATGGTTGGACTTGATGATCTTAACGATCCTTTCCAACCTAGACAATTCTATGGTTCTATTTTTATATTCTTTGTATTTAAAGACATTTTTAGTAATATTCGCTATACTTAAGAGCTCGAGGCTGCAGGTTGAAATTGATTTATGACTTTTTCAAAGAAGTTATGAAGCACAAAGGTGTAGCTAGTCTGCACAAGTCAATACTGATTGGAATCAGGGGGTTTACATCTGTACGACCAACCCTCTTATGCATACTTATTCCTCTAACAGAGTTGCACATATCAAGGATACAGCACACTGTCGGCTTCTTCTCAACAAACATCCCACTGCCAGACAAAACAAAATAAATCCACAACCCTACAAAATGCTCAGAAAGCTGAATTTTGGCTACATTTCTCTTCTCACCTGAAGATGACTTTTTGTTATTTATTTATTTATGTATTTATTTAAAATACTATGTGTCAGTCCCATGTATTCAGGGAACTGGGAAGATGGCCTGCTTCCATATAAATCTGGCTTTCCAGTTTATGTTGTTCCCTTAAAGCGTAACATACAGGCCGCCTGGTGTAACTGCCCTGTGATGCGCTCTGGTTTAGTGCTGTTTAGGAAGCAGTAATATGTAATATGACGTGCCAGTAGCTAATCCCTGCAGCTGCATGAGCGTGCATGACTAAAGTGGAGGTTAAAGGCCATAATCCCAGCACATTCACTGCCCATACTTGTTCAGTTGTCACGTTTAGCAGATCACCACAGTCTGGCGACAAGATTCACATTTTTCCTTTTTAGATGTTAGCCGTGTGTAAGGATTGTTAAGGCTCGGGGGGGAGAAATAATCAAATGTTAGCTCTCATTGTTTTGCCCTTAAACTGTAAGATCTAGGAAGGAAGTAGAGTTCTTCCATGGTCTAGGAAAAAAAATGTTGGTAACTGTTTGACAGCAGTGCATCATGTCACAAAATTTTCATCCCTACCTCTGTCATTAACTGAGTACTATTTCACTATTGCTGGTGAAACTTGTGAGCTTGCAGAGATGAAAGCTGGGATGGCTGTAATGCACAATAACTCTTAATTGGTTAAGAACTCACTTAATAAGCTCTTTGATTGCCTTTCCCTTAATACATAGAAATAGGCCTGAACAGCCTCTTCCTTTGGATTTACGGTATTTCTTAGAATAACATTTTTTTTCTAGGGGCTGCAGGTGGGGCAAAGGGTGGGGTAATGAGGTAAAAGGTAAATGAGGGAGGACTGGAAAGGGGGTGTGTGTTTGTGTGTGCGCGTGTATGTGTATGTAAATGTATTATAGCAAATGTTTGACCTTGCCCTTGTGCTGTGTAGCAAAGGTTTGTTTCACAGTTCCCCTGCCCCTCAATGGCGCTCCTCCGATGCACAAAGCTATGTTTTTGAAATCACCTCCTTAGCGTGAACCATGTATGTACAATTAAAATAAACAAATTCATATTTATCATTGTGTACAGCAAAAGGCAATAGCATCCTATGCTGATTAAAGTATTGTGAAAGAGTTAGCAGGACTGCCTCGTAACCCAGAAAATGTGTGAGCAGCTTGGTCATTCACTGCAACCACTTGCTGACTAGAACCACTATATCAGTTCGGGGGAACTGCATAGGGTGCTGCTCGATCTGACCTTTGTACCGATGAGCAACAGGGCTGTAGATACACAATGAAACAGCTTCTTACCTTAGCTATTCTATGGCCAGGTTTGATTTAAGTGTTTTTGACAGGAAGGTGTGACATCTAAGAATCAAGACTCTATAAAAAATTAGCAGGTAGTGACATATAAGCATAGATATAAACATACATGTCCAAATGCACACACATATGGATGACTATGTATGGATAAATACCTCTTTTGTGATGTGGATTCTTGTGCAGGTAGCAGTCACCTGATTAAACCTGTGATGAAGAATTATCTTCCCATCTTAAAATGGGTACCCGTTCATGGTGACTTATATGGCTGTGCCTCACTTCCTTGGTATCATTCTCCGTCAGTAATTAGAAGTCAAGCTTACTAGTTAGTGCTTGACACCACAAAGGGTTAGGTCAAAGAGGAACATCTAAAGTAGACCTAGTATACATCTCTGCACAGGTTTACTAACATAGAGTAGTCCTTTCATCGAACTCTTCTAGATAGTCATCACGTTTTTTATGGTACATTGCATAAACTCCCTTCCCCATGGGAGCGTCTAAGGATGGGTTTGACAGGTGTACTCAGTGAGGTCTGGACCAGTTTTCTTCACTGATGTTGGTGCTGAGTCAGTTTGTTACACCGTTCTCCATAGTCCTGCACAAATACTGTTGTGCATTGATTTCCACCCCATCCTCCCCCCCCCGCCCTCCAACCCACTCTGCTTAGAAAATACCAGTGTAGCAATTTTATACCACGTTCTTTATGTTATTTACCTACGAGTTGGGACCAAATTAACTATTTGTACTTTTTTTTGGTTTTTGGATCCTTAACTGCGTCTTTTGCAGTGCTCTGCTCTTCTTTCCTCTCCATGATTCAGAATGAAACAAGGTTTATTATACCGTGGTTGATCACAAATCACTGTGGTGATGCTGCTGCACAGATTAATGATGTCAACTTTAATGACCAGGTTATTTTAATTAGCAGAATGCCAGCCACATGTACACAATCTTACAGAGTCCAAAAGGAGTTTTCCTTGAACTTAAAAACATACACTTGCATGTAGGATTATACCTAGTTCCTGCACTGCAGTAGAAGAAGCATAGTCCAACTCTTTCAAATAACTTTTAAATGTACTCATCATGAAAGGTTAGAAAATCTTTGGACTGCGTAGCAAGATTATCAATCCGTCACGACCTGACTTATGAAAGCTAAAGGTGCCATGAGATGCTCTGTTCAACCTTGTAAAGCAGCTAAATTAAACACAGATTATAATTGCATTTGACTACATAACTGGTGTTAGGGTGATGTTTGTCGTTACTGCAGAATTATTCACTTGCAGCCCTCACAGCACCCTCCGTGGCAGCTGATATTAATTATTATTAGGAAGGGGCTGATTTTGGAGAGTGAGCAAGAGAGAAAGGCAGCTGGGTTAGTCTTAGTTCAAAGTATTAACAGCATTGGTTTTGTGAATAAAGTGTTATTCATGACCTGATGATACATGTTGCATAACTTTATGGGACACAGCTTGTCTCGAAGAGAAAAAGAAAACACAGCAATCTCTCCTTCTTTTAGAACACAAATACATAAATTTTAATCTGAGAAAAATACAAAATGAAACCATGTACAAGTTATGTACAAACCCTTTTTACAGGACAATATATTTATCACTGGATATTACATATGACAAAGTCAGGTAGATCATTTCTGAGCACCAGCATTTGTTCTCTCTCACCAACCCATAACGGTAAAATGTAAAATGATGAAGTCATACTCCTTTTTCTTGATGAACTTTTAAGTTAAGAGGATAGCTGGTTCTCAGTGTACCCCCCCCATCCCCACTCCCAAAAGATAATGCAATAGACATGTGTATCCATCAAAATATATTGTATATATGTGTTTGCGTGGGTGTGTTTTTTCTGAAGGGAAAAAAAAAACCAAAACAAACACAAACCATCAGCCCTGAACTCTACAGAAATGCAAAAGTTAAAGTTATGTCAACTTTTCTTTTTTTTTTTTGACAGAGGTTAGATTATTTGCCTTGGCTAAGCATGTGTGTCCCAAGCTACACCATGGGAGAAGCGGCATTTTTTAACTGCTACTTAAGGAAAACTTGAGATAATTCTGCTGACCTTTTCACATGGTTTCTGTTAGTTATCGTCCAGTCAACAAAGTGCTCATATGCCAAATTCTTGGTTTCTGAAAAAATCTATGTTTTCTATTACATGTATTCAACTGCCTATATGTTGTGTCGCCTGGTTTCTTTTAGTTATAAAGAACTCCTCTAAAATGCATTGACTGAAGCAGTAAGAAGCTTTCTCTCAACCTCACTAAGGTTCTAATTAGATGCAGCGTTACTGTGTTTAGCTTCTTAAGTTAGATATTGTTCTAAATTAGACCCAAAGTGATAAAAAAGTATTTTATGTCTTATATTTTCTTCCTTCCCCCTACCCCTTCTCATTTTGACAGTTAACAGTAGTACACCATTATATAAAACAGATACATTAGACCATCAGTCGTATTTATTAACTTCAGTGGAATTTACTTGGTTATATAGACTACTGCACATTATAGACTATACAGTTTCAACGTGGCTGACTGTTCTATAGCAGAGAATATCTGTGCAGAATAGATACATTACTTATATAAATATAGCTTTGATAAATGCTGGGGCAGAGTTGTCAATACGATAGGCCTGTGTACCGTCCTAGGCAGTGGCCTCAGCTGAACAGCTACTCCATTCCTTTAATTATTTCAGACGGGGGGGGCTGTACCCACACCTACTAGTATTGCTTAGTATAAAAGTACTACAAATATTATGCCTGCTAACTGAATATTAGGCTACCTGGTGTGCACATATAATGACTTTAAAAAAAAAAAAATATCCCCTAAGACTGGGATTGTTCAAACACCCTTAGAATTAAAAATAAATAAATTTAAAAAGTGCTTGTTCCTATGTTGGGTATATTGGTGGTTCAGACAGCAGGGAGAGGGAAACAAAAGAAGGAATATAAAGAACTCTCCTTTCCTCTGAATTTTTCTATGCATCTGCCATTGACTTTGACAGATATTCCCAGGCCAATCCACTGGTAACACAGGGAAAGGATTTCTGTTTTCACTTTGTCCTGTTCATCGCCTTTCACACACTTGTTTATTTTGTTTAAGCAGCTTTAAAACTAGATATGAAAGGTGAGACACACACTTCTTTTGGTGCTAAAGAAAATCACAATGATAACAGATTTAAAAAAAAAAAATACAACACCCCCCCCACACACACACAAACACACACGCACACCCCCTGACCTCAGTTTGTGTTCATTTCTAATCCGCTGGGCTCCACAAGCCCTTACGAACCTGCTTCTTGATAAAACCTTTCAAGCACCGGCTCTGTGTTTAACGCTGAGCCCGTGTGAATCAGCGAGAACAGAGCAGTTGCTGGCATGTTTATGGATTCGGTGGTGAGTGACCAAGCAGTGAAAACATGCAGAATTACCCATTTGTAAATTATTGCTTATTTTTTTTGTCATGCGTTAGTTTACACATCCAATTATTGCGGTAGTTGTTAGCTGTGGTTTACACACACACACACACACGTACGCACGCACCCCCCAATAAAAACAACCCTCTCTGAATGAGAACGTGAAATTATACTTTCCCCTTCTTCTACTCTATGAAGCATTCAAGAAATGCAATTCTTCCTCATACTGGCCAAAAAACCCAACAACAACAACAACAACCACCTCATCCGTCACCACCCAACAACTTATAATCAAAGGCTACAGAAAATACTTTTGTAGTATCTCTTGTACGTTATATGCAAACTACTTTTTCCCTTTTCCACATTTGGCTGAGGCCAATTAAGTCTTTTCACATCCATGCCGCCTGAGCCTTTTTCTTTAAAACTCAGAAATGGGGAAAAAAATATCTTTAGTGGGGCTGAACCTGGCTTCTTCTGCAACCCTGGCTGCTACAACAGCCTGTAAGTTGCTGAAGTCTCATCAACTCGTTCAAGACATCGGTGTGGCTTAATAAGGCTACACAGGATCCTCATTAGCCTGAAGCTCGTGGCCTTCACCTTGTCTAGGCAGCGCTGGCTTTCCCATCAAAGATGAACTGGAAATAGCCACGTGCTTACACTTGCTTGAGGTCCTGGATGCGCCGTGTCCCTCTCACCCCCCTGCCTTCTCTGTCCCTTCGCTTCTGGCTTTTGGGCTAGCAGGGCTCGCAGGGTCCCTTTGTGTTACAGGTGGGATAACGATGTTGTCCATGAGCCTGTAGCACTGTATCACTGATCATGCCCCAGATCAAAGGGTTTGTGCTTTCTGCCACAGGTACTTCCTACTGGTTGGCCACCAATGCTGACTTGAAAGGAGCAGAGGTGTTAAAATGGAAGTGGGCTTTAGAAAGTTTTTGAAAAGTACACGGAAATGTTTGCATCTCCCCCCACCCCCATTAGTAAATACCTATGGTACACCTATCAATCATCTCACAAGCAGCAGTAAGACAGTCACACTGATGCCTTAAAAAAGTCCCATTTAGACTCTGAATATCTCCTTTTCTTTACACCTTAACTTTTACTGTGCTTGGCACTTGCCACCCAAACAACAGCCCATCGGAGAAGAGTTTTATCCTCGCATCTTAGTGCTCATGGACTTCAGGGGACAAATTAAAATAATATCCACGAGACAGAGAGACAAGAGACTTTCTGGCAGCGTGGGCACACGGGTGTGCAGGGGGGAGAGGAGGGGCCAGGAGCACACCCTTGCTTCAGCAGTGAGGGGGGGGTTTCTGCAGCGTACCGTCAGGGCACAGCGAATATACCTAAGAAGAACGGCTGCTTGTTGGTCAAACCAGGAGGAAACTATAGGTACGGTGCCTCCGTGTGCTAGTCTGCGAGTCACATATTTTCTTTTTCTTTGTGTCTTTCTTCACCACCACCATTCCCCAAAAAAATCTGACCACCTTCTTGTGATGACTCTGTATCGACTACATATACACCCCCTCCCTTTTTATGTATATATGTGTATATATATCCACACATACATGTATGCGTGGATGTGCACATTTGCAAACACACACGTGCGTACAGACACACTCTCCGTCCAATACATGAGTTACTAGAAAAAANTTTTTTATGTATATATGTGTGTATATATCCACACATACATGTATGCGTGGATGTGCATATTTGCAAACACACACGTGTGTACAGACACACTCTCCGTCCAATACATGAGTTACTAGAAAAAAAAAAAATTAGCCAATATTAATTGTGCATGCAATTCATGAAAAAGCTGAAATTCCTTTTTTCCCCCCCTTCTGTTGTCTTTTGAGAAAGGAGTAAGAATTATTAATAAAGATCAAAAACTTATTTCTACATCAGTCGTCATGTGGTCTGTCAGCTGTCACTTAGGCCACTT
The DNA here is from genome assembly GCA_003993805.1 of Himantopus leucocephalus. Lineage (NCBI taxonomy): Eukaryota > Metazoa > Chordata > Aves > Charadriiformes > Recurvirostridae > Himantopus > Himantopus leucocephalus. The sequence continues at coordinate 14,450,638 of RSEF01000006.1, read as the reverse complement.
GCCTTGATGTAACTTCACGTATCCAAATATTGGTGCTGGCCTTATCGTAGTCTTTAGCGGCTGAATCTCAAAGATCTCCAACAGGTTTTCTACATGTTCCTCCACCTCATTGCCAGAAGTCAGTCCTGCGTCTTTGATTATCAAAAAGAGGAGTAAGAAAAGATTACTGATTGCTCTCAGCTTTTCTATAAATGGGAAATGCAAACCCATACCTATACCTGTTTCTCTCTGTCTCGCTTGCTCTCTAGAGGTGTTGTTCTGTCTAATCTGACGTTACATATGGAACTATCTGTGCTGGGAGAGAGCACGAGTGCGTTCAGATCTTGTCCGTTATTTATGTACAGTTGGCAGCATGACATTTTTTGGGTGTGACAGTTAAACTGGACGGGGAGACACACACAAACCTTAGCTACGTAGGAGTGTTGGATTTGATACATCTGTATGTTTTATCCAGCGAATGCTCACTTCTGAAGGAAGGACACTCAGAAATGGCACTGTATGTGATAAAGTGTGAGATACAATGCTCTATGCCCCTACACTATACACTGGTCTTCTAAGAAAAAGAAGAATAAATTCACGTGTACTTGCTGACATTGAACACAAATTTCAAAAATTCTCCTGCACTCAGGACCAGCTTTTTTGACCCTGGTTATAACATGAACGCAGTTCATAAATGAAAAAGGAGCACTGACTTCAAAGTAAAGGCTTAACATGACCCAATGCAGAAACTGGATGCAGATTATAACGTGTCACCAGCCGAAGCAGCATAGATCGGGAGAACTCACCAGAATCATCTTCTGTTTTGGGGACTGTGAAATGGGTCGAGCATGGTCTAAATAATCATGGAAAACTGCTTAAATTGTTTTGTTACTTTGTAGGAGGGTGAAATATTTTAAACAATCCAATTTTACAGATACCGTATGAACAATTCTTGTTATTGTCTTTAAATAGCTATTCTACAAAATGTAACAACAAAGTAGTCACAGTCCAAGAAGTCACTCCAGAATAAAGCCTATTAGGTGTTAGTATGGTTATATTTGTACTGCAGCCAGTGGACAAACATTAAAGCTGAGATAGCTTAGCTTAAATGTTGGATTATATAGTGGACATCAGTGTTTTCACAATAAATTCATCTGCTTTGTATTTGTCTGATTCACTGATATTTCTCTAATGATAAAAGTCCCACAGTATGTTTTATTGTGGTGTTTAACAACTCTGCAAAATTACAAAGCCTAAAGTTAACTTGCACAATGAAACCTGGTGACTGGGTCCTATGATTTTGTTTTAATCCCTATTAGCACAGCCTTGTCTTTTTTTCTTTTTTTTTTTTTTTCC
>RSEF01000006.1:14423179-14443958 GCA_003993805.1 Himantopus leucocephalus | reverse complement strand
TTTAGTTCTCTCTTATGTTTCAGTCTGTTTCTCTCCCTTTTGGCATATGCATATTGATCCTTACCATACGCGTTTCTACATTATAGTGAGAACAGGCATAGTTTTCTGCTTCTGGTTTTGTTTTTTTGGGGTTTTTTTAAGAGCTGCTCAATAGAGTCACTGATCTTCCTACACTATTTGACGGGTTTGTTTCTGACAGTATCACCTGAGAGATGTCGGAACCGCTAAGTAACTTCGTGTATCAGAAAGCAGGAAACATTCCTTTCCTCTCAAACACCTGTGTTTGCAATGGGCTATCAGCATCCCAGTGCATCCGTGAAGGCTCTAAAGGCTTCATGCTCTTATTACAAATAAATAAAAATTAACATCTTGTGTAAGACTGTTCCCTGCAGCATAAAAAGATATAAATAATTAAAGTAAAATGATCAAAATACGGATTTCTTCAACTTGGGCAAGACTCTAGCAATGCTCTCCAACAGATTCATTGTTCCGGTGTTTTAAAANTAAAGTAAAATGATCAAAATACGGATTTCTTCAACTTGGGCAAGACTCTAGCAATTCTCTCCAACAGATTCATTGTTCCGGTGTTTTAAAATTTCTGTCATTAATTCTGGACTGAGTAATCACGTTTGAATAAATGTCACTGCGAAACACTCTCTCTTCTGAGCAGAGTCAAAGAAAGTACTAGCTGAACACGACACAAAGATTTACTAAACCTGTATTCTCACCATAATCCTGAATTACCTTACAATTGTTTTAAACATGCATTTTTTTTTCTTTTGTGACACTTGCAGTTTGAAACGAGTCTGTAGGTATGTGTTTGTGTGCCTCCCCCCCTCCCCATAGGCAGCTTGTTTACAGCTAAGCTGAAAATTCTCCCATGCAGTTTCTTCCTGTAGGAGAAAAAAGTAATGAAAGTTTCTCCACCCACCTGCTCAGCAATTCTTTGTTTGGCAGATGAATATTTTACATGTGGCAGGCAGTAAGTAATGTGCAGGAAGAGAGAGAAGAAACTGTTCTTACTTTCCATGAAGGTCTTTATACTGGTCCAAGGAAACTAAAGTTTTGGGACAAAAATGCTATTCTGGACTTGCTCTTGTTGATTTTTTATTTTTTTAAACTAGCAAAATTCTTACTTTTGACAACGGGAATTTCTCTGGAAAATGCCTGACTCTGCCAGTTTAGGTCAGTGGGAACCCACGGCAAGAACCTGCAGGTTTGCTAGGTGTGATTTTGTGTCAACCCTCAGATCAACAAAGTTACGAAGAACCTAGTGTCCATTGTTGAAACCATGCTGGGACTGATACAAGAGGCAGGACCTCCATCGCAAGCTCTAAAATGTCATCTCTTGACATTGGTGCTGCCTTTCCGCTTTCAAAAACTAACCAGGGTAGTTACTAAGAATGTTTGACTTGGGATAGGTTTCTGAACAAACGGGAGATTTCCTGTTAGTTTTCTAGTTAAAAAATGCTCACAACATAACACAGTTGACTTAAACATTCCTCTACTTGTAATGACCAGCTTCCCAATTTCATTAGTATATCCCTATCAGAATATCTTCATCACTGTAATAAACTATTTGATCAATTTGACTACAGTTAGCAGTGAAAATTGCACATGGTACAACTAAAAGTCAAAATTTTAAGACTTCCGACTTTAGGACAGAAGACGGAGGAGAATTAGAATTCGGTATGATTTGAGGAATTCAGATTTGCATCCATATTAGATATTCCTCTTCCGTTGCTCGCAAAGTAGACAAGTTGCTTCTCTAATGTACACTGTCTATATTTTTTCTATTTGAGCTGCACAGTTATACAAATACTATTTTTTTGGATAAAATCATTATGTAGTATGTGACAAGTGGCTTCGTATTAACACCCTTCCTTCCTCTGCTAAATGGAAAACAGATAAAACATTAATGGAAAAGCATTTTGGTGTCAAAGCCATTAACATTCTTCCAAAATGCATAACTGCTCTCGACTATCTTCAGTCAATACTGCCAACATAAAAAGATGCTCATGAACATACATGGGGGACAGGGGAATAGGGAGGGGAGGGGAGGAAAGGAATTGGAATGAGGAATGGGAAATTAAAGTAATGTCTGCACCGGGGTAGGCTTCTTCATTGAGCAGGAACCTGGGTGTTTCCAAAAGGACACGTGCAATTAGAAAGGCAAGCAGATGAGAGGATAAAAAATAAAACAGGGTTGAGCAACAGCAGCAGCAGCAGCAGCAGCCAGTTTTACTTCTGGTTTGGAGGGAAAAAAAAGGCAAAAGAAAACCAACAAAACAACCAACCAAACAAACAAACCAATAACTGAATAAAGAGTTTGTGACTACTTTTTTTTTTTTTAATTTCACAAGTTTTCACAAGGACAAAGTTATAGAAGGAAACCCACAGCAGTTGCTAGGTCATGCAGAACCATTAATTGTCATACCTTGGCCCATTCTATTCATCCTTGTTGCACTTTAGAAAAAGAAGTAAGCTATGTAAGTTTTACAATGCTTTTAAACTGTCATATTTCCTGTTGAGCACTTTAACTGGCACATCCTTGTAGTAATAAATATTCTTGGGGCAAAACATGATAACTTTCTTTGCAAAAAGAAACACATGAATTTGTCTTTATGATGAAGAGCAACTGTAATAGACCCATTTGTAGGGGAGCATCCGTAATTTGCAACGTATTTCACTGATAGGACTTACAGCTGCATTTGAATGCGCACACACATGTATACTGTATTCCAATCATCATGCTTAACGCTACACAGTGGTACTTTCTGTAGCCCACTTATATGGTTCCAGGTTTTGTCAGTAAAAGTGCTTGGCTTCATTGTCAATTCACACAGCAAGCAAATCTTCAAAATTATCATGCTTGGGGAAGGGAAAGGTAGAAAACAACACTAACCATAAAAGCACCTTGTCTGGGTTGGCAGTTACAATGCTAAGCACTCCCACATCCAAACACTTGTTTTCTGTCTGCATGCTTTCTTGCTGGGTAGGCAGGGAAGGTGGTACGTGTTTCTGGCCTCCCTACCCTGGGAAACTCTTCCTCTCACCTAGAACTAGTTGTATATTTCAAAAGGCTGGCATTTGAAATTAAAAAAAAAAAACCCAAGCTTGGAGTATCATTTCTATGGCTGTCTAGGATAGGTTCCTTTCTACTACTTCATTGAATTCCCTGCCGCAGTTTTTGTTTGGCTAGGTGTGTCATTGGTGAGAATCTGCACGAAACAAACTCTGGCAAGCGCCCAGAACACGATGCCTCAGCACAGTGAATATTTCCACCCCGGCCCTCTTGTTCTGCTCATTAGGGCGCAGCACCTTTTCTTCCCAAATGGGAGAGACCTTAAAGGCACTCAGTCGTCTTCCCCCTGTATTCCTGTGTACTGGCATTGACCTGTTGAAACGAACCAGCTAGAACATGGAGCAGGATTTCTGGAGGATCTTCGCATATTAGGACTCTTGTTGGAAGATTTATACCACCACTCTAACTTGGAAAAGTTAAACTACCAGCTGGGGAAAGGAACAAAGTCCCTCGAGATCTGATACTTAAGCATAGAAAAATGCTTGCTCTTTTCTGAACATTATTTATTCTGTACATAAGGTGACTAATTCACCTTTTAAAGATGTAAAAGTCCCAGGAAGGCAGTTTTTAATGACTTACATCCAATATTTATGATACATATGGCTTTTTATCCCAAATGTCAAAAGTGAAAGAAAAATATAGCTATTCATGTGGCAGTATAAATAGGCAGAATAATAATTTAATATGCAATTAGACTCTTTCTAAACTTAAATTAAACCATTGGAGTTTTACAACTCCGTGCCCAGACAATGTCAGCGTTAAAGGGAAAAGACACTATCTCCAAAAGGCTAGTATTTTAGAGAAAGTCCTTAAACAAGCAGAAAGTCCCTGATGTTGCTTTGGTATAAAGCAGGTGCGTAGCAATAATCTATACAAAGAGTGTAAGCCCTATACAATATAAGTTTTGAGAGTGAAAAATCAGTAGGGATTTTTTTGGTTTTTTTTTTCTTTTTTTTTTTAATGGGTTAGTTCTATAAGCTTCAAATAAATGTAACAACTCCTGTAAATATGAATATAAAAAAATCTACTGCAACATACATCAACAATGCTGCACTAAATGACTTACTTTGTGTAACTCTGACATCAAAAGCAAGTGTTCATGTTAAATATACTCTATTTTCTGATATGTAGAGTAACTGCAGTGAGTTATTTATGTTTTCAGTGTGCCTATGGGTTTAGAATTTTTTTTCTCCCCTAGCATCATAAATAACTTTTGGTCCGTCTGCTTTGTTGCTGTTGTGCTTAAGGGTTTTATGGTGGTGAAATAAAAATGACAATCACATGCACACTGTCATACATATGCAAAATATGTGTACAAAAAGGGAGAACTCCATGGGAAAACAGGGAACATTACTGCTGGAAACATTAACTGGGGAGAATGGGTGGTGAATGCAAGTTTCACACACAGTGGGAGCAGGTACACATATCAAAGTCTATCTTCCTGCACATACTTCTGTTTTTCCCGGGAATCCCTGGTCTTGGTGCGGTTCGGTCGATTTGCTGTTGATGGGATGGAGTGAACTGATGAGCTCTTCTTACTGGAAGAATAGGAGGAATGGGAGGAATGAGAAAGACTGGCCCGGGACTGGCCAGCGTTGTGGTCAAATTGCATCAAACAGAAGATCAAGTCTGTCGGCACGAGCTCAAATTCATACGGTGGGTTTGTGATAACATAACTGGAAAGAAAGACAGAAAGAAAGACACAAAGAGAAAGCAGGTTTAGATTTTTACTAAAAAAAATTCTTCTTGTTATCTCACGAACATTCACCCAGAGTTTTGCATTTCTGTTTCATTCAGTGTGTACCTAATTTTAGCTCATGTAATACCCGTTTAAATTTAGGACGTTTTTAAGTCAGACATCACTTTTTGTATGTTTTCTGTTGCACAGACATACTGTCTGAGTAGGACGTTCTTCAAGTGAATCACATCATGATTTTTCAGAGGAGACACCATAGGAATCACCCTCCTTTCTCTAGCTGCGCTGTAATGCAATGACTCTAGCAAACAGATTTACATATTGACAAAAACCAGTAACATACCCACCAGCAATGGTATTTAAAGAATGGCTGAAAAGCAGGGAGAGGACGATTTTAGGTGCAGTTATATTTAACTACATATTTGCTTTATATTTATTACATTTATTTATATAATAATAAAAATAAATAATAAATAAAAAATAATTAATGCATATTTATTAAATACTGAAACCCCACCTTCAATTAACCCCCTCTCAGGGTAGGAAGGGCTTATAGACCCTGCTGCTAAATTTTTTCATGCATGTGAAAAACATATTTGAGCAAGGCAATAGGCATTTTCTGTCCAAGCAAGAAATGAGTAAAAATTGATCACAAAGCTCACAACCTCTTTGCAAATTAATTCAGTCCGCGCAAGAAATCTGGCTTAGCTGCCTCAGGGACAGAAGTCACTTATCAATCCAACAAATAATCCCAAGTATAGCAAAGACAGTGTAAATCTAAACTGAAAAATCATTTATTCTACCAAATTCTTGCAGAAGAAACCGCTTTGGTGGGCTGCAGGGTTGTTTATTGCTGTGTTCACTCTACAATGATGCTTTTTGTAGAGAATGAAACAGTAACAGATGGTAGATTTGTGATAGTTCTGGTATGGGTCTGCATGTGTATTTCTAGTAGGCACTTAATTAAGACACATTTCAAGTAAGCTGCTAAATGGCCTTCAGGTTGCAAAGATGGAAATGTGTCTGCTCTATTTAAAGCACTGAGGTCAGCCTGGGTGCTACTGAAGTAAAAATGCAGCCTACCAAGAGAAGGGTTTCCATTTACTGGAAGAAATGTTTATTAGATACAGACAGTACCAATGTGAAGCCCGCAGGAGTATTTTCTGAGAATTCGGAAAAAAGAAAGTCGAACTGCTTAATCTAAATTACTATCCAGTAATTTACAGCTGATATAAGCAAAGTGAAGTCCTTTCCTTGTACGCAAGCAGTGAATCATCATAAAACAAACAAGATAAAGACATGTTCTGAAAACTTACTTTAAAAATTTTTGATTAAAGTTAGCCGAAAACTTATGCTATGATATCCAGCCTATGATTTAAACTCAGCTAAAGAGTCATCATGAAGTCCTCAAAGAGTTGGCTTTTGTGGCAAAGCTACGTAAAAAATGGAGCGAGCTCTTTTTTAGATTTATTACAGGCCCTGGGATCTTCCTCGCCGAGAAGACTGAAGAACAGTGAAGCAGAGACGTTCTAAAAGACCGGACTTACCGTTTAGTGCATTGGCTGGGAGTACTTAGATGTGCATCCCTTAATCGATAAATTCCAAAGCAAAGCATATTGTATGTTTTCAGTGCTTTACAAAATAGATCTCCATAACAACCTCCATCCTAGGAGAAAGAAAGGAGACAGGGGGAAAAAAAAAAAAGAGATAACAGCACATTTTTTTCCTTTCTTTTCTCTGTTAACGCAATGTCAGGGAACACCATTTTCAACATGAGCCTGTACACAAAAGGCAATGTATAGACAGTCTGTTGTTTGTCACGAATGAGAATCTTTTACCTGAGGAAATGAATAATCTAAATGTTTTATTTCAGATAAGTAATTTGATCATTATTTTGATCTAATAATTTGATCATTATTTTGGAGAGCCTTGGTCCATGAAATGATGGTAAACTGGGAAGAGTGAGTGATTTGCTTTAAAATTTTGGTACCAAACAATGCATATTCTACAAATTACATTAAGTGTGGTATTAAAATTGTTAGTATTTTTGACCCTTTTTTGGCAGTAGCCATACTGTCATCTAGACAAATACATTCACTGGGGAGCACTTCAGAAATAAGAGTTCTGAGGGGTTAAAAGGATAATAAAATATCTCCCACTTTAAAATAATGACAAAACGTATGCCATTTTCCATAAATAATATAAAATTTTTTGATTAGCGCCAAAAAAAAAAAAGTTTAGATTTGATAATTCGTGCATCTAAAATATTGATTCTTAAGTAAGGATGAGTGTTAATGCATTCTACCATCACTGACATAGCGTAATTGAGGCTCCGGTGAAATAGCATTTGGAGGATTGGTATTGCTTGTTTTATTTGTGAAAATGTTACGCCACATGCCCAAGTGTTTTGATGAGCTGTTAGTCTCAGCTGTGAATGGACTTCTACGTGAATTGAAAGGCTGTTTACTTGTATCCATGTACTCTCATCGCCCTTAATCCTTAAACTGGGATTCCCTGTCGTTTCTGTGAAGAAGGTCGCTCCATTCTTTTTGAACAGAGCTGGTGAACGCGAGGTTAATTTAAGAAATATCAAATCCTCTATCATCATCATTATCAAAGCGAAGTGGGTGCTTTGGGATTTGCCTCAAGATTAAAATATTTGGTCCAGAAAACATTTCTAGATACTTCTTTATCCAAATGCACCGGTTTTTTAAAGATGGTTTGTTTATTTGGTTTTGGTTGTGATTTTTTTTTTTTTACTTCGATCTTAAAATATTGGAGTCAAAATGTCAGATCGTTAGGATTGCACAAGAATTTTAGTTCATCCAGAAACAGCAGAAAACAAACCTTATAGCTTCATTTTCAAGCTCATAAGCATATTTTAAGCAAGAACTGGAAGCTCCATGGGAAGACTAAATAAGCTTAAACCCAACAAAGGCATAGATACTGCTCGTGTTTGCAATGGATTATTGTCAGAACGGTTATATCATCCCAGTCAGCTCATCCATTTCTTTAGCTGACAACTACGAAGAGCCACAGGATTTTCTGTACGGAATATCCAGGCAAGGAGCCTGGGAAGTCACATAGCTTCTTAAAAAGGGCAGAAGCAAACCTGGCACCCTCTGCTGTAAATTGTCAAACGATCCAAAAGCTCTATTAAATGAAACAATAGAAATTACAGGCTAATTAAGATAGATTTTCAATTCCGTCTGAGAGAAAACAAACAGATTGCAGACCAGCCTCGGTCCTACGTTTGCCTGGTGATCTTACCCCTAGGTCTGCGAACGGCCCATCATACAAAGCCAACTGAGCAACTCGACACCTGTCCCTGTTTGCAAGTGTCTGGGGCGTGCTGTAACCTCCTCTCAATGCATTTTCCTCAGCAATCAGTGCTTCCAGCTCTGGTGTGGCTCCTCCTGTTACCAATGTCCGTATCAGTGTGAGGATATTGTCATTGAAGTATGTCTGCAGAGATAAAAGAAAGCTCTTTAAGCAAACACCATTAAAGTCACAACTGAAGACATCCAAATTACAACTTTTCTGGGTTTCTGCTGTTTAAAGTTCTTGGCTGTCTCTTCAAATAATTTTATATAGAAAGTGAAAAGACAGCAGCCTCCAATTACTCTATTTTCTTCTATCCCATTAGGCTCCTATACTAGATCCTTCCTTTTAAACACCAATTCAGGCTGATTTTTATTAAAGTACAAAAATTTGAATGATTTATGTTTCCTATAATTGGTGTTAGTAGTGATGCAATGACTGCTTTCCTTCTCATTGCCTTCATGTCTAATAATGGGCTTTAGGACATGTAATTGTAAAATTCAGACCACATTTAAAGCTTACACAGGCTAGATTGCCTTTTTACTCTTGTCACCAATTCGTTGGGGAGCTGCCTTTGTGCTGCAAATGTCATTACTTATTACTGTGGCTGGACTCTAGCAGTCTAACCGATGTATTGTACTAAACATCTTATTACGAGACTTGACAGTGTTCAGACATAAGCATGTATCAATTAAACATCTTGAGTTCATTCCAGATAAATGTATGATGAGTTTGGGATCCTGGTGGTCCTTTTAAAAAACTCTAGGGTATAGGGTAAGTGTGGTTTATTAGGGAAGATTTACTCCACACTGACGTTTTGCCAGCATCTGTAGCATTGCTGGTCTGTCAGGCAAACAATGGGTATTTTAAATATTAATTTAATGCCAGATGAATGACTTTCAAGCTCACTTAAAAGTATACTGGTATAGTTCAGAGATACTCAGTTAAATATCAGCAATGTAACGTACTGAGCAAAAAATACCGTTGAACAAACCAAGGAGACACCGTCACTTACAATGTCGCTAATGTCTGTGTTTTCAGAAGCTTTGCAAGTGTGGGGGACATATGAGAAGGAAATGAGCTCACTGTAGAGTACACAGGATTGACATTACTGGTTTGTGGATTCCGTTACTAGATTTGTGACTTTTGTCGAACAAATGTCTGTAATGCAACCAAGTGAGAATGAATACTGAATTCTCAAACAATGCTTGTTGTCCAAAGATAATACTTTTAAAATGATACTTTTCAATGAAATTCATTGCTCCGTCCATATAATGTAATTGTATTTAATACATGGGTAAACTGAGGTACAGGTTGAAATATTTTATCCTGAGATCACAAAGCAGAACTGGCTTCCTGTCCGTGTTACTTTGATATTCTTTCTTTGTATAATGAAACTTCAGTTTTATTGTTCACTTGTGACGACAGATAAAACAGGAGAAAATGAATTCTACGCCGCAAGGTTTTGCACTGTTACATTGAAGTTTCATAACTTCAAGCTTCTCTGCTTATTTACATAGGCATATATGCCTTTCACCTGTTGACTACACTAAAATGAGAGAACATATCATTATTGTTACACATGCCCTAAAGCAAATATTTGCATCTCATCAACTCTAATTATTGTAATTAGCCCGGTAAGGCACTACGTATTTTAAATACAAAGTGTACTGTAAAGAGTTGTTCAGAAACATTCAGTTAGGCTAAAACAGCAGCTAATCTCACATCAGCTTTTACGTATGTGGATGCACTATGCAACAATTCAAGTGCAATACTCAAACCTTTCTTAACGTATAGAAAAATCAATGTGATCCCTTGCAGGAATGTAAGTCTGGAGTGATTACGTGATGTTTAACAGGAATTGCCGTGGTGAGAGAAAAAAAGACACTCAGGCATGATTGCTTATTCTTCAATTACTTCTTCCTTGATGCCCCTGAGGTGAGAATCAGAGTTGCCCTCTTTGGCAACTCTTCCCACTGTGCTATACTTTTCCAACATGGAAGTACTCAAGATAAAAAAAATCAGCATTATGTTTAGTCTCTTTTCTTAGTCTTTAGCAGTGTATACTACATACCACTCAACTAAAATAATTAGCACAATTCCTTTCCTCCTCCAATTCTCAAAAAAATTCTCCAAAATTGGTAGATTTTTCAAGTCCAGTTTACAATGAGGTCAACTATGGTAAGAAGTGTTCACCTGCTCTGAGACTGATGGATGCTGGTTCGTGTAAAATTTTCGCTTGTGCCTGGTTTTACAGACTGATGACTTGTGGTGATCGGTAAAACATGCAAAAGTCTAAAATTGTACTAATAATTTTATTACTCTTTAGGAGGTATTGTTAGACCAGCCTTCACCGGTTTCTAGCTCTCTCTTTTTATTCTGTAATTCAAATTATAGCCAGAATCCAAGATTTAGACACATATACTTTTAGCTCATCTGAATTTTGTACTGTGCAAGTACACAATTACCCCTTATCATAAATTCAGCTGCAGCTCACTACAGCATGATCTACTAAGAAATTATACTGTGGCCATATCACTCATTTTACTACAGATCTCACATTAAACCGAGAAATGAAAGCAGTAGTAAAATAATCTATCAAGTCAGGCACCTGTCACAAATTCATTAATACAAATAAAATAATATAAAATAAAATAAAATACCTCCTCCCCCAGGCCCCAGTGCAATTAAGACATAATGGGCCCGATTCCGACTTATGTCAGGTGCCAACCAGGAGTAACTCTGGGAGCCACACACTACTATGAAACTGATGCAAATGAGAAAAGAATCAGATCTATTGTCGATGGAACAGAACACTGTCACCAGAGAAAGGCCTCCCACTGCTAGACAAATGTTAAGGCAAACTAAGACACTTATTAGCAAAGGAGGCAACGTTTATCTTGGAACAATGGCTTAATTTGGGTCTCACACCATGACCGATGTGGATGCCACCATTTAATCCGATGGATGAGTGCAGCCAAATGATGGGGTTTGGTTTTTTGCCATCAATGAAAAGATCCCAACTTTCAGGACAGACCGCTCTAGCATTGCGACCGATCAGAACATGCCCAACCATAAGCAAGAAAGGATGGGTGAATAGGAAGCTGTAACTTGTCACCTTCTGCTAAATAGGGTTGCTTCCTCCTGTACTAATGTATTTAACGCTCCTCAGGAGAAACCCGTCCGTCCATGCTTTCGATATTGTCACAAAAATCAGACTCCTCTCGCTACCTCTTGCCAGTTTGGAACTGGGGGCCACTGAAAAGCTGAACTAGCTGATATCCATTTCCTTTGGAATAATAATACACTGAAATTAATTTGAGAGTGATCTTCTACTTGCTCTGTGGGAGGGTACGTGGCCTGGATATGCCAGTACTTATAAGAAACCGATCTACAGAATGTCTTTGGAAAGGTGCTGCTGTACTTAAAGTAACAAGACACTTTCCAGTGATGGTAGTGAATATGGTTTGTTGACCGTAAAATCGTAACTGAAGAAACACTTGTTTGCTTCTGCCATTAACTGAACCCCACACTGGACATCTGTATGACATCGCTATAATCAGCATCCGGAATGAGAATACGAAATAGGCGTAGTCTAAACACAGAAAAAAGGAAATGCATCATAGACACTGAAACTGGGTAAATAGCACGGAAATTCTGACATAGATATCTGAGCTAGCAGTGCCACCTAGCCCGTGCTCCGGAATTGTAGTGCAGCTCTTTCAAACGTTTCGGGGATGCTTTCCTGTTTGTTCTATCATTTTTTAAAGTATAATTACCAGAGTGCTTATGTTTTGCAGTTAATGCTGTCAATCCTTTTAAAATAATCGGTCTTTTACGGAAAATTTTACTGAAAATTAGCACATCTTTTAATAACATTGCTTTAACTTTAATAGCACTTTGCCTTTCATTTATAATTACGCTAAAATTGTCATTTTCCAAGTCGTATCTGCCATTTTTTTGTGTTTGCTAGTGGTTTTTTATGGATTTCTTTTAAGAAGACTCCTCCTCCACTGCATTCAGTTTTTTCACATCACTTTCAAACAAATATTTTAACTTGTTTTTCTTTTTCAGTTGGAGGAATTCTGTTGAATGAATAATATATATGCAAACCTGAGAATGACTGAACTAACGTCAGTAACTTACACCAATAACAAAAGGGCCTTTGAGACAGAATCAACAGCAGAAAATAAATAACAGCGTTTCACAGTTTGAAAATCTATTGGTTCTCAAAATATTGTCCAAACTTTAAAGAAGTTTGGGACACTTTAGGTTACAAGATGCTGCTTGCTAATCCCCTGAACAGACTTGCACAAAAACTAGTCGTGTGTTTCAAAATGTCTGTACCATAGATTAGAATGGTTTCTTTTCCGTATAAATAAGACTGTGAGGATCCCTGAGGGAGAACTCTTGACTAAGGGATATACTGAAAAGTTATTTTAACTATTGTCTTCCATTCTGCGCTTTCATTTATATGAAGAAAATGTAGAATTTTGTATTACAAGACAAAAATCAAGACAAAGTTCTAGCACAAGGGAATAAATTCTAGGATATCAAATGTTAAATGGTATAACCTGGCTCTGGAGATCTTTGCCTCTAACGGCACCACTCCGACAGTATATCAAGTCTATCGTCAGCGTTATGTATGGGAGGGATGCCAACCTGCCAGAACTTCTGTGGTTCTCATAGCTTCAGCGCCAAAAGGAATAACAGAGAAGCTTTGGCTCTCAGGTCAAACCTTTGAAGGTACTGTGTGTTGATAAAACTGGTTTCCTTGCACGCATAGGATTTTCTGGAGTAACTATCTCAACAAGACCCAGAAAAGGAAAAAGTACTTCTCAAATATTTGCTTCTCTTAAGCTATCCTATGTCCTGTAACATTTTATAGCTGAAGATAATATTTTTACAAAACATCCACATTATCTAAAAGATGCTTCCAATCCCATGTTTTTTAGTCCCATTCAATTTGGTGATGAGAACATGCTTTGCTACTCAGCAGCAGCGCCACCTTGAGACTGACAGCCTACATATATTCTTTCCCTGGGTTTGCATATGCTATGACAAAACAAATATTAATATATCATTCAAGTCTCTGATGGCAGTAGATGTCTCTTCAAAGACATAATAATGATTAGCTGGCACGATTTAACAATAGCCAGTGCCACACTTAAAACATGAACCATGCCTACAGTCTTCACACAGAGTACAATAACGCACTTTAACTGAAGCCTGGAGAGACCACTGTTACCAACTCATCAAAAAGACAATGCGGTTTTTGAGCTCGTTATTGTCGTCTGAGCAATGGTCTTGGAACGACCACACTGTGAGTCATAGGCTTGTGGAATATATTGCCTTGGCTGCAGAGGACAAACTGTGTGCAGATAGCCTGTAGATAGCATTTTGAAAAGTAAACTTCATTAGGCCTTTTATCTTTGAAATAAGAAAAGAACAGACAATTTCAAATTTAAATATCTCATCCCGTCATCTTATAGGAAATCACTCTAAACTAGCAGAATGTAATGATCTTCAACATTCAGATTTGAATCGGAATGTGACAACGCATTTTCTAATCTGTGATTCATGACTAGGGTTTAGTCCACTACTTCTATATTAATAAAATTACATAAAAGAAAATAATAAATTAACACAGATTAATACTGTTGAATTATTATTATTCAGTAACTGAATACTGTAGCAAATTATATTAAATATATTTTGTACCTCTTTTTCTACAGGCATACATCTATGTGTATGTTTCAAATTACCTGCAGGTCAGAATGAATACTGTATGTGTGGGTATTATTCTACTTTCTAACCTTTCTTACGCCTGTTCTATTACAAAACCCCACTACTGGGAGAAGAGATTCATTCTTAATGGAGCAGTTCATGCATTGTACGTTTGCCTTGTAGCCCATATGAGGAATTTGCATTCCAGAGATATCAACAGAGATCATAAGTTGGAATTTTTCTATAAAAATTAAGCCATAAAAAGCCCTGAATTACTAAGCGGATCGAACAATGAACTCTATCCTTTTCTCACAGCGAGCTGGCACAGGCCAGCACAGTGTGAATTATTTCCTTTTTACAGAATTCCCGTGCAATTAACAGGATGAAAGCCTGACTGCAGATCTCACAATTTAGTTAGGATTTTGGGTTCAGTTTGCTGGTACTGGCTGGACGTTAGGCAGAATAAATAGAAGCTGGTCCCTAAAAACAAGCGTACTCTAGAAAAACGAAAGAGAGAATAGAACGCAAGTAGATTCACTTGTGCGAGAAATGCTCTTTTCCTTGGAAAAGAAGTGAAAAGAGCATATGTCCTTCCCATGAGAATAGGGATAGTAAAGGGAAAAAGTCTCACACATCTTACACTTTCTGAAGGGCCAGGAAGAATTGTACTTTTCCAACTCTTTACTCGGCCTTTGAGGAATAAAAGAGAAAATCATGCTGCCACCGATCAGCAAAGTGGTGAAAGAAAAGACAGGATGGTGAACAATTCCAACTGACTGAATCCTTGGCTTGTCTTCTTGATTAGTATTTTTTCTAAGTTCGAATTTTCTACTCTTGTTATCACATTTACTTCTCTGGCTTCAGGCTGCACTGTCCCTGACATATAATATGACCAATTAGATGTGAAAATGTTTGAAAAAAAGACTCTGCTGACGAAAGAATTTGCAGAAACAGAGGGGCATGTTGTCAAAAACTAAAACTTAATAAAAGCTAGCAATAACTCAAAATATTTTGAGGATTGTATGATGAGTTCCAAGTAAAAATTTCTGAACAGTCATTTCCACGTATTTCTTATTGCCTCACTATTATCTACACGATATACCTTTGCACAAGAAAGCAATGGTGTCCACAACATTTCACTGGTTTTTTGTGGTGATGCCAGGGGCAATCAGAAGAATTAACCCTACTTTTTCCAAGATTCTGGAAGTGCCCTACTGAACGATTCATTCAGGGACGTTGATTTAGATAATGTAAATAGATAAACAGCTCTCAGTATAACAATTTGGAACCTTCATATTAAATTATTCCCATTTATAATGTGAAAATGCTAAATATTTTATACATAGAGATTTTAATTACAGAAGGTACAGAGTTTAAGTGTGCTTGCTTAGGCTTTCTGAATTTGTCACATCTGCAAAATACGGCCAAGAACTTTCAAAAAAAGTATTTTCTGAGTTTATTGCAAAGTCCTAGGCTGCATTAGAATAAAATTTTATCAGTGTAGACTGATATTACTCATCTGTGGATGGAACATATGAGGGACATAGCAGGGAATAAAAATATGAAATACAGATACATAAATATGAAATACGAACAAAATATCAAATAATAAAGAGCACTGTGTTTTTTTCTGATAAGCAAAAAGCTTCATTCTGACTTTAGGTGAAGGTCAGACTTGGTTCTTTTCAGGAAATCTGTTTGCTCATTTCTAATATTATGTGTGGTTTAAAACAGATGATTCCCAGTACTATGGAACTTTATTCCATGGGAAGCTCAGAAAGCATACGCGCAGATTTTTAAAAGACTATGTCCCTGCTACACCCAGCAGAGCTTAAGGTCCCTCTGAAAGAAGTGCAGCTCACACAGAGCAAGGCTGGTCTGAAAATCCAACCAACATGAAGCAAGGGAGGATGAAAAGGAGTATGACCGAGGCGTTTGCTTCAAAACTGTACTATGACTGCAAACCAAAAACCCTAATGTAGACATAACCAAAGTTTCTGGCATGCACTTATGTTCTCATTCACAAGACAACTCATGTGAAAAAAAGATGATGACCTCTCTTCACACAAGTAGAGTTCACGTGATGCGTACAATGGCTTTCGTATAGCTCTATCAGGGTCCCCCAGCACTCATACTCAGAGCATTGCTCGTGGCTACAGGAAATTAAAAGCTTAAAACATGGTTGATGCTGTCTGGCATGAGCGGTGAGCATAGGGACTGACACACTGAATTTGGGTCTGGGTTTCAGAAGGGAGATACAACATTTTTCAGTAAATATTACCCTTAAAGCCTGACATGAGACTCTGCCTTTAAAATTGTGGACTAATGGTAGTCCTAGATATCTCAGTTGTTTTGAGGTCTCTGTGTCCAACTAAAAAATAACCTAGGTTAGGCTGTGAAATTCTTTTGACATCTAAGAGAAAAGCCTCTTCTCCTGATTACCTGTGGAAAAGGGACTATGCTTTCATACTCTTTCACGATAAGTCTGATGGAAGGGAATGAAAAAGGTTTTGTTCACTTACGGCGCTCATGAGAGAGTCCAGCACACTGACAGCAAATGCGGTTCCACATGCAAAGGGCTGAGTCAGATACAGTTCTGTGTCTGGATCATCATCATCATCTTGGTCCAGGAACTGAACATTTGAATCATTTACTGAAAATAATAATAATAATAAAATCATAAGGTGCTTCTGGGTCACCAGCATGTGACCTCAGACATTACACAGTCAGAAAGAAAAAGAAACAGCATATGTCTGGAAACACAGACTTGTGTCTTTGACGTCACTGAAAATGAAATCAAGATGGATGTGAAAATGTGCATTTAAAAATCTGTCGACCATTATCTTGCTCGTAAGAGGTGACTCTCTTGCTCTTGAGAGGTGTCTATCCCTTTGCTGTAAAAGTAGCTTCATGGTACCATCTGCCTGCACTCAAAAGGAGATACGTGATGGTATTGGTCGGGTACAGTGGCTAAGGCTGTATGCCAGTACAGTGAAACGTTATCACAAGATACCAAGTCAGAACCCCGTTGTAAAATAAAGGCTGGCCATAAAACTCTGATATACCCCACAGGCATCTGTTGGATGTGCTGCTGTGATTCTTACTGGAGTGGTGTTAATGCGCTTAAGGCTCAAAAGAGGATAAACTGTACCTTTAACACGCATCTATCTGAATGAATGAGCAATACTCCAGCTAGTCTCCTGCATCTTTTTTCAAATATTTGTCTCCATAACTTCACTTCCTTAGCCACAAATTCTATATTAGCCAGGCTGAAAAAGAATCTACATCAGGCTGTTTTAAAGAAAAAGCCCAGATAAAGCAATGTTTGTCATTTATACTTTCTCTGGCATTTCATTGTCACAGTTAAGCTCTCTGCCTCCACCTCATTCCACTAAAAATAGTTGTTTCCTTGAGATCAGTGTATCAAGTGGACCACATTTCATGAAATATTTGTTTCCCTATTAGTCCTCCTCAGGCATGAAAGCAGACTTCTTAGCTATGCCATCGAAATACCCTTTAACTTACTAAATGACAAATTAATTTCAGTTCCCATGCAAGGAAGGGAAATGAAAACCTTTTTCAGATTTTGAAACTGCACGCAGTGACTCTGTGTCTATTCCGCATGTTACACATCTCCTGAGCCAACCCAGTGAGCTCTGAAAACAACACAAGAGCTGCTCTTAACTTGATCAAGTTTCGGCTCTGGACTTCCTAAGCTAGAAATTCTTCTGCCTGCTATTTGGATCTTCCTTCCTATACAGGTTCATTTTCCATCCACTCCTTTCCCAACTTGTACATACTACTGTGCTTGCCATGCTTAGCTTACAAAACATGAATAACTAGATAAAGCCTCACAATAGCCGTCTAAAAGAGATGAGAATTGCCATCATCCATTTAGAGCCCTGTCGAGCCAGTACGTGGCCATGATGATTCAGTCAGGACCTGAGTTGAAGCAGGATTTAAAATTCCTGCCTTCCCACTCCCTGAGGTAAGCACCACAACTTAACACCTCAGCGTTGCAAACAGAGAAGCGTTCTGCCCCGGGAGTCAGAAGAATTTCATCCTAGCAAACACCAAGCCACAATACTCCTTTCTTTGTACAACGGCTATCAATTTATTCTCCAGATTCTTGAGCAAAATAGTATTTGAAAGCCTGACGTATCATTTCAAAACGTACTTCTTGAAGAGCTTGTGCCTTAGTTTAATTTGCCAGTTGAGAGTAGGCACTATTGAGAGTGGCATTCTTTTTCCACTCACATCTGGCAGACTAATACCCGACTTTGACACCAGCTTGCTAGCCGTGCCTGGTGTCAGTTTCTAAGGTACTACAAATCTAACGTGAATTCTGCAAGTGCAGGTTTCTCCTCAATATTTTTATCTTCCTGATGCAAGTTAGCACACCAGGATTTCTACGAAAGGGCTCCAGGCTAGGTGAGATAGGTTCGAATGGTGCTGCACCATAGGAAATGCTCATCAAACGCCGCTCAGACAAGCTAGGGAGAGCTCTCTTTATTGAGAGGGAGCAATGCAGAAGCTCGGCTGCCTTTTTACAGCTTCAAAACTTGGGCTTCTGAGAAAAGGCCTACTCCCCAAAATAAACAAACAAATAGCTTAAGGGGGAGCACGATGCTGGGGTTTCTTTTCTGATATCTTTTACTTCTTCTTGGACTTCCTGTGAGAACTGCTAAGGCATGTCCACCAAACTGACAATAGGCTGAAATAACAAAAAGAGAAAGAGAGAGAGAAAAGGAGAGAAAAATTGGTGTGGGGGGAGGGAGGGCCCGGGAGGTGGGGACCCAGGCCAAAGAAAATGAATTGGTGAGAAGGTGCTATGAAAACAGCCGGCAGGTCAGACGAGTGTGATCAAAGGTTTACTGATGCTGCGTGAAAAAAAAAAAATCATTAAGAAAGGCCAGAACAAGACAGTCAATTTCAACCAGAACCACAAATAAAACACATTCAAAGCAGTGCCATGAGGGTAGCCCCTCTGATACAGCCAGATAAATAAAGAAAAAGCTGATGACAGTAAGAACAACAACAACAGAAAATAAGACAGTGATGTGAAGGAAAAAGGCACTTCTTACCCAGTTCAGTTATCATTAGAATGTGGGTTCCACTGTTTTTTTCCTGACTGATTGAAACCAAAGGCAGAAGTTTGCCAGGCTTAGCTAATAAGTAAAGTATTTAGGGGGAAAAGAAAGTACAGAAAGAGAATAAAGTAAGGGAAAAAGACAGGTAAGGCTCTAAAAAATAAAACTGAAAAGGAAAATAAAAGGACAAAGGACCACAAATCAAGTTTGTATTTGCCATGAAAAAAACAGAACAGCTTCTGCACTTCACATCACACCACTTGACAACATAAATACCCACAGCTAGAGTAGAAATCAGAGCCTGGTTACCTACCATCATCGTATTCTCAGGAGTAAAATGTCTCATACTATTATACAGAGTTTGGTTACACATGATTAAACAGTTCTGGACCATGAAGAAATAAACAAATGGGCTCTTACTATTGATTAAATGCACAGGAAAAGGCTGCTCATACTTTGTGAGGTTTTTTTCCTTCCTAACCTTAGCCCAAAGACCCCTGCTTATTTGTTACACTATGTAAAAAGCATCTTGTCTGATAGAGTGTTTATTTAAGAAAATGGAGAAAACCCAAAGGAAAGAGAGAAATATATTTCAGTTATTCAAATAAAGTGAAACAACTGTTACTAATCTTTCTTTAGAGAGCGCAATTCAACACAGTTATCAGAAGAGAAAACATAGCAGTGTAAGATACAGTACAGGTAATTTTCCTGAAACTGCATAACAAGTGACGTTGGAAAAAGACACGGAAAAAGAATGTACATGAAAGGATGCATGGCAGCGTTTCTTACCTAGCTCTGTTATAATAGGGATGTTGGCTCCTGTTGTAATGGAGGGTTGACGTAGCAGGCCATGGACTGGACTGTTGTCTGGAGATGACCTATCCATCCCAGGGGGTGTAAAGCCTAAAAGAAAAAGAAAAAAAAAAGAGAAAGTTTACAAATGACAAACTATATTAAAAAAATCCTCACCAACAGGAAATTCCTAATCTCTAATAATTTTTTTTTCCAGAAAAGTATGTTAAAAAAAATATTAATTTAAAAAAAACGCACTTAATTTTCAACTATTATTTCTTAAAAGCATAATCCTTCACAAATATGCAGATCATTTCTACTGTAAGATATTTGGTAGCTAATGGAGAAACTGAAATTTATTTTGTTATCCTAGGTAGCCTACATGCAAAGTAGAAAAAGTAATGCTTACTTAAATATAAATAAAAAAAATAAAGACTTCAGTATTAGAGAGGTACAATTTTGTCCTATTAGTATTTCAAATAATCCTGAAACAAACACTTTTCTTTAAACCTCAATTAACATTTTAAAGAATATTGTTTGCAAACTCTAACGCCACCAGGAGGAACAAATTGCTTCCATTAGTAGGTTTTAGGTTTGATCAACATGCAGGATTTAAAACTTTCTAAATGTTTTCCAGGATCAATACAGCCCACACAAAGTGGTTTTTTTCTCTTCAGGTGCACCATTCATAATATGTATTTTTATGAGTATTACAATTATAGGAATGCTGTGATGGAAAGGCCCATTCTAACCGAAAAAAAAAAGATAGGATGGAAGGAAAAAGACACAGGTTTTCAAATGGTATGTAAGAGGAATGCTTGAAAAGAAACTAGAAAGAACTTTATACCCTTGGGGATGTAAAGCAAACAAAGGTGGGAAAGAAAACACATTGGCAGGCACTCAAAGAAAAAAAGATCTAGAGAGCAGCAAGGTTCACCCCTAAAAAAGACTGGTTTTAGCCAGATTCTCTACACAGTTTGAAATGGAGTTCTTGACACTGAGTATTTTTTAATCTTTTTGGTTTGGTTTTGTTCTTTAGTTGGTTTTGGGTTTTTTTTTTTTTTTTTT
>RSEF01000006.1:14382504-14423079 GCA_003993805.1 Himantopus leucocephalus | reverse complement strand
TTTTTTAAATAAAAAATACCCAGGCAAAGCCTTTTGGAGTTTGATTGTAAATACTGAAAAATAGGCAGTTATACGAAAGCCCACGCAACAGTTGCACTGGAAATTCACAATTGAGACAAATGCATTCCAACTCCCTTGTCCATTAAAGCTGTGGAAAGCATGGGAATGTTCATTTAATGTCATTATTGCAGAAGTGACAGTGAAGCCAGAGTTTGACTTCAGGATTTCATGTAGACCAATGTCAAGGCTGCATTTTTAAGCAAATATTTGTCTGCTAGGAATAGGATTGAGCCACACTCACTTTAAAACACACATTTCTGAGAAAACTTTTTTTTTTTTTTTGTGACGTTATGCCCAAGTTCTTTGACTTCACTCCTGACATCCAGGGACAGACTTTTGATCCTCTGTCATTACTGGTCTGAACTAGTTTTGAATTCTCCATATACCGATTCTAAATTAATCACAGCCAAATTAATTCCTAACGTAACTTCATTATCTTCTTGCAGTGTGGAAACTGTTTCACTGCATTAAATTCATTGATACACTCATCTGCTACTGAATTCAGAAGAAGATGAGATGACATTATCTACTATACCTTTCTTCAGTTTGGGGACTAATTTACAAACCAGGAAATCTCTAAACTAAACTGTAGATGTTAACACATGGTACTGGTTTTATATTGACTTTCTGAGGGATTTATGGTTCTTTTCCAGTGATAATTATCATCACTTTTAAACTGTCCCTAAACAAGACAAACTATAAGGACCACTAGATGTGGACTTCTTGATTTAAGGGGATTTAAATTTTGATGTTCAGTTCATTTCTCCCTATGTTTTGTCTATATCACATATAGAATAACACTAGAATCACTGAGAAAAGAGACTTAGCCCTCCAGAAGGTACCAGTATGAATTTCCTTCTGACTGTCACATGAAAGTTAGATACAACATGAGGATTGTAAAGACAGGATAAGCAAAAAGGGAGTGAAAAGGCTGTGAAGAAATTCCTTAGGAGAAAAGAAGTGGATGTAGTATCTTCAACAGGCTTGCAAGACAAAAACATCACCATAGGCAAACCTAAGACAGTAAAGCAATTCTATTCAATATTACCAGTGCATACAAAATCTTTAGAAAGCAGATTTCTTAGAGACAATTGGAAACGTTGGCAATGTTAACAGTCGGTCATTTAATACTACTCGTTTTGCTGAAACTAGTTGGATAAGACCGGCATGGTGACAGTGAGTTGCATTCCCAACCGGTATCGGTTTGCAGAGGTTTCCTTGTGTCTGGCACTGTGACCGATAGCCGCATTGGCTCTTTGAATGCTCACTTCTGCATGGCAGAGCCTAGGATTTCTCAGACTCGCAAAGCCAGTCTCATGGAGTTCCTTCAGGCACCACCTCATAAGTTGGAGGTAACCCTGACACTCTCACAACAGCAGGAAAATTGAAGTGGGACTCCAAAGGGAGGGAATGCTATCTGAGGACAGGTGAGTATTAGCGTGAAACGCCCTTCTGCAGCAGGCTCCAGTATTTAAGTTTTACATGCTGTTATGCTACAGGAAAGGCTTTTGTCACACTACATTAAAAAAAGCTTAAGTAGCTGTAGATTCCTTGAGTGGTTAAAGTGGCAGGCCCAATTGGGTCCTCTGCAGAATTACAAATCAAAATGGCAACAGCAAGACTTCTTACACTCGCTTATCTGAGAGCAGAGAAAACTAATCTTGGTCCCATGCACCCTAGGGGTTGTACAGCTGGGATTATCCCTAGAGGCCCTGGTTCTCCCTTTTTCCTGAAGGCTTTTCTCTCCCCATCTCAGGATGCACTCCCTGAAACATCTTTCAGTGAATCAGGCTCTTCAGATGGTAAGAGCGCATCGGTATTTCCCTACCAGCTAGACGCAAAGTGAAGAAAGTTGGCATAACTGCATGTAAATGTGTAAGTCCATCTTGCCCTCCCTCTACTGCAAAGTGCACACACAGAGAGGCACGCACACGCACACTCTCCATCTAAGGCTATTTGTAGCCACCTCTCTAACCCTTCAAATATTTGTCTTCCTCGGACGGTGATAGAAGATTGAAGTAAATGTGTCATTTCTGTTAGACGTAGACTGTCAGGAGCTCTGTAATTGCACACTGCACACATAGTGCATTCAGTCTGAAATGCAGGAAGCATGTAAAAGGGATTTTGTTTTCTCCTTGAATGAAAAACAGACTCATGCCTTAATATTTTTCAACCTATGGTCTTGGAAGATGTGAGAAATATCTGCTATCTTAACTTAATTTTCTCGTCTGTGCTTAATTCACACGCTTCTAAAAAGCTACTTTTTAAAAATACAACAATTCTGGAATACTTTCAGGAAAGGAAAATTGGAGTAGTTGGGGATTTTGTGTGCCTACGTTTGGAGTCACAAGGCATCGTACATGTTCAGGCCACATTCCTGCTCCCAAGTCACAATGTAAATTCTATAGACAGGCTCTCTATTTTTTTCCTCCAGAAGAGAGAGAGAAAAAAAAAAAGTGCAGGCAAACTAACCTGCTTTATCAGAACTTTCATTTAAAGGCATGAAAAACTACAAGTGACAGCTGTGCAGATTCAGTGAATGTGACATTTCTGAATTTCTTCAACTTGACAAGTAAACACCTTAAATCGGTAATGCTATATGCATAATACATGACCTGTATTTTGACATCCATCATCAAATGCTGACTTGAGAAAATACAGGTTTGTACGTCAAGGAATAGCACCCATAAAGCAGGGAGAAATTCAGGTCACAGGGTATTAGGAAAACTCTATTTCATTACAGAAGCTGAAACAAGCTAAGGCATCAGATTTAAGATCCATTTTCAGCTGTGAAAAGATTCAATTCCTCTGCACAGAGCATTCATTTAGAAATGACATGCTTTCCTCACAGCCCCTTTTCATTTTCCTTTTCATATTCCATTTTCTCCTTCAGTCCCCGAACCTTGTTCCATTAACGCTCATAAAAATCGTAAAACAGGGCTGATAGTTGTGATCTTCTTATAACCACAGTGTCTCCTCGTTCAACAAACAACTGAGGGAGCTGTGGCTACAACTGCTTAACAGGATCAGCCTCTAGAAGTAAAATTCACGTGGCCTGTGCAAGCCTGAGCACGGTCCCTGCATAAGGAAATACAGTCACAGCAGGGGGCTTCTGGGGAAAGGAATTCTCTTTGCCAACAGTTAGGAGGTAAGGTGCAGCACAATCGTATCAGTTCCTGCAGCCACTGCTTCCGATACTAAATTGCTGTACTGGATGAGTGATTGCCTTTGCGTCACTTGATTTTTGGTTTTCTTTGTCTTTTGTTTGTCTTTGGGGTTTGGTTTGGTTGTTTTTTTTTTCTCTTCACTCATTAAACTCTCTTTACCTCAACACATGAGTTTTTTTTCTCACTTTTGCCCTTCTGCTTCTCTCCCCCATCCCGCTGAGGAGAAGTGAGCAAGAGACTGGGTAGGGGCTTAGTTGCCAGCCAGGGTCAACCCTCCACCATTGGTTATAGCAATAACCACCACAACTTCAAACGGAGGAAACAGCTTGGACTTCAACAGGAGGTAGCAAGCCCCTGTCCCTCTCTGAAACAAGATGCTACCAAACAGTGGATTAAATATATCATGCCTCAGAGGAACACAGGCTCTAGCTTCCTGATGTGCTCAAAACCAGTGAGGACTGGCAGTTGGGAGTTACTGCTTCCCTCCCTCTTGGAGAGGCGGGGACTCCTGTGCCCTAACTCAGCTACCTGCTCTGAAGGAGTTTGAGCCTCCTCAAGTTCTCTGCAGAAAGCAGCCGGTTCAACATCTTGATTCTGTGCAAAGAAATATTTCCCAGCTCCCTCTGGGACACTACTGCTCGCAAAAGTAGGTGAAACAACCAAACAATTGGATTAGCGGCAAGATCCTACCTCTTTAAGATGTTCCCGTCTTTGTGGAAGGAGAACCTCGAGGGAACTTCCTCCCCACAGGGAGGCAAGATCTTTTTCCCAAGACTTACTGGGGATTTCCCAAGAGTTACTGAGCTGTTCTGCTCAGAAGTCAGCAGGGACAGTTGGCTACGAACCCTCCTTCTCTCTTACAAAATCCCATCTACAAAGGGATGAGCTGTACTGGGCTTCTGTGAGGCCTGTGCCTCCTGAGCCAGGCTGATCCACGGTCCTCTCAGGAACTCAGGGGGACACTAACTGTGGCTCAGCAGTAACGTGTAGGTATTCTGGGAGCCACAGCGGCACTGTGATGAAGTTCAAAATTAAGGAAAGCTGGCATGGCTTAACAGTGACTTCTGCCCACCGAAAGCACCAGCAATAATTATAGTTTGCCCTGCTTACGTGTTGTTTGGAGCAACTGGCCTGACGGCCAAGCGATCTGCTGATTGTGCTGGCCATAAATCACTGGGTTTTGTTCCTGTGCAGTTCACTTGACCGAGTAATGTCCCATGAAATGCGGGAGGGTTCGCTCTACACAGCAGTAAATACATCCTTTTAGTTTGCTGAGGGGCCAGGTAAAGGTTTACTGGGGTTTTAATGTAGAAACAAATTTGGCTCTTGGATGTGCGCTGCTTCTGTTCCATTGACTTCACGGAGACCCAGACGGGCATATTCTCAAACCAGATCTTCATGTTACATTTATGAAGTACCTTCTGTTCCAAAGGATTATAATGGATCCTTTATGATCCCCTTTCCTCCTGCCCCCTTCCTCTTTGCCTCCCTTCCCTTTCAAAGACGTATGTTTTACTAAAGTGGAACTCTATGCAGGCAGAATGCAGTTTCCCAAACTGCAAATCCACTTGGCAGACCTGAAGGTTGTGGCCTTGTCATTAAAGTGCCATGTAAATTGATAGTGGCCTTTAAATAATGCTATTCTAGGGAAAGGTGCCGTGGGATTCACTGGGTAATGTATGCATTAAAGTCCTCAAAAATATAATTTTAAAAGCATACATACTATTAACTAGTCTGTCTCATCTACGAAGCATGAAACAACAATCATATTTTGAGCATATATGAATAACACACAGGTGGTGAACTGCCAAACACGCCCCCGACAAGTAATTCATGCAGAATTATGGTGTAAGGACTTTCATTAAGCAGAGCCAGACAAAAAGAAATAATTCTCTTACAAAAGGACCTCACAGCTATATCCCTTTGCTACTGTTTGCTGACAATGTCCATTAATATTCCAGTGAATTCAATTGAATGATAGACTATACCTGTTATTCTCCAAAGTACAGCCACTTGGGTATACCTGGAAAGTTCAGCAGCAGTCATGCAGCTAAAGAGCTGCTGACATTCATGGGAATCTGTTACAGCCATTCAACTGAGAAACAATTCTAGCTTCCATGTCCCATGTGCTCTCAGACAGAGTAGTAGTTTGGCCTCAGAACCTGGAAGTCCTAAATTCCGATTTCAGTTCTGACTTTTACTGTAATTTGTGCCTGAAGATCTAATAACCTCTTGGAGATTATCTCTCAAACCCTGGAAAAGGAGAGGAATGTAGGAGAGCAGATGCGACTGCGTAAGCCCCCAGGCTCTCCCAGAGGCTGCAGCATCTTCAGAGATGGTCTGGGCCCAAACATAGGCCAAACTAAATCTACAGAGAGTGGAGGGTGAAGAAGGATAGCTTTCTCAGTTGTAACAACCCTCCAATGCTTTGGGACTGGAACAACCCCTGAAGCACCGAATGCTGAGAGACACCATTGCAGAGAACAAGCTGCCATCTTCACCCCAAGGAACTGCTCTTCTCTGACGTCTGTTCATTCCCATACTGTTGAATTACAGAAACCTATGGCGAAAACGTCCAAATCAAAGCTTTAATGAAAGCATAGTGGGATCAATGCTAGTTTCCGCTCCCCAAAGCGTAGGAACCGTTCCTGGGGGGGTTAGTAGTCCCACGTGCTGAAAGTGTAAAGGATTTATAGGTCTCCTGGTTCTTGTGCTGCTCCAGCAAGGCAGCATGAAGCTGTAAAAACAAAGACCAGGAGAAGGATTGGTGTTTCATCATCTTGAGGTCTAGCACTGAATTCCACATTGTTTCCATTTTCAATTGTGAACAGCATAGTACGTTAGAAATAGCATTATATTTTAAGCATAGTGCAGAATCATGTATAACTTCCAAGGGTTTATTCACAGGTACTAATATGAATATTATCCCAGTTTGTCATTTTGAGTTTCACTACCAAACACACACAGAAAATCAAGATGAAGTCCATCTCAAACTGCCTGGGTTTCATTTCCCAAAATCCAAATCCAAGCCCTAACTCTGCCGAGGTTCACCACAAGCTTACACAACCCAAAGCTGCCAAAACAAATGGGCTTTCTTTGCTGCTGCTTTGCAGAGCGCAGCCTTGATGTTCCCTCCTTGCAGTTTTGCTCACTTTAAGTGAGATAATATGTAGTTACTAGCCAGGACTTCCCTCTATACAGTAAATATTCCTGGCCAGTATTAGTCTGACAAGAACTTCTCACTCTCAGTGGAATCAAGAACAATTTTACTGAATTTATTTTTATATTTGGTAAAGGGAAAACAAAATTAAATTTCCTCTTTTTGAGTCTTCATCTTTATTTTTTCAGTGCTATAACAATTTTGTAAAGCTCCAAGCAAGTTTTTGCCTAGGTTACTGACGTCTTTGGCCTGACATATCCTATTTGGGGTGATTTTAGCCAAGGTTGAACTAGAAACCCTGTTATGCAATGCAGCCATCTTGTTTTATACACATCTGTCTTGGGAACGTAAAATGGACTCCAGGAGTACAGCAGTGACTTCTTATTCAGTCCGTAGCACACAGACAAACAATTCCAAAAGTGTAAAACTTAGGAAAATAATTTCTTATTTTTTAAATCACTGTATGGCACAGAGAAGAGTAAATCACAGAAACCTACAAGGGCCCTGAAGACAGGCATAATGGTTACAGCCAAGCAAACCAGGATAATTGCTTGGGGCTTTTAGGCTATCAAAAAGGGAAATTAAATATTAAACTGAGACACTCTGCAGGTTCTCCTTTGCGCAACAAGAAGGGACAGGCCATCAGGAGTTTATTGCCTGATAGTTAGCACCATCTTGTAGCTGTCTTTAAGCATCTATTTTCTAAGCCATCTCCAGAAACAAAGGAACGACTGTGTAATTCTCTAATTGAAAACACCTAGGACAACACACAGTAAAACACAAAGGACTTCCAGAACGCAGAGGACAAGGGTTTCCAAACTACTTCACACTTACCCTATTGCTTGGGATGTGTTCACATTAATTTTATGCCACGTTTTTACAAACTTGTCACAGAATATTTTAACTCCTTCCAATATACCAGGTGCTTTGGATTTGTTAAATTCTTGTTTTGTTTTGTAACTGTAATGGCATCTTTGGTTTTCCACCTACTTTTTCCCTACTTTCACTGTTGTCATGAACCTGCTTTTCCAAAGCCTGCTCCCGTTGGGAAAAAATTTAGTTCTCTCACATTGTTCTAGTGGAAGTTTATCTCTTGGTGGGAAGTGACTAGTCATTCATTCTGGTGGATTGCGCCTCTAGGTATAACACCCACTCCTAATACTACTATCCGGTGCTAGAGAGTAGTTTAGCCACTTGTCACAGACTTTTTTTTCTTTGCTTTTTCTTATTTTGTTCAGAAAGAACCACTAGAACTATGCAAATGTTTGGAAGGAGAGAGAAGAAATAGTAACGTGTTCATTCAGCAATTATTGTAGAATACACTTTAATTCGTAATAACAACAAAATTATAATTCATGTGGTTTTTAGCCACTTTCGTTGGAAACTTAGTTTTTGCATTGTTCCTACTCTCCATTTACGATTTAACAGTTTTCTACACTAGGTACTTCTAGAGTCCAAAGTTGGTAGCACCTAAGTGTGGCACAGGTCTGCAGCTAAAAGAATTTAGTATAAAATGATGCCAAATTCTTTTCAGCCTAATCATTAATCAACCTTGCATATTTAGCCCTCAGGCAAAAAATAAATAAATATGCTGAATAAAACCTATCAAATAAATTAAGCTATATTACCCAGTTCAGAGAGACAGGTATTCAATAACTACAAATAAAATGGAAAGCTCACCGTTAAAAATGATATATTGCCATGTTAGGTGAGACACTACATTATGTCATTATATCCTACATTCTATCAAATAAAGTAAATTTTTCCTTAGTGAAAGACGAAGAGCAAAGCCAGATGTTATAGCAAGCAATCAATAAAAATATTTTGATAAATAAAATTAACAATGCTGCCCAACACATGATTGGCAACTACTGAAACATAAATTAAACAAATTTCCCATTGCTGCTTATGGGAAAATTATGCAGATTAGAATTTGATTAGGTTTATATCATGAGACTCAATTTGGACTTTTAATCTATTAAGCTCCAATAAATGAGGCATCTGAATAGCTCCCCTGAGCAGCAACAGTAATAACCACAGCAGTCATTTTTTGCAATATGTATTCCAACAATTTCTTTAGCAGATGATTCCACGTCTTTAAGTACAATTACTTTGTAACTTCTACAAAAATTTCAGGTGTATGCAGTGAGGAAATGGATCCATACAAAACACTTAAACAGACATTTTGTGATAATCAACATCTGTCACTCTGTTCTAGCAATATTGTTTTTCCATCAACTTGGACTTACAGTCAACTTCATGGTCTGCGCGGGCTAAATAGTGCTGGCAGACTTGTAAATTACTCAAGCTGGAACTGAGCTGGAAACCTATGGTAAAATGTCATTAAGTTCTCTATAGACTGGGTCAAAACCAAAATCCCACATTCAAGGCCGTCTTGGGGATCAAAGGTTTAACTGTGAAGGCTAAAGCCTCATTTTATCAAAGAAATCTCAGCTGGATTCCCAGAGCTGAGCTCTGAAACAGGTTGGATTCAGAACAAGACCACCTCTAATTTATCTGGCAGGTATGCTCCATAGGCCTCCCGCACATTTCCTGCAGGCTAATCTCTTTGCAAGTATCCAAAAGCTCTTCTCCCCTCTTACGCCATCATATTGCAAAAAAGCAGCTCTTGGCAAAGCCTGCCGGCTAGAGAGCATATTGTGCCTATGTCCTATCCCGCCAGATTTCACCAAATCCTGTCACAACTTTTTAGTGGACAGGTTGTCATAAAAGCACATCGTCAAGTGACAGTATGCAGGTGATTCCCAAAGATTAAGTTTGGAGTTTACTTCGGGGCTTAAGTAAATGCTCGGAGTAAAGGAATGTGGATTTTGTGTTCATGTGTGAATATGTTTTTTTAAAGAGAGGCTTAAGAGAATTTCCTGCTGGCATTCACGCTTTCAGCATACCACTACAGAGATTCTCAACAAGCCAAAATTTTTTTACCAGGACTCCACGTTGAACATCATAAATAGGGGAAAAAAAATGAGTCTCGTGCTCTTTGTCACTCAAATACTGCCTTCTGTAACACACACAACTTCCCAGCAGCATGTCTATTAGAGACGTCTTAGTAGATATCATGTATGAAAATGAGTATCGAGTTGTTTTGAACTATGCCAGTCTGCATAACACTAACTCAACCAACTTTTGCATAGGCAGCCCAATAANAAGACGTCTTAGTAGATATCACATACGAAAATGAATATCGAGTTGTTTTGAACTATGCCAGTCCGCATAACACTAACTCAACCAACTTTTGCATAGGCAGCCCAATAAATCACTTGCACCCAGGTGCAGCTACCACCGTGGGGAATGACCTAGGGAATATTTGCATATTTCTTTAAACAAAACCTTCCTGATCCAAACAGGGAGCTTACTACATCCCCGCTGCAGTTTAATCTGAACCTTGCAAATAACGTATGGTGCCCCATTTGAAATAGGAATAAGGAAATTCCACCCGAGGGTTTGGAGTTTATTTTCAAAACACGCACATCATCCCATCAGCACAACTATTTGCACTTCAGAATTATCAGTATTACTGGCCAGTACGAAAACCATCCCTGCCACGCACAATGAAGTAACAGGAAGGTAAGTACCTCCAGAAGGTACTTCCATTAAAAGAAATGTCCACCCTCTGATAGTGAAAGTTCACAGGAATGGCTAACGCTTCAAACCAGCCTCATGCTCTGTCCAGCTTGTAGTATTATCCCTGCTTTCCATGTCACGTATACATTATACCACATTCTATTCCAGCTTCAATACAGGTCTACCAAATACTAAAATTGGCTAATTTACTGCAATTACTCTTGACTGACTAGAAATGTACAGACAATGAAGATTTCCTTTTCTTTCTACTCCTTTTTTTTCACACACACACACATAAAATCTAACCAGAAATTGCAGTTATGGAATCAGGATGAATCTGAAGTAGCTCTCTAATTGCATATTCCTGAATGATGTACCAGTAGCAATATATTAGCTACTAATAATATCTAAGGTTGTGTACATGCAACTGTGTGAAGAACAGCAGTGATACTATTGCCAGCACCCAATCTGTAAAGTTTGGGAATCTCTGCTCCAATCAGTACAGGAGCCAGAATCAAGAAGACAGAAAGCAACTTACGCCTCTGATGGCCATTCTGGGGGGAAGAATATCCAAAGCATACAGTCATCAGTGTAAATAACCACATAATTTCCTCAAATGTATCAAGAAAAAAGGAAAAGTATGCACAAAACCAGTGAGGTACAGCGCGCACTTAAGAAAAAGTGAACTTTCCATTGCTAAGTTCGCACTGTTTTGACTTACAGTCTTTCCCCTCTTCAGTCAATGTTAATCTTAGAAAGAAAAGTGACCAATTATTATGATAGAATGACTCATATTATTTTATTGGAGTTTTTTGTTAAAACCTTTAAGGGTTTTGCCTGCCTTGCATAGTTCAAACGTCTTTAGATTTAAAGAAGTACCAGCAGAAGTGTCTCTACACCAGCTCCGTATTTATTTTATTTATATGGGATCCAAAACCCATTACATTAGCAACAAAGCTGGTAAAGACAACACTAACAGTAAAATGTAATGTGGTATTCTTTAAGTAGGGAAAATTAAGTGGCAGCCATAAAATATATGCCATGGTACATGCATAGCACAGTCATACTGAAAACTTCCAGCAAACAGGTGGTGTTTTTTTCTAGTTTTCAGCATTATATTGACTATTTAGTGTCACTCACACATCTAAATACTACTGCTGGATTTAAAAATGGCATAACCTTTATAAACTCTTAACACATTAACTTTCCCATCTATTATTATTTACTGGAGAGTTAAATGGGTTGATAAAAAATACAATATTTACTTCTTTGTTTGAATTCCATTAGTACCAATACCAGTGGAAACAGCTGTCCTTTCAACTAGGGGTTTTGAGTATTTCTGAGAGTCTTTAGTCTATTTCTTGTCATTTGATAGGATTCTAAGAATAAGTATTCAAGTTGCAATGTGGATTTTTGTAGGTAGTGAGGTAATTTAAGAAGTTTGAATCTGCGGTTTTGGGCAGAGCCAATCTGAAATATAAATCTGCAGATAAATTTTAAGGCCTATTTACATTTGACACCGCAAAGCGCGTTGCCATAAAATACAAAAAAAATCAAGATATATTCCAAATTTTAAGAAGCACCCTCTTTGTCTGTCTAATTCAGTCTGTAGCTGTCTCACTCACAATGGAAGATGTGTCCAGACAGACAGAGTTTATGTTGCCACTCAAGATCTGAATTGAAGATTTAATTGAAGAGGAGATAATCAAATTCTCAAATGTTAAGAAACCTGGGAGACACAAAGGCAAGGTTGCACTCCTCGAGCAAGTAAACGGAGTCACTTCTCTCTCTTGCAAGGAGAGTATTTTGAAATGTGCATCACAAGATACTTTTTGCATAAGCACTTCCCCATCATCTTCTCCTGACAGAATTTCCATTGCCTATCAAAGGGTAGCTCCTGCTTTGACCCATATGAGGGAAGTCCTACCAAGAAACAAGTCAAGAGAGTACTAGCCTCGGAGGAAAAGCCCAGGAAGACACTGCTGTCCCCTGCCTCCCTTCACTGACCAGCAAGGGAGAGCGGAGAGATCTTCAATCCCCAGTCCACCCTCTCATGAACACCTGGAGGGAAACACTCTAGGTCCTTTCCACATTCCTAGCTATCAACTTGGTCTCTACTGTTAGACAAGAAAAGAGATTACAACATTTCTTCCCTTTCATGAGTTTGAAGTCTCACACTAGGATCATCAGCACCTAATAATGAAATTTAAAAACAAAAAGCCTGCAATTTTCATTAGTTTTTAGTAAAATTACTGTAGGTGCTAGATACTAAAAATAAAGGAGAGGAGTTGAGAATGGAAACATTACTTTACATGCCATGTGTCCGGCTAAGAAAATGTTGTAAATAAGACTTCAAATCTGTGTTTAAAAACTCCATAAATTTCATACTTCAAGGATCCTGTTCCAAGATTTTTGTGGCAAAATCCCTTTTTTATGAACTCTAAAGAATATCTGGTAGCAAGGGGCAGGCAATGAAATCAACTAGGATATAATAGAGTATCTGAGATGTATCTGTTTGCTTAAGCACATTTATTAAACTGGAAACAGCAAGCTTGCTAAATTGGAGTTGTATGGGAAAATCTTTTTGATATTTGTCCTCAAAGAAAGAGTTCACCAGATGTTATTTTAAGCAGCTTGTCAAACACTGATTTCAACCCTGGGTAGATTAGATAAATCGATTCAATAGGGATTCTTTTATATAGCAGAACTTATTTCTGAAAAGTTTGAAGTTACTGTTCTAGGAAGACATCTTGTTCATACATGAAAGTTAGAATGGGAACAATTCACAAATTGTTGAGGATTTACAGCAGATATAGTTTCTAGAATACACAGCTTAATATGCTAAACAAAACGGTACCTTTTCTGAATTTAATTTTGGTTACAGCATAAACTGTTTTTGAGCAAGCTCACGCTTGTGACTAATGGAACATTTGTTCTTAGGAAGATCTCCTATAACCGTAGAGTTATTAATCCAATCCATCTGTCCTCAAACAAACAAGAAACAATTCCACCGACATTTTCTCAGCCCCCACATGACACCGTCTGATTTCTGTGAAATTCCTCTTCTTTGTTTTTAGAGGAGTTATTGCAAAAATGTCTAGCTATCTTTGCCCTCACTTGGAGACTCACTCTAAGTCACAGAACAAGCAGACTGACACGAACTTAGCAGAAATAGGAAATCTTATGAGGACATCCAATCACACCGTAATCCTGTCTATGCATTTAAGCAAAAGCTCTGTAAAGTCAAACTTATAGAAAATATACATGCTGTTACATTGTAGAGATACTTCGCTTCTCACTACTAACCACTAATCATGCTCTTGTATCAGTATTAAGAGTATTTGACATTTAAAGTTGAATAGAAAATTTAAACCAGCAACTAAACCCCAAATCAATATGAAAGGTCCAATTTCAATTATACTTTCATAGTATCTACTTTAAAGCTCTAAGGAAAGTTTGAGAAAGGTCAGGTATTCCTATGACATTACAGAAATTTTAGATAATCTTAACCTTGTCTCCAAATAAATCTGTACAAAAATTCCATGTAACCATAACCTTATTGGGGTGTATTGAATAAAACCAAATCACAATAACTAGTCAAGAACAAAGTTTATCCTTCTTCCTTCAATAAAAAGTCCTACCATACCATCTGCAAAATTCATTGATTTACTTTTTCAGGTTTGGTTTGTTCAGATGTGAAAACAAAAAGCTGCAAAAATACATTAGGAGCACAGCAGTATTGATTCTTAAATGAAGGCAGTGCCCCAGTTCAACCTGCATATCCAACTCTGCAGATGCTGAAAGGTTTGGAAGGTTCTTGATAACCAGAAGGTACCAAGTTTTTAGAGACTGCTTATTATGGAAAGTCTGGGCTGCCTCAAATTTAACCATGTCAAACTTAAAAATCAACAGGTCTGTCTTGATAAAAGAATGCCAACTATTTTGTAAGCTTTACCCGAAACCTATTGAAGTTCTGCAACTCAGCAGCAGGTGTTAGATTCTGCTCTTCTACAATGGATACCACAGACTGGGATTGAACCGGAAAGAATGAAGAACTAAAATCTAGCTTTCTCCTGTAACGTTATTAGACTGGTGGAATCTGCTGGATATTGATGCCCTGTATCTCTTCCACTAAAAGAGTGAAATTGATCTCTGAATTCAAGTATGTCCTTTAGAAAAACCAACCACCTTTATGCACATAAATAACCATTTATTAAACAAACAATATGTACTGAAGCAAAGAAAGATACCAGAATTACGCTCATGAGGCTGCCTGCTATGGTATATAACTTTCAAACTATCTTGTAATCCTGTAATATATTATCTATATGTTCCATTTTCTTGAAGTTATCTTCATAATCAAGATGCTATCACAAGTATCGTGGGCATTGGAACTATTTTTAATTTTCATTTAAAGAGCAATTAAAGAAAGACAATGGATACACAAGATAATAAAGTAAGTGATTAGCAGCATGCAAATGACATAGGCTTAATGATAATACCCTGCTCTATTCTCCAAAGGGCCTGTCGGGAGAAACCCTTCCTACATGTGGTTGTGCAGCTAATGTGCCTCAGCCTACAATTACAACATCGCTGACACCATTAACCACTGAAACAACATCACTTGGCGAAATCCTCGTTGTCTCATTAAAATGCAAAGGGTCAGGTAATTTACCAGCATTGTGTGTCTACTTTTGTTGTGGGTAATTAGCAAGCATTACCCAGCATGGACTCCTGCTGGGAAATAGAGGAACTGTGAAATATTAAAAAGAATTTTTTTTTTTTTATTTGATGAGAATTTGAAAGATTCACAATTATAATCTCAACACACCTTTCTATTCAAGGAGCTACGAAATACCGACCTTTCATACATTTAATGTCACAAGATTTTATGGGTGGTTATTTTAGAAACTAAACTTCAAATTTTAAAAATACTACTCTTGTATAATTGGATGTGGATACGTGTCTCCTTCTGCAATTAAGAACTTTTAAAAAATACAGAGACAGAGAAGCAAAACACCTTTACAGTTTCTTAAAGACTTAAAGAACAAACAGTTTCCTCAAAAATACTTTTTTTTTTAAAGTTAAGACACAGAGATTGCTGTAGTACATTCAAATACCCATGTTCCCTTTCTTCTTGCTAATTGAAGTTCCATATCATCATTTAAAGCAACCTCGATAACGTTCACTATTGGCTCACATCTTGTCAGGGAGCAGAATGGTCCCTTATTCTTTAAATGGAAGTTTTGGAACATAAAACACATTCCAATAAAAGTGAACAGAAAATTATGAATTCATTAAACTACTTTGGTATCTTGTGCTATATATAATATTTATATTCCAACTACTGTAAAATATGCTTTAATATCTTTAGGCAA
Organism: Himantopus leucocephalus; assembly: GCA_003993805.1. Classification (NCBI taxonomy): domain Eukaryota; kingdom Metazoa; phylum Chordata; class Aves; order Charadriiformes; family Recurvirostridae; genus Himantopus; species Himantopus leucocephalus. The sequence goes on along the minus strand of RSEF01000006.1, from coordinate 14,407,729 downwards.
CTATAAGGACTTAAATATTTATAAAATGGCTAAAGATAAAGTATAGCTCTCTTATTCCTACATACAGATGATGTAAGGCATGCAATCAAAGACAATAACACTTTCAACCCATTTGTCATCTTAAAGGAGCCTTTCAACTTCAGATCCCTGGTGTGCAATCTACATAAGAGTTGTTGCCTACATAGGCAACTCCAGAGGAGTTTGCTCCTTAAAAACTACCAAGAGTGCTATACTTCACATAAAACAGGGTTTTCTGAAAATGGAGACAAAACTATAAATTTGCAGGCAAAACAGCTCCAAGTGGGGCTTCAAAATACTGCTGTATTTATCTCTGGGACATCTGGGAACAGGAAGCATTTTGATTTAATATTTCATAACATAGAGGCAATTGCTTCCTTGCCTGGTGTATAATTAATGCTCATAAAAAGAGCAGGGTTTTTTTATTCCTCAGCATCAGAAATGCACAAAATAGTACACCTTCATAATAGGGGGTTGCTTTCAAGATGTTGAACAGCAAATAATAGTAAAATAGAGTCACCATGAATTTATGTCTTGGGAGGGTTAAATATATTTATAGTTTAAGCGTGAAATCACGTGCTTGATGTACTGTACTATCTACCTCCTTTGCCCGGTTTTATCTTTCTCTGGTGAAGCAGAAGGTGTCTTGAAAGCAGAGGAGAAAGGCGATTGTGAAAGCTTTAAGGTATTTGGGCTAGGACCTTGCAGCATTTCTCAAATACAGGGAAATTGTGTCAAAGAAACGTGTCTCTCCAGCCATTCCCCAATACTTCTTTAGCTTATAAGGAACACGAATGAAACCCTCTTAATAGTTTTTCTCTCTTCTTAGGAAAACTTTGAGAGAGACGGGAAACTGTTCTCCATGTGTGTAAGTTCTGGCAGTTAATGTTAGCGTCCAGCGGCAAGGAAAAGACAAGGACTGCAAATCGTGCTGGTGGGAACTTTTCTCTGAAGGGTTTCTTGAGAAGGCCGGAAGGTCCTGTTTGACAGCAGGGAATGACTCCTGACAGAGATGGCTTCTATAGCGCAGGAAACAAAGTTAAGTGAACGGCCTCTCTCCCACCCAGCCTCTTTACTTTATTTAAGTCCAAATCTTGCAAAGCCTTGCACATAATCTAACTTTACACAGGTGGATGGTTTCATTGAAGTCAGAGAGATTTATTAACCTGTATAACATTGAGTACATAACTTAAGTTTTGGAACAAGCAAGGCATCAGATTGTAAACTTGCCAGGGCAAAGGCCGTATTTTATTCTTGTATATATCAGGACTATGACAACAAGCTCTTAATCCCATCTAAAGCTCCAGTGTGCTACCATAAAATAAATAACAGCTATCAGCTGATCCATCTGGTTCAGCAGGATAAGAAATTATGTGCACGCTGCAAAAAGGTAGTACCGAGTTATTTATTACAGTGACCTAATCTTCAAAAATTGGAGGTTTTTTGTGAGCAAATGGTGATGTGGCACATGTGCTGGGAAGTTAGGACACCCTTATCTCATTTTTCAGTTATTAACTTCATGACTTAGGATGGTCAGCCTTTGTTTTGAAAAATAATAATGAAACTGAACTCCAACAGACATTTCAAAATTCAGTTAGTTAAACAATAACCAACCAACCAAGTAAAAAATTTTGTTAATTGGATCATTATTTTTGTCATTTACAGCAACTGATGCTGGCAAAACCACAAGGAGCGTTCAGAAACACACAGCATAAAAACATCCTTAATCAGGTGTAACCCCTACACTAAACTATGAGTCCTGATAAACCAATAACCGTGACGCCAATGCAAAATACTTGTTGTTTTTGCAAATGTGACTGGTAGGAGTGATATGGTCTAGGAGAAAATTTTTCAAAACTTCTACGTGATTTAGGAAATTATGAACTATCTTTAAGAATAACAAGCATTCTGCAGCCTAAATTACATTGATTTGCAATGACACGCAGGAATCTAAGTGTTTAAAAGATTAAATTTAGTGTCATAGCTCACGTAGACACTTTAAAAAATTACCCCAAATCTTTCTCTTTTTGCCAGCACTATTCATTTATTTATTTTTAATATTACATCTACATTTAATACTCTACATTTACTTATATGCTTTCCTAAGGAGGTTAAGTAACTCCTTACACTCTGAAATTATTTAGCTGGCTTAAGCAGAGTTTGATTTCCTGTGTTTGAAAGTAAGGCTCTTTATTTCTACATTTTCATTTAATATAACAAATTAAACATAGGGAACAGTGCTGGGTTTGCCACAGAATATTGAATTCCTCAACACCCTAAAAAGTAACTGCATCTATGATTATCAAACCCTATATTCTGAAATCTTCACTTAAAAACTTTATCTTATAACTATAAAATAAGAGAAATAAGATTCAACATTCACAAAAACTCCGTTCTTCAGGAATAAAACTATTGTTTTGAACTTATAGCAAACATCTCTAACAGCACTACAATAGTTATCTCTGAAAGTGAAACAAAACCTTTGCTAACCAAGTACTTCAGACAGTATTTATCCTTTCCCCTTGTTTAAGAATTTTCTCTCATTTCCAATCCTGATAATATTATTGTTGTTCTCTCTTTTTTGCTACATTTCAGAGATAAAACAATCAAGAATTATTGGTTGGTAGAGGTGAAAAAGAATATATTACCCGCGAACACAATGGAATGTAGATCTCAAATTTGTTTTAATAGGAAATTTCTTGCTGCAGATCACGAGACTAACTCCATCAAAAATTGCAATAATTTAAGAAGCAATCTACATGTTGTGAAATGAATCTAATGAAACTCAGTGGCTAACTGTTTTTGTCCTTTCAGTCAAAGTTTAAGCCAGCTTCAACAGAAAATGATGATGAAGCCACAAGTGATTTTTAAAGGAACTGGATCAAATGAAACTAAACTTGCACAAGGTTATTTTAGCTCGTGTAATCTGTTACACTTGAAAGTCAGTGCGTAAAATTCTGAGTATGTTTACTTGATTTTATAGGATTTTCCCCAGAAGAATCCTGCCATGATGTATGAGACGTATTACCCAGGACTTCATCCCCTCTTTATTTTTTTCTCTTTATTCTTTCTTGTTGGAGGATCTATTACAAGAACTGTAAATGGAGGCCTTAAAAAGATCTCTCATGTGTTGAAATAGCGTTCCTAGGGAAAATTCTCATAAGTTGAAGTCATTCAGAAAACAGCTGCAATTGTTACTATGCTGAAATACGTCTACCCTGCTGTACTGTGATCTGTCTTGTAATGTCCATAGAAAAAATGTTACTATACAGCCTCCCTTTTCTGTACTTTAGACCTGCTTGGAGCCATAAGATCACTTTTCTTTATTGTTTAGTAAGTGTTTTTTAATGAAATGTACTGCTTTTATTATATAGGACTCAAAATAAGATCTAAATCACTATCCAATAAAAGAAAATTATTGAGTTGGATATCTAAAGTTACTACCCAGAGGCTACTCTGGTACAGTATTTATAAATCTCTAAACAGTTAAGTATAATTGTCTTTCTGGTTTTTGGGAAGAAAGCCAAATAGCAGTTTTAGTTACAACTGAAGAAAAATATTTTGTGTTGGGCCCTGTTCATCTGGTGGGTAAAATGACGAGTAAAATTCCCACAAGGTAAGACTCTGAAAGAAAATACAAGAAATATGAAAAACTAAACGGAACAGGCAATAGATGCTACTAGAAGAAGAAAGGATGGAAAGGCCAATGGAATGACGGAAAGGAGAATTACTGGAGCTGTCCTAACAGAACTGCAAAGGCATAGCCCATCCCGGACCCAATCTTCCGGGGTGCTTTGGAACAATGTTACAGCTGGGGAGCACAAATGCTGAACATGGATCTAATATTCTTTGGTCTTCTCTCCAAAATACTTCTTGATAAAATAATATCTTAAATTTGAGGGGACGGAATGAGAATCAGGAGGGACCAAGGGACAATAAAAACAAATCTCCAGCACCTGAGGGTGACTTTTTTTCTCCATCACAAACATACCTCTTTACAAACCTTTCTAGGAGGACAGCCAGTCAACATCTATAAGAGGAACTGCAAGATAAAAACAGGACTTCCCTTGTCACAAATAGACATCTGACTGAGTTTATGAGTCATTTTGTGAAGAGGGGGGCCAAGCTCCATCTTTACCACATTTCGTATCTCAGAAGCTGAGATATCTTAAAGAAAGCGATAGTTTGCTGCAGCTGCAGTGGGATACACTTTGGGCTTTCTGTCCTCAGCATCTAGGTCTCCCAAAGGCAACAAACAGCCCTGATGATTTCCAAAAGCTCATTTTCAGGACGTTGGAATCTGCACCCCTAACCTCTAGCAAGCCTAAGGAGTTGCCCAGTCAGCTTTGAAAAGTTCAATGCAGACAGCCATGAGAATGCTTTCAACATGAGAGCTTTCAACAACACAGCTCCAATTTGAAAGAGTTTCTTGTTCTTTTTGACTAGAATTACACATTTTATTGAAAGGAGACTAGCAAATCCTTCCAGAACAGTTAGAAAGCTTTTCCTTCTAAGGAAGGCACCTTGTTTCTATTCACAGCTCTGTGTAGTCATGCGTTTGGTCATATGTTGCTAGACAGCTAATAATGAACATAGATTTGACAACTTAGATAGTTTACTGTCATCTGCTCTGGGTACTTCAGGGTCTTTTGTAGCTCTGGTCCAGAATAATTTTTTTTTTCTGTGCCTTGGAACTGTGTGCTACTTTTCTTCTTCAGGAGGTCAAGGCAGAGCACTCCAGTTGGTTAAGTTGCTATTCGGGCAGAATCAGTTAGGACTCAAGGCAGGCAGACCAGAGGACAAAAGTGTTGTTGCACTACTTATAGAAGGTCCGGATAATTAGTGCTGCCTAGTCCAAAAACCTGGGAATATTTTAACGCTATAAGGAGACGCTAGCAAGTCTTTCTTCCTGCATGAGATTGGCTCTATGCATATTAAGTTCATCTTGATCTAGTAATGAAAAAATCCTTTGTTGATATAAATCAGATTAATTCCGTAGACTTTCTTTCAGCAGTTAAATTAATCCATTGGGAATTGGTGGCCCTATTGTTACAGAACTTTCCCTATCAGGAAACCTTGCTGTCCACCCTTCTTGTTCCTTCTACAAGGTTTTTCATCTCAGATTGCATCTGGGTTCAGTTGTTGGTGCAATGCTATGTCCCTGGTTGGAAAGGACATGTTTGGATGGATACAGAAGGTTGGCTAGTGATGAAAGTTTGTAAGCCTAGGACAGGAGGTGACTTTGGTGTCAAAGTAGGTGATGAGGGTGAGGCTCTGGGGAAAAGGAAATGAAATCCCTAAATTTGTGGACTCTTTTTCTGCTACCAACTTAGAACAAAGGAGTTATAGATATGGCTCTGTACTTCAGCACTGGCCAATGATTATGGCTTGTCTAACGCTTAAATAAATTTGCATCCTGCTTTTTAAGGTGCACTTTCTGTACTGGTGTCATCTCTTGTCTGATGCTGGACTTAAATAATCACAGACAAAAACTGGAAAGATCTATGCGCATTCAATAACCTATCAATTAAACGACTGTAATTTTTTTCTTTTTCAGAGGCGTAAACATAAATTATATATAAGGTTTTCCTATGAGATTCCAATGCTTAGTGACTACAAAATTATACTAGTTTATTACTTAGAAGAGCAAGGGTAAGATTACACTGTTAATTCCCTCACCAAAAATCTCGCATCTTAGCCCATATGTTTCTCAGGCTGTTCACATATTTTGTTTTGTTTCATCTCTTTTCAACGCCCTGTCACAGGTCAACCGACATGCTTCCACACACCCAGATTTTCTAATGTCAGTGTTTCCTGTGATCAGTAACAGGGGTCACATAAAAGAACAGCATAGAACACTTTCAAGGGATGGTCTTGATGAGGAAGGTCTTAATTCAAAATCATACATTCAGATCTAGAAAAATTCAGATTGGCAATACGTAAGGTTTGTACCAGCTAACGTGTTAAGGATAAGTATGTCAAATAATACAAAAAATATTTAAGCAAAAGTAAAATGACAACTGGCTTTGCAAGTAAAGGTAGTTAATTGCCAGCAAGGAGCTGTGAGGTGGTTCTAGTATGCTGCTTGTTGACCAGCAAAAGCAGAATCACCTGGTTTATATAATTGTCATGATAGTTGTGTCCACCGTACGTTAAAGCTGCGTTTCATAGACAAAAATGTCACATTGGATATAACTTCCAGTAAAGTTTGTGCTATCTGTTGATCTAATTGCTTCTGACAGTCTAACCATTGTATTCAAGGTCTTTCAAAAAAATTTACTCTACTGAAAGCAATGCAACCAATTCAGGAGTTGTGGATACCATAAGCAGAGTATTTACTGGGAAGATAATTCTTTTCTGAAGCAACTGGTTTTAGAAGAATCCCTCCCTAGTCAGAGCTCCCAACTAAAATAGGATGCTGGCTACCTGCCTTATGCTATGCCCTGTTTCCCCAGAAAAACTAGAGAATCATCTTTTTATTTTTCATGCAGACTGATATTTACCTGAAGAAACGTCCAAAATTTCTAAGTATGTGCTAACCTATTGTGCCTCTGCTTCTCTGCATCAGCAGCATTGAATAGGGCTGAAGGGATGTGGACCGTAGCCCCAGTCTACATCTCCTGACCTATAGGGGCTATGCTGTAGCAGCAACCTGGATAATACAGAATCATTGAACAATTCAGGCTAGAAGGACATCAGAGGGTCTCCAGTCTGACTTCCTGCTCAAAGCAGGGTCAGCTATGAGGTCAGATCAGGTTCTTCAGGGCTTTATGCAGTCCGGTCTTGAATACCTCCAAGGATGGAGAGTAAAAAATGACAGGTGTTCATGAGGCGCACAAAACTTACATTGTTAGGTTTTTCCATCCTCATTCAGGGGTGGTCTAAGATCCAGTGTACTCCCAGGGGTAAAACACAACAGCCAAGTGTTGGAAATATCACTAACCTCTGAGCAAAAGCAGAAGGAGGAAATTCTCTTAGACTGCCCATGCTCAAGAATAGGAAGGAAGGGAGGAAAGGGGTGAGACAAACAGATTCTACTTCTTGATGACTTTAATTACGTGTGTGATAGGTGACTGAGAGAGACCCACCAAAGAACAGCCAATAGCCTTGGTAGTGAAAGTACGCATTTGGTTTTCACACACAAAATTTCAAATCCCAGGTCTAAATCAGCGAAACAAGGAACCTCCATGCCTGTGTTCCACTTCTGCAAGGAGTTTCCTAATCATGACTATAAGTTATCACAGTGTGAGCAAGTCAGTCTCACAAATTTTTAAGGGAAAAACTCTAAAATATTTGGGGCTGTGTTGCTTCCAGACCACAGATTTAAAACCTCGAACACCCATGGCGAAAAAACACTTTCTCTTCTCTAAATCTGCATGTTATCCAGAGAACTATCCAACCTGACTTTGAAAATTTCAAACTTTTAGTTTCCTGGTACAATTTAATTCCAGTATTAAATTCCACAGTTTTATTGCTGATTATAAGAAAGAATTTTCCACATTCGAGAAGTTTCTATATTCAAGAAGTTACACCGCTGCCTCTGATTTTTAGCTCATAATGCCTCTTTCCTGATTAGAGCGTAAAGAGGAAAAACGGAACTTAATCTTAGTTCTCGCAGTCCTTGAGGGAAAACTATCTCTAGGTCAGGCTCACGGGGAAATTGCAGACCAAAGCACTATCCTTTCTACACCTACATTTATAGCAGGGCTAGATCCAGAGGGAATATTTACTGCAGCACTTAATAGGTTTATCAAAGGTAGGACTTCAGCTGCATAAGCTGCAAGACCCTTCAGGGATGGGAAGATGATTGTTTTTACACTGATGGTCTTTGCCAGGGTGCTTATGACTGCTTTGCAGCTGCTTTGCACAGGCACTGTTGGTGTAAAATAGCCTTTGGCTACCTATGAATCAGCCCCCTAATCTCAGCAAAGTCTGAAGGATTCTGTTCAATGTCCTTAAATGGGACGAGTACATGTCAAGCCATGGGAAGAAATCAGCTTTGAGTTAATTCTAAGTGGCTTTTTGAGCAAGAAGGCACAGGAACTGTAAAGACAATTTAAAATTCTTGTTCTTTTTATTTTACTTTTCGGCCTGTGTTACTCAGTTCTGTTTCTCTGTGGTTGCAACGTGCTTTAAGTAAAAAAGAAATCTTGTTAGACAGAGGCTTCAGGTATTCTGAAGTGAGTATGAGGTAGCTTTGGCTTTATAACAGCAACTGCCCTGGTGAGAAATCCACAGAGCAGGGCGGGGTGAGAAAGCAATGATTTTACCTATATTTTTCGGAAAATTTTAAAATGAGAAAAAACGCCAGTTTCACATTCATTCATTTTTCCTTCCGCAAGATGTGCTTTGTGATGTAGCAGAGAAACTACGTGACTGTCCCTTTAAAAGCCATCATACCAATCAGCAGGTTTAACTGTCAAGCAAGTTGATGTAGGGCTCTTTGAATTACTGAGTGAGGGATATTCTTCCTGCCAGGTCCTGTCCCCTGTAGGCACTGCAGAGAAGTATTATAGGGCAGTCCTTACCTTGGGAATTAGCCTGCAAGACCCCAATGCTGTCATCAAACTGCATAGATTTGATGTTGAGTGACGCCAAGATGCATTCCTTGTCCTGCAGCGAAGCATCATCAATATTATTCTGATTGGCTGACAGGATAACGCACATGTCGCAGAGGTTGATGTTGACAGCCCTTAAATCAGCCCGACTTAATGGCGTACCCTTCGGCACAGAGAAAAAGCGAGGGGGGGGGGGGCGAGCAGGGAAAGAAAAAAAGAAAAACAAATTAAAGATTGAGAAGGAGCTTTGGGAAATTATTTAACAAGTATCTTTTTTATGCTCTGACATTAAGCTGGTCTAACTATGTGCCAGGGAATAGGAGATGTGTGCTAATCTAAAGGGTAGTTGGTGCTGATGGCAGCATTTTAGGTTCAGTCTCAATACTCAGTCAAGCTATTACTAACAAACAAGAAACAGGAATAATGCCAGCATTCTACATCTCATCGGTGATTTGAAATTGTCTTGATTTAAGTCACTATCATGTGGCAACCTCTGGCTCCCTGAGTATAACAAGGGGGGTGTTTTAAATGTCTATTTATCTACTACCAAGTCGCAATGGTCTTGGGCAAAAGAATGTCAATTTAAACAGGAAAGCATTATGTCCCCTACACATTTGAGATGCAATCAGGATAAAGCTATTTTTTTCTACCTGAAGCAATACACAAAAAAGGTTAATCCTTTTCAGTGCATGTTTTTGGTGCTCCTTGAAGGAAAGCACACTGATCTTCAAAGTTGTGTGATTAAACTCTTCAAAACAGAAACAAGACTTTATCTTAATGGGCACAACTGCTGCAACATTCCCTGCTTCCACAAGTCTCAATCAGAGAATACAATAATTAAAATGAAATGTTGTCGTAGTCTGTGGGGTTTTTTTTCACAGTTAACACAAATGAGACGTGACACTTAACCCATTATGTTTTGTTTAAAGATAACACTTGCTTTTCACATCCAACAGTCCACATCTCTAGTTACAGAATATTAAGTCTATGTCACAGGGGCTGCAAGGTCCAGGAAAAAAAAAAAAAAGATTTTTGATGGAAACTACATTCTGCTCTGCTGCCTCACATGGTTTGGTACCCAAAGACCCTAATGATGATGAGGAGACTAAGCTGTCCCCTTGTCACACAGCGACTTTCATAAAACCGAGTCAAGACCCTACTCTTCCATCTCCTGATCGCTCATGGTGAACTCCTGAACTCCACTGAGAATATTCAATGCAAAAGTGAATTTAAAATGCACAAAGTGAAGGCAGAGCGCAATTCTTATTCAGTGATTGCCACCTGGTTTCAGATACCAGCCTCACTACTCCACGTTACTTTCATTACTTTGAGGCATGAAACCTTGTGGAAATCAGTATGTATCAACCAGATATGATTTAGTTATAAAGTACTCAAAAGTTAGGATATGATTATTCCTGCCACCTTAATTCTGCCCTTTGTATCTGTACCGTGCACCAAGTGAAGCAGGATTCCTGTGGGGAAAAATAATACGCAATCATGTAATTAATTAAAGGCTTACTCCTAATGATTTTATGCAAAGGGACAGAATGAAGGCTGCCTGAGGATATTTAAAATTGGCATTTGCCTACTTTTTAAGAGTTTACTCAGCAGCTTAAATGCCTCTTTGAATACAGACTTTAAATGGAATTTCCATATTTTTTTTAAACAAGAAATGTTTTTATATTCAGCTGTAACCACATCCCCATCAGATATAAGCAGCAAGTTCTACCTCGTGAACCAAAGCACAGAGAAGTAGGAAATGAGTCTGAGTGGCCTCCCTTTAACACATGATTCCTACCAGTATAATCTCAGAAACTTTAGTAGACTTTTAAATTAGTATAATTAGATCAGAATAATGCTGATATTTTTAACTTTATATAACCATTTTGAAACAGGCTGAAAAAAAAGAAGAGAAAAAGCAGTAATGAAGTCTATGTGGTCTTCAGCACCCTTGATTACTGTGTCAGATACAATTCCTTGACCTGTTCTGTATTTTTAAAGGTGCGTTAACTAATTATTTAAGCTGTTTAACTAGAAGTTAATCCAAAACTACTCTAAATTTGGGCGCAAACTGATTGGGGAAGGTAAAGGTGGTGTACATTTCCTTAATGCCTCTTCAGAATTCACAATCAAAACTTTACAAATACACATTATAATAATGGATATACATTATATTCTGGAAAGTTTGGAAGTAGTAGCTGGAATCTATTCTGTTCCACAGTTCAACAGTATTATTAATTTAATTCTGATTCCTCAGACTTTAGCCTTCACAGTGACTGGAATTAAAAGGGATTGGCAGGAAGAGGAGGATATTAACTGACCAAATGTGATATTGACACCATTTTTGTGACAGCAGAGAATCTTGTGACACCATCTGTTGGATCAGTTTACAGAAAAAAGCCAAGGGCTAACACTAAAACCGCATTTACAGTAACAAAGACCTACAGCCTGAATTAATCAGAAAGTGAAGGCAGTCTTTCCATTCTATAGCTATTTTCCCAGTTATCCAGTTTAGGTTACATCCATCATTGTTTTATTTACTTTTAACTGCTGAAATGTAATTATTAAGAACTGGTAAATTCCTAATTTTTCATTCCGATAAAAACATACAAACGAACTCTACTCTGTAATGTACAGAGCATTCCCTTTTGTACTTATACCACAGGCTCATTTCCCTCCTGCCTACATCCGTGAGGGTCATTTACAGCTATGACCACCTAAGACCACCAGCTTGGAGGGCTTTATTCGTGCGTCCTGGAGCTTGTGTTTCTACATTTTGGGCACACGAGTGAATGATAACGCTATATAGGAGAAAAAGGACCTCTGAACTGTCGTTTCAGTGGTTGTCCCTACTAAAATCAATAGGAGTTCTTCACAGATNATGCGTCCTAGAGCTTGTGTTTCTACATTTTGGGCAGCTGAGTGAATGATAACGCTATATAGGAGAAAAAGGACCTCAGTGGTTGTCCCTACTAAAATCAATAGGAGTTCTTCACAGATTTCAACAGGCTCGCGGTTTTGCTGTACTTCCGTACGTGAGTATGGCAGGACTGAAACGCTATGGCAATGTTCCTTGTAAAGTAGGCCAGCCTACAGGAAGTTTTTATGACTATAGATAGATACTACGTAGACAGAGTAACAATAATTTTTTTCAAAGGTTTTGTGGGTATAAATACATAAATAATGTCATAAATAACTACTGTCATCCTGTCAGTGAAATCACAACATCAGAACCGGCTACATGCAGTGCACTACAGTGAATGTTCGATATATAACACAGCTAATACATTTGATAGCAGCTGAAATTCATCCGATGAGGATGACGAGGAACCAAACACTGCGGCAAATATCTTCTAATAAGGTCTCACAGGGCTCTGCTTTCATAGACACAGTAAAGGGAAAATCTAAGTCCTCAGGCCTATAAGTAGACAAAAGCAGAAAAAGCCTAAGATCAAAGTCAATACGAATCTGTCCGGTTGGTGTCCTAAATAACAAAGTATCAATAATATGGCTTTGGACTTACAGGCAAGATTGAAACCTTGGGGAAGTTATGCAGTGTCTCCCATTCCCTTCTCAGGTATTCAAGTGAACCCACAAACACAATGTGCTTGAGTTCATGGTAGTGAAAGTTGCTGGCTCGTAATGGCATCACTAAATTTCTTAATCCAATCAAAGCAGATTTAACATCCCCAAATATGCAAACGACTACATGCCCACTTAAAACTGTCATCGCTGCTTCACTTCGAGTCTAAAAAAAAAAAACAAAACAAAAAGACAAGGGAGAAATGAAACAAAGGGAAGCTTAAATCATATATTGAGCTTTAAACCAGGAAAAACACAACTGTCAATATTGTTCATGCACAAAGAAGCGGTTTGATAATAGCTGTTCATTTTACCCTTATTTATCTTTCATTAAACGTGCTCAGCAGAAGAAAATTTCATTCTTGTTTGCAAATCCTTCAGTGTTCGGGAAGACATTGTACTGGACTGAATTCTGGTCCTGTATGTGTTTCTACACATGTGGATTAAGACTCTGGTTACTATCAAAATACTATGGGTAAGAACAGAATTTTACCTACTATGCATTTAGCCATCAGAAGGCTTTTGGAAAAGAGATGCAAAACCATGCCTTAGCTGAGGAATCACTAGTAGTCTCGTTTCAGGACCGATTTAAAAAGGAAAATGTGGTCAATGGTCTTAGTGGTATTACACATATCTTGTGAATTAAGGACCATATTCTCTTAGAGTCAAAGTTCTTATTTTAGGACAAGCTGCTAGTACCTCTGAGAAGAAAAGAATGCTCTACACTGCTCTGCTTTACAATGGATGCCCACCATACTCCACAGAGCTTCTCTTAGTAAGAAAAAACTAGTGTGCAAGATCACGACTAATACTACCTTTCAGGACCATTGGACTTCCTGAGTTGCTGAATAGGTAGAAGGAAAAAAGTCTCATGGAGAACATTTGAATGGTATTCAGAATTATCTTCTTGTCTCGGTGACGAGAACAAATTTTTGCACTGATTTCATCAGTGGCAGTGCCAGTTGAGCAGGCAACTCAAACACCAACATAACTAAATAAAGTCATTAGGAGAAAATGACCTTCATTTCTAGAGCCAGTCTTAGCATTATTGCACTCCATCGAGTAGCTGCAGATCCACTGATATCATATTGCCAAGAAGTTGTACTCTCAGTACCATCACATAGCAGTTTTGCCAATGAATAAAACTGAGACAATGGTGAACTGGAAAATTTTCCTCTCGCTTACCCATAGTATATGTCCTTTTTCTAAATTATGGAAGCATGATAATGTGCAATGCAGATTGGAATATGCATCAGAGGTGTTCACTATGTAAGAACGGGAACTCTGATTAGAAGTTTTCTATCAGTTAAAAAATACATGAGCTTTCAATTTCTCTGGGGCAATTACACTGATTTTCATATAACTCTACCAAGACAGTGGTCTTGGCCCTTCAAACAGCAGAAGACATGAGCAAATGCTCAAGCGAAGCATGTAAATTGTCCTATGCCTTTGTCTATGGATCTCGAATACTCAGACTTTACAAGACAGAGACCACGTCTTGAAAGAAATGGTGTAAAAAATGTGACTCTATAGTCATCGATCTGTATGTAGCCACACACATTTCACTGTATGCCAAAAAAAGTTCTTACTGCCCGATACTGCTGCAATCTCGCAGACCCAAAACAGACCTTGGGCAGAAAAAAGAATTCTTTTCTGATTGAGGCATCATCAAGTATCAATTAGAAGACAACCTGGGAAACCGTATCATCCTCAAATTATGTACTAATTTGTACTCATGTGGTCTCTAAGGACAGCATTAAATTTGCATGGATATGAACGTAGGCATAAGTTGTGGACTATGTGTTTGAAAAGGTGTAGGGAAGCATTGCGCTGGCAGCATCTTTCTTGGTGATGATGCACGAAGCAGAAAGATCCCGGCTAGGCTTATAGATTCACAGGCTAGTTGGGGAAAAGCTAACATGGCATCACCAAGAGACGATAAATGGGGCACTCCACACCGCCATTTTTTGAGAAACAATTTTCAAAATGGGTCAACACGTAAAGGCTGTCTGTTAAAATGTGTTCAGGGCATGAAGGCGGGTTTCTATCTCTACTACAAAGCACTGTACAGCAGGGCTGCCCCTCCTTGCCTGCTGAATACATATAAACGCATACTATTTAAAGCTGTTCAGCCAAACTCCGCCTCACAGCTCTGTCTCTAGAATTTGGAGTTTACTTGCTTGAATGTTTAAACACCGATATTGCAATTCCAGGCAATGTCATGGTTATTACAGAAACCCCTGAGGAGAAGTGGAGACAAGCTTTTAACCCCTGATTACTAGAATAAACTGGGGCTGTCACCATTGTTGGCTACACCATGCCACAGTGCAGGAAAATCTAAGAAAGCGGACTCAGGAAAAGCTTTATGAAGTGCGACAAAGTGAAGATCCACCAGGGAGTTCATTTCAAATACCATCAGTTTTGCGTACGAGATCTGGAGTTAGTTACTTGTTACTCTTTAGGTATGAGTACATGAACACAAGTGGCACAAACTTTCACCGAGCAAAATAGACTGTGATAGGCCTTCTAATTATTTTTAATGACTTGAGTCAGTTTGATGGTTTACCCAGTTAAACAAACGAAACAAACATAGACTAGGCTCACTGCAACATGCTAGAAAGGCAGAGTAGTAGTACTACTTACTCTGGCCTATTTGGGCATCTTGAAATGTTGGAAATTGAGAGAGAAGTTCTAAGAGAGCAAAATTCACATAAATAAATAAGAGAAAATGCAAAGCAACACTTGCCCGTATTAGAACCATTACTGCCTGGTGTAAAGAGAGAAATGGGGTGTGTAAACATATTTAAATATTTCCAATCTTAATTCTCTACAGATTTAAACTCAGTATGCAAATTTCAGCTTATGAAAAAGAAATCCTCTATTTTGGAGCAATTTTTATTGTTGCACTTGGCATACATATTTATATAATCGTAATTCTTTAACCAAAATGCTAGCTTGGATTTCACCACGCTGTTTTTTCCTGATTTCAATATGCTGGATTTAATGATAGCAGAGATTAATTTATTAATCCCTTAGACATCAGTTCTATGGTTCAGGTAACCTCTTTTCAAACACAACTTATCACCAATACCTACCAAAATGACCTTTTCAATGTCCTTGGCTGGACACCAATGAAACATCCCTGTAGAGTCATATTTTTTCACATTGGCATCCATATTGTCAATCTGCTCGTTGCCAGGAATTAACAAGGGGTCATGCCTGGGGAAAAACAAGTTGAGGACAACGTAAGTGGAAAATATTATGAATTATGGATGGAAAGATATCCCAAGAGCTGTGTTCAAAGAGGGATAAAAGTAAAAAAATGAAATGTATTTACACTTTAACATGCTTTCAATGAGGGCACTTTTAAACAAAAGCTGAAAAGAAAAAAACCTGAATTTTAAAATTTTAGGTGCAGTTTTGAAGAGTTTCTATACTCTTTCTACAGCAATAGCCATTTAAATTTAAACCAGGCTTTCTGACACCATCACACCCATAAAAGTTTTGGGGTTTTTTTTTGTTTCCAGTCCCACCTTTCCAAAATAAATATCGAGGTTGCTATTAGCATCTGCAATGAAGTAGAAGGGATAGGAACAGAGCCCCATGCTGACTGACTGGCATAAGTATGGAAAGCCAATTACTTGCTTTTACCACATACAACTTCTGACGTGATGCTCTTCGCAGTAAAAGCTTTAACAGGCTGCACTTTAAATATTTTAGCAATTTGCCCAATCACATTTTGCTTTCCCAAACTGAAGCCCTTTAAAGATTCAACAGTATGTCATTTTAGAGCAGACTGACTAACAAATGCCCACATCTGGAATACATGATTTTAATACTAAACAACAATGTCCATTTTTGCGGACAACTCTACCTGTGATAACCTTCCAAGTGTTTTCCCAACAAGATTTTAAAGCACAAGGCTTCTCAAAGGAGAAGCAAATAAAAGATATTTTTATAAACTTGCTCTCCAGAAATATAGTTACATTTAGGCACAGACACGTACAATTCGTTAATTTATATGCTAAAATCAAACCTTACGCTAAGTACTAAGTGACTCCAACGCTCTCAGATGCTGGTGAGGATGCCCAAGTGATCGCATTATACAATAGCATTAGAAAGAGGATCATGTTTACAAGGCATAGGGTAAACTGACCCTAAAATCTTAAATTCAAGGAGGGAACAGAGCTTTGTCTGCCAAAACTACAGTCTTTACTTAAGGTTTTTGCCACGAACACTTGAAATATCCTGATACAGAATTATAACATTTCAAAGGAGAAAATATTTGCAATGTAGGAATATGCTAAGTACTCTGAGGCAGGTAGCCACATTTTAAAGCAGTCTGCCTTCTGAAGGCTGTTAAAGAAATGCCCATTTTGGCTGAACTCTCAAAACTGGAAAGTTTACGGCCTTTAAAGCATATGAGCCAGCAGACTGTGGTAAGAACCTCTCTTTTGCGTTGCCTACTAAAGCAGACTTTGAACACTGTGTATGACATAGGTTAATTTACCCTGAATATAGCACCGTAAGTTACCTTATGGTAACTTATCTACAGAGTCAACTCCATAGAAAGTGGCTTAAAAGAACCTGAGAAGCTCTTAATGTGACGTTCCATTTAAACCAGAATCTTTCGATGCTTTAAGAAAAAGCAATGCGCTCCGTGACAAAGGCATAAGTCAGACTCATCTGGAAAAAGAAACACTATGTTTTCAAAGTTTTTTACATTCACTCAACAGAGACACAGTTCAGTGCATTTCACTATCAACCCACTGGCAGCAGAGGAGTCTCTAGGGGACTGCCTGGAGTCTCTGACCCTACTCCAGGTTTAGTAATGGAGGGTCTTGTATAAGTGTGCGCCCTCTTTTGTGGGAAGCAGAGGTGGCTTCTTGGTGAAAAAGTTGTACCAAAGGGTTTTGTTGGGAGGAGGTTGTGGTTGTTTTGTTTTTTTTTTCTATAAAAACATCTCGACTGCATTCTCTTACTCCGTTCATCAGTGAGCTGCAGCCACGGTAGTTTGGCTGAGAGTTAGCTGGGATGCTGTTCATAGGGCACTCCTTGCTCTGCCGAGTTCCATGTGGTACAGTAAGGTCTGCAAGCATGCATACAATTCCATTGGAAAGTTGTACTGACATTCAGACAACGTTTAGTGGTACTCTGCCCTAGCTATTTTTTCCGATGGAATGTGTTAGCTACATGTTTCAAAAGAAGAATTTTTGCCAAAAGGTTAGGAATCTTCAGGAGCTCCCACTTAAAAGAAGTTTTTCTTTCTGTTTCTTTTTTTTCCCCCCTAAACTCTCACAAGACGTTTCTCCACCAGTCTTTCGTAGCACAGCACTGAAACAAAAGCAAAGTTCAGTGATCAAATCACCTCCTTTTTCTTTCAGAAATTAGATGCACGTAGGAATTAATTTTCCTTTTCGCTTTCCCTTCCTCAGAGAAACTATAACAAACCAGTTTGTAAAAAATGCCATATTCTAATTTTCTAATCAGTGTTTCTTTTCTGCTCTGAGATTTAAAACAAAATAGATCATCTGAAGCTTTCACACAAATGAGTATTTAGCAATACTCTAATCCCAGTCACAGAAATGATACAAATTGAAAGGAATCTTATAACAAAGCAAGTGATAACAGATATCTGACATCAAATTATGGTCAACTGCCTTGAAGTCTGAGGCAACTTTTAGTGTGTGTGTGGTCTTAAAGCCTCATGTAGTTCTCTTCTGGGTAAAGGCCTTGCATCCTAAAAGGGAATATTCAAAGCAGCTTGTACCAAAGGTTTGTTAGAATTTTACCTCAATACTGTATTTTCTAGTTATCCTAGGTTTAAACAGAAATGTGCTATGGAAGGGGTGAAGAATGAGAATCATCAGATATAACTCCCTATTGAAGTTTTAGGTAACAAATTGTGATTTTAATATTTATTTATTTTTTTTAATCAATACATGCACTTATTTGCAATATGATAAACTGGATCCTCTGCTTCGCTGCTTGGAGTACAGCAAGTGGGAGCCTTAAAAGAAGCAAACAGGATGGGTCTCACAAGAAGAAAGTATGCTAATAGACACTCTTGTACTACTTTTACTCTAGGAGAATGTATTATTGCCAGGGAAGGAAACCATGATAAGGCTAGCCATGCTTTGTGTTTCAGAATCCGTGGATTTTTACACATAAGTATGCTTATTAAATTTAAATCTTCTGGGCTAAGCTATTATTTTAATCTCTTTTTAATCATTGATTTTTCATTGTCAGTAAAATGATCCCTGAAGATGTCTGCGGAGGTTGAAAACTGTTTACCACTAAGGTCCAACTTTGTCCTCAGATGTTAGAAGATATACTGGCTTATGTACTTAAAAACGGAATTGACCTTTGGACTTTTTTTTTTTTTTTTAAACACCCTGGTCATTTTATGAAGTAATACAGTAATAAAATAGTATTACTACTTGGGACATATACACTTTTGTTCATCTGATGATGTAAACCTGTTTTGCAAATACTAAAAATTAATTAAGACGGACACACAGAAGCAAAGGCTGTCAAATCTGCCTAAGGGGTTTGGACGCCCTCTTCCCATTAAAATTCATATTACACAAAGCATTACAGTTCTTGCCCTTACAGCCAAATCACGAACTGGATGTTTCTAGAGCCGCTCTGCCCCCCTTACCCATGAAGATGGCCCTGTCAAGCCATGCTTGAGTCACATTGGCGGGTTACTGTGGAAATGCTCGTATTAGCGCTGCAGCTATTATGTTCTTCAGAGCTGTGAAGGCATCTGCCTTCAAATTATAGAAAGAAAACCACCTTTTACCAACGAAAATCCACAGTGTTTGTTTTAATTGAGATGTTGGCTTTTACGGCTTGCAAAGACCAAAGCCTTTGGTCATTCCAGCTAGGAAAAGGCAGGCATGGATAGCATGCAGGGGAGAAAAGGAGCAAAAGTTCATTTTCCCTCAATCCATAACCTCAGTTCAAAAATAGCTTCTCTGGTTCTTATGGCAGATATTACACACGCATGACTTAAAATGAAGAGCAAAATACCATCTTTTCAAGGTTTTGAAAAGCATATAATGCCACTTATGATCAATTAAACCCGAAAACGACGCTAAATGCCATGCTACAGCTGCAACCCCAAAAAGCCTGCCTGGAAGACAACAGCCTAAAGCAAAACCATAAATCCCACTTCCAGCAAACCTACTGCGAGGAAGCGAACATTACATTTTAAAGAGCACTGCTTTCCTAGCACACGTTTATAACTACTGCAAACTTATTTACTTGGAGTTTTTGAGTCTGGAACTTCTGAGTAATGACTGGGGATGGACAGAATTGAAAAGACCATTCGGGGCCAAATGGCTGCCTCGTTAAATGACGGTTCTTTAGCATATCCTTGGATTCCGTCACCTTTGTCTTACCTCTCTTGCTATCATTCATAGGCAATTTGGACATTAAAGCAATATACTCTCATTGATCTGCAGTGGAACTGCTTCATATGTTGAGCACTGGGAACCAGCATACTATACCACCAGTAGGGACCCTGGTATTGTTTGGAAATAAACTGTAAGCCGTTAGTCTTTGCACACCCATAAAACAACATCTTGGCTACTTTTTATTGTGCCGTACAATAAAATTCTCCTTATATAAAAACAATGGCAAAACACCCCTGGGAACAACACAACTGCTCTTTAGCCTGTGTTTGTTAAAATCTGCAATGATGCCTTTCTCAGGTAGATACGCTATATCTGGATTTTGCCCACAAGACGACGTTTAGCAGTCTACTGGTCAAGATTCAGGGTCTTGAAACTCACCTTGTGTGTGGGCCAGGAATTTTGAGTTTTCCTACCCGACTTTGGATGTGAGTTTGCGAGCGTATGCATACAAATACTTAATTTTCTGGGGAAGGAGTGGGTTTGCTGAAGGTAAGATAGGAGCTGAAGACACGCTAGAGAATGTCTCCTGCCTTTGAAATTTCTCCTACAGCTACCCTAACAAATTGTGGCAATTAACATGCTGTTAGTGTTAGATGTATGCAGCCAGTGCAGGTGCTAATAATTGAAAAAGCATTTAGAGCTTTTACACCCTGGCTGAATATTTTATGATGTGCTGCATGTTTCACTATTTACTCAGTGGGCCTCTGTCACTTCAATCTTCTCTGACTGCTTTGACTGGTGCTATAAAGCTCAACCAAGATAGAGTGACGGCTTGTCACAGGCAAACTCCACCGACTCCGGCAGCTCGCTGGGACTAGCTGCAAAGGTTGTCACGACATTCTGATGGAATTCAGCAAATGTTTTGTGACTAATACACCCAACATTTGTCGGCTACCATTAGCCATTCCCTGTGACCCTCTGCAGTCCGGGTGGATGGCATTAGGTTGTAATGAGGATTTGTTGCCTATGTGTGTTACGCTGATGACACTCTCTTACTGATCGTTCCTTTCACAGGTTAATCAGCAATGAAATTTGTAAGGATTCAGTGCCCAGACGCACGGGGCTTTAGAGAAGAAAACCCAGTGCGACAAGAAAGGAAACCTGCAGTTTGCTGCTAAAATTGTCATATCTGGAAGCTTTCCTAATCTCCCACTGTCTGACTTTTTCTCTAAATCTACAAAGAAGAATACATCTAATACCTGGTTGGTTGGTACCTGGTGCCCTGTGCAAGCTTATGGGCTGAATTACAGTGCTAAGACCACTAACAATTCTCCTCCCTTTCCTCTCGCTCTTTTTTTTTTTTGTCCTCAGAAGCCTTACTGAAAAGTTCACGTTAATTTATCAAGACTACTACGGACACTGATACAGAGCTGTTTACTGTAAGAAACTTGCTCATTAAAGTACCTCGATACCTCAGGACATGCTCAGAATATGCTTTGGAAGTATGAAGCTTCTCACATAGAAAAGTAACAAAATAGTTAACTTCTAAACTTTTATATGAGCAATTTAATAAGGGGGAGACAAGGCACACAGCCAATGTTATCTTCTGGTTTTAATATATCCCATTTATATCTACTCAAGCCACAGAACTAGCAAGCTTTGAGGGGCAGGAGAATGTACCTGAAAAAATAATTTTTCATTTGTAAAAAAATAAACCCGCAGTTAAGTGGCATCATAAAATATAGGAGTGGGTTTTGCCACTTAAATGAAATATGTAGCCTTTATACCTTATGATAAAAGCTACCACTTTCTCAACTCAAAGTTTATAAGAATACGTTATTTTCTTTAAACCCAGGTTAAAGCTAAAGAGTTTTTTTCTTTCCATTGCCTTGATCTGAGTGGATCTTCTGTTTCCCTCAACTTTACAAAAAAGCCTGTTGATTTTTTTCTGCTGGAAAAATCTTCTTTTATTCCCTGACACTGCACTCTCATCTCAAAAGCACTCATCCAAGGTTTCACAGTACCCTAAAAAAAAAATCTGATACTGTTCTTATTCCCATGGTTTATAGCACAACTACCAATGGTAGCAACAGTCAGAGGGATAACGTATACCACCCCCTATCGTTCAAACCTTTTCACTCTATAACCTCGTTAAAAACAGGTCTAAGATACCATAGTGATTACCGAGCTACTCCTGTTGCTCATGTTGGTTGTAGCGAACTTGTAAAACAGAATCAGGAAGTGAAATGTGCTGTTAAATACCTGCTGTGTTGCAGGTTAGTTATCACTGCTTATTAGCACTGCGTAAAGTTAGCTTTGTAAATCCTTAACGAAGGACACACATTTGAGAGTACATGATGGAAATCTCCAAGGCTGAGGGACATAAATATAAACCATTATTATGGTTAATCAGTGAGCTTTCACCTCTTCAAACCTTACCTTCATGCCTGGTTTACTGGAGTCATGGCAAATGATCAGATTGAACTTTTTTTTTCCCCCAAGGTTTTTCTTGAGAACTGTTCCCCTCTAGACCTCCCATCACTTATTTTTGGTTCCTATGGGAAAGCTCACAGTTTCAGCTCATGGAAGGGCAGCATTACAACGGCAGGGGAACTACAAATTCATTCCAAGAGCCATTAGCAGAAATGTGTGTGCACATTTGCTGTATGTAGCTGGGTGGGCGGATGAGGAGATAAATGTGCATGGCCATTGTTCATATACTTAGAATATTATATCCAACTTCAGGAAAAAAGACAGGAGGTTTCCCCCTCAACTTCAGATGATTAATCTCATTAGGTTTCCAGAAACGTACGCCAAAGAGCTCACTTTTTTCCGTGTCACTTAGCTGGGCCTTGACAGTCTCTGAGCAAGTTTTATGGTTTGGTCGGGAATTATTTTAGATCCTTGATCAAGAAAAATCCTCAGGCTTATGAAATTCTCCTTGGCAACACACTGGAAACCCAGCGTCCTCTGATGCCTCTGATTCTTATGTGATCAGGGACACTAATGATAATGACCCTTTGCTGAGTATGCTACTTGTCTAGAGGCCTATGTCAACTACACCACTACATCCAGAGTGGACAGGGACAAACTATTTGTTTGCTCTTCAGGCCCCTTGGGCCCTGTCATATGCTATTTGTTCTTGCATTAAGAGGTAGTTTGACTCAGCTGGGCTGACATTTCCTTCAAGTCAGTGTATTCCACTCATGCAATAGCAGCTACCAAAGCATTAAGTGCGGACTTGAGCCCCAGCAACAATCCTTTTAAGTGACTTTTTTGATTCATATCCAGGGCTTTTCACATTTTTACTGGTCATTCCAGAATCCAAAATGACACATTTCTTTAAAGCTAGCTTTGCTATTTGATATTTGGGTGACATAGCCTCCTCATATTTAACGTGGCTGTTCGTCAATAACGTGCATCAAATCTTGCAACTGTGAGATGATGAACAGGTGACTTGATATCACTGCATGACACCAGAGGCATCAAATGGTTCTACTTTTCTTCTTTGTCTCATGAAGAAGGAGACGTGATATGCGATTACCCTGCTACTCACAGCTTTCCTTCCTTTTCTTCCACTTCTTATTTTAATTTCACTTTTTTATTGTAATAGGATGTCCTTGTGTTCACACCTCCACAGAAGCATCTGTTTCTTCCTGTTGGAGTTTAAGTTATTTTTAAATAATATCCGCGTTCTTGTGGGTTTAATGGGATAGACTTCTGTTGATGTAAACCAGATAGAAATAGCCATGACAATGCAGAGTATTTTTCTAGTTAATTTGCATTTGTAGCTAGAGTTGGAATTTGAAGGACTTGTGTCTGATTGATTAGATTCTTCCAGTATTGCACCAGTGTGATTCTGCTCACATCTTTTGATGCGATGCAGGATTCAGTTAGAATAGTGACTTTCTAAATGTGAATCTAGATCATTTGTGATCTGTACAAGGAACATTTGTATGCCTACCATCTATTTATTTCAGTTAGCAATTTATTGGCATTTAGAGACAATAACATCAAAAAGATGGCATTGAAAAGATGTCTTCAGTCTATCTATCCGGATCATATTGGGTAATACAGCTTTCTACTTAGGTGTAAGTAAATCTCAAAAATTCCCACTTTCTGACCAGGCCTAAATAAGCACCTGTCAGACCTCTTGTCACGATGTCCCAGGGAATCCCTACGATATCGCTTCTGTCCTCTGTTCGACTCCAGTGATAGCAGAAGTCACAGAGTTTTATCTCATGGCATAATACCCTCTTCCCTGATCTGCCCCAGCCACTGTGGAAATCTAAAATCTACGCAGCATTTTCAAGCGTATCTTAACTGTAGGGCTGCTCAGAAAGTGTTTCTGAAGTCAGAAGTCTGATTACAATTTATAAATGAACTTTGCACATATTCCTCCTTCACATGCTCCAGACTTCTTGCCTCCAGGCCCCCTCTAGATCCAGGACCATAGCCGAGGAGAAGTCTGCCAAGTAGCCGGCTGTTTCCGTGGGAGGGACAGGGGCGAAGCTGGCTGTAAAGGAGCTTTTAAAGTAAATTTAAAAAGCAAAGATAAATATCAGCCTCAGACATGACAGTGCTTTAGCTGATTTACCTCTTGTGTACTTTTAGCCGACATACACTAAAGATTTCTGGGCAGGAAAGCAAGTACCTGTCACTGTCGGTAATTTACGAGGATACGAAATAGCAGATAATACAGCCCACCTTTGTTTATCAGAAAGGGGAAAAGCGTTTGGCCATTACACACAAAGCTTAACAGAGTTCTCTTCTGATTCGATCCACTTTCTCTTATTCAGCACCTTGAACCCCAGTTAAGTCCGTGTAGATAAAGAGTAAGACAAAGAGACGGTCGGATCTGGGGTGAGGCTGAGGGTGCCGACACGGGGCTGGTGAATAAATTTAGCAGCAAGGGCGAAGAGGAAGAAAACAATGTCTGGATTTGGAAGCCTGGCAAGTTCCCCACTCGCTGCTCGACCTGTGTTTAGCAATTCTGATGTGCTACTGAGCAGACAGCTCAGGCTCAGGATGACTACTCTCCCTCAGTCCCTCTTCAGCAGGCAATGAAAGCAGGCTCCACTTTGAAAATCTTCCCCCATCATGCAAACTGACACAGGCATGCTTTTCAAAAACCCACAGCCAATCTGTTGATCATTACTTATTTACAAAGGCCTTCGGGCAGAAAGTCCTGTAAAAACCATACTTGATACGGTATACACTAGCTTTTTCTGCTTGTGGAAAAAAGTACCCCTAAGGCTACCTCAAACCATCACTTTCTATTGCACATAAAATGTACCGTGTAACACTAAAGTATTTAATATATATGGTATAATATATCTACAGGAAAGGCATTTGTGTAGAAGTATGTTACCCTGTATTTGGTAATTTGATGTTTTGCTGAAGGCTATGACTTGAAAAAGCCTGCACCTAGTACAGAGGACCTGTCATCTCAGTACCCAAGAGCCAATAGAATAAAGAAGTACCCTTAAGCAGCAAAACTTTGACACAGCTTTGAAGCATATGAAAACAGTATAACTCCCCAGAATTATTATTACTCAAGATCAAAGAAATGAGGCATACTTTACATAGCAAACAGGGACAGTGTGCTCAGCTCCAAATGTTTCAGCTCTTTCTCTCTCTCTCCTTCTCGTTCTTTTAATTCCTACTTCCCCCAAATTAGGATTTGTTGGGGTTGGGGGGGGGGGG
>RSEF01000006.1:14362231-14382497 GCA_003993805.1 Himantopus leucocephalus | reverse complement strand
GGGGGGGGGGGGAATCTCCCACATGTTTAAAACTTTAAGTGGTTAAAACTATTAGCACCAGCTAAGAAGACTGTCCAAAGGTAAGTAAATTGAAAATGATGCTAGCATGACAACTGGCACCATAAAAATGAGAAGCTTGCCAGTATGTTCATTTTATTCTTCCTCATAAACTGTAAACAAGCATGTAAATCAGTGTCATATGGGCAAGGCTGAGGTAACAGGGAGGCAGAGAACTTTTAATGATACATTTAACAGAAATAGATGGTCAATAGGGAAAAAAAAAAGCCACAGCTGGGTGCATTTTCCTCTGTGAATCAATCTCACTTTTGGTTCTGTAGTCTAAACAGAGATGAAGACGACTTGTAGAAGTTACGTCCTTGAATATGCCCTTTATTGCAGGAACAATAAATAAATACGGATGCTCCTGTAACTGGCCAAAGAATATTCCGGTCTACCAACTGACATACAAAGAGGAATATTACCTAGCTGCATCCAGAATTGTTAAAGGAACAAAATAACTCTCAACAATAAAAGTCATGATTTATTTTATATATGGCAAGAACTATATATTCACGTTAATTTTTTTCACTTAACCTCCGTGACTGCAGAGCAATTATAGTTATACATACACCCAAACCCCAAACTGCACAAACGTGCCTGTTTATAGATGTAAATAAGTTCACATTTTTCTGTGTGTGTGTGTATATATATGCAGTGGACAATCTCTGCTATGATATTTAGTTCTGCATACAGTTACGGACTGAGGTTCTAGCCCGGCTACTTTAGATACACAAAGCCAGAGCAGGAACAGCCTCCTTGCAGAAAACTCCATGTCCGCTATCTGATCCTGTTCTCACTGACTTGAGCAGGCAAAAGGTGAAGCACAGTGAGACAGAATGCAAATGCCACATTATTTTAACAGACTCCAATTTCTCGTTGCAGTTCTGGTTTTAACAAATCTCTCAGAGGTAATTTGTCCTATGGAAGGAGACCACATAGTTACGCAAAGGAGTACTGGTGTAAAATAATGTACACATAGCAACAGGGGGAAAATATCAGTAACGAGATGATGTTTTCATCACCCGCTTTTAGAGTATATACTACCCTCTTAAAAATCCCTGTATTTCATAATTAATGTGCTTTTAGCCTGAGTAAAACTGCATTAGTTTTGAACTTTGCTTTGGCAAGTACATAGATTATTAGACTTTTTTATCAGTCTAAATCAATTAACCGAAATTTGATTTCAATCGACAGGATAAAAGGAAGGTAATATTCAGGTTCATTTTTGATTGTGATGATACATCTCACATATGGCCTTAAGTACAGAAAACAGTACTCAGAGGGAATCCAACAAAAAGAGAATTGCCTGAGGCAAACTAACCACATGAGTTCCCCTGATTGGTTAGTGCTATCATTAGTGCCACTGCTGTTTAAGAACTACACATGGACAGGACAGGGTGACAGCTAAGACTTTAAAGCCTATGTATTTTTCAAACAGCTTTTCAAACTGTTTTTCATGACAGAATTTTTTTCAGCTCTATCATTAACTGCTGACAAGCTGACAGAATAAATACTTCAGCCTTTCAGAAACCATCTAACAATCTTTTTTTTTCCCACCCCCTCCCCTTATTTTTGAAGTGGGGGGAGGAGAAGAGGAAGGAAGGAAGAAAGAAGATGAAGATATGACTCTCTTACAGTCTTACCTCATCAGTTTGGGTGAGGAGTTGGGTGAATTTCGCATGCCTCCATTTCGCTGCTTTTTTTTGGGTGACAGTGTCGACGGCTGCTCATCTTCAACTGGAAATATAAGGAACTCATGAGATTAAGTACTGCTCTAAGAGCAATGTGAAATACAAGTGAAGTAGCAAAGAACACACACTCTATGTCCATTCACGCACTGATACTTCATTGCTAACATAGGCTCAACAGTAATAAAAATCAAATACATGTTAGTCAAAGAGATTGGTTTGAAGGAGAAGCAGGGAAGAATACCAGGGGTTTGAACACAGGCGTTCAAATTGGTTTCATACTTCAAAAACAAAGGGGGGGAACCACATTCGGGTTATTCTTAAGAGTTATTTTCAGTTAATCTGTGCTACAGGAAAGTAGAATTAGTGCTCTGCTATGTTCTTAGAAAGACAAAGTACTATTTGCAACACCAACATAACAGCTGCCAGCCCGCTTTTGCTAATGAACTAGACACCAGTTGGTTCTTGCTCCTCACACGCCAAACAACAGAGTCTTCATGAAGAGATGTAAAATATTCAATGCCTTGATGTTCAATGATTCAGTTAGTCAGGAATGTGAACGCAGCCTGCCATTGTGCACAGATCTCCAGCACAAGTCAGACCTCATCGCTCTACCCTTCTCACAAAAGGGAGTTTTAACAGAAGTGAACAGAATGAGGTTGAATGGAAGTGGGGAGACAATACCTGTATAACAGAGGATGCACGTGTTATGCAATCTTTTAATGAGGATGAGGTGCATTTTCAATGACAGATCAATTTCCAGATGTAAAATCACTTACAGTTTTGCCAATCATAAGCTAATCTTGGATAACCTACGTCACAATACGTATTGCTTAAACAAGTGCAGCTTCCTAATAACTCATCTCTAAGAATTAACCATCATCTTTACTGTTTCAAGATTGTTACTGCACTTGATAATCTGCACATAAGGCTTACGTGTGCTATCAGAGGGAATTATCTTATGCCTGCTTTCTCAAATTCACACTGATGCTGAATTATTCTAATATAAAGAAGGAAAAATACACTTTTTCCCCCATCCTACTCTTAACTGAAAAACGAACTAGAGGATAATATAACTGATGCCTAGGAAGCTGTTACTTGAAAGCTAAAAGGAAAGAGATTAGTAGTAGTAGAAGCTATATTAAAAGAGCTTAATACACATTAGCAGTGCACAAGCAGAGGCTGGAAAAAAAATTCTATTTGCAATGAGCTACACAGGAACAACAACAAAACCTGGATATATGTCACCTGCCCTAGACTTATCTGGGAAGAAATTAAGCAATATCCTTCTGCTATAACCCTCTTCTGATGCTATTTTATTACAGACTGAATTCTAGTCTGTCATATCTGTCTGTTTGCCCAACTCTGCTCCGGAACTTCATTTTGCCTTGGTCAAGACCGAAGGACTGAGCCCAGAGGTGACAGATGTGCCATCTTTTTAAATGACCTGGCATCACCTAACACATCAAGGGAATCAAAACAAAAGAAAGCATTGCAAAATAGAAATAAACAAATAAAAATAAAAATAAAAATAAAAATAAAAATAAAAATAAAAATAAAAATAGAAAAGAGTTAACCCCAAAATACATGCCCCAAAGAGCTGTGTAAATGGTAATGCTTAGATCAGACCAATGACTGCCTAGTAATCATTTATTTCACTAACTCAACTTTCTTTTCTTCTCAGGCAGCATCCCCAAAGACAAAGCCATTTTCTTCTCATTTGGCTTTTCTTTTTTTCCAAGTCATAGTCCTATAGTGGAAATGCTTATTGATGATTAGTCCAGTATCATTCTTTGTTCGGCTGGGAGACAAATAGGCCCATAGAAAATTCTCAGAAATGAAATTTTCTGTGATAGTTTGCTTGGATTAAACTAGATCACTTCAGTGTTCAGCTATTTGTAACATGAAGTGACTATGCACAGAATTATTTTGTTAGTGATATCTTTCTATTTCTGATTATAACAAAGTACAAGTATTTGCGCATTTCAGAACATCCTCTGCGAAGTGCAGTCCTGTTTTAAACTCGCCTATCAAAAAGTTATTCGCACGCTACTCCACACAGACAATAGGTCGCTTTCAAAGATGTACACTGTGCTCTCTTGTTCTTTGTAGGATATAAACATTCAGTTCCAGTCTGATGAATCCACTACTTAAAAGATCAAAGGAACAAGAACCATGTGAAATGTTCCTTCCACATACCAGCTACAACTGATATGTTTTGCTCTCTTGGTAGTAAAAATTCTAAATGTCACTTAATTTTATCTGCTACCGTTGGGTTACAGAATGTTTGTCAAGAGATCCAGTATTACAACATAATTAAAGTGTATTGTTACACTATTTTAACAGTTTAAGAAAGATATATAGCCATCAGGACCAAGTGCAAAATCTTGCATTAACACAAGTCAACTGTAGATCATACTATAGCCAGAAATATTTTTACGAACAATAGAAAACACTACTAAAAAAGAGTACTTTTCCAAGTTTTCAGCTAGATAATAAGACTCCTGTCTGATCCTTTCAAATAGTGAAAGTTAGTACAATAAGGACCTTTTGTACTATATGGTCCAGTATTTGTGTTCTCTAGCGCTCTCATCTAGGTGATGCTACCCATCCGTCCAATTAGAAACCAAAGTCTTACTAGCAACCATCCAGAATAACCATTTCTAGAACTAGATTTCTAGCACTCTGCAGTTATTTTGGGTACCGCATCTACTATAAATAAGCTCCCTCTTTTGATATCTGCTTGCCATATTCAAACTACTGTCACCAATTGGAAAGTCCAAGGTTAATGCGGCTTACTAGTTAATACCTGTTAGCAAAGCCTTCTGCGGGACCTCAATTTGTTGCTAAAGCAAAGCCTCGCTTAAGCAAGGAAGCCATTTATTCTCATTGCAGCCATGAAAGGTGATCTATCTTAATCATATCACATCCAAACAAGACTTTGTTTTTCAATGAAATCTGTGCAGAGAGTTCACAGGGCATCTGCAGTTGAGAAACGCAGCTCCATTAGAACGGGGGAAGGGAATCCATGAAGCTGAAATATGTGAATGGTAAATAATGGACACCATTACCTATGGCTTGGTTCCCAAAAGTGATGCAATGATAACCCACAAGTGGCTTCTTAGTAGTAAGTAGGATATAAAACATACTTAATTATTATCCTTCAGATACTCTTATCAATTTCCTGCATATTTAAAGAAATAGATCTAGCAAAAGTTTTAGTAAAGCTATAAAATATCATTTTAGTTTCATGGTTCCTGTGTCTCCATTAATTTAAAAGGGAGTCTTAAATTCGTTTGTTCTTATGAAAGACAACCGTATTTGAATAATGTGCTGTGATATACGTGACAACTCAACTCTGATGTTGTATGTTTGACCTAGTACTTTTGTTAATGAGAACGTGTCCCCATTTTTAGTATTTTTGGTGTCTTTATGCCACAGGATTGGAATTAAAATATAGTCATATTACATTATGCAGACTTCCTTTACCAGCTTTCACGCAAACTGCAAATGAATTCAAGAATTGGCCACAGAATTTTATAGAATCGGAACTCAATCCAGCCTCTGAGTTCCAATAAAATTCAAGAGCTTGTTTGCACATCTCGAAGTATAATACTTAATGTGCTGTTGTAACAACCCAGTGCTCGCTTGTCTAACAGGCAGAGTCTAACACTTTTGCGGATCAGGAAGACTCAGTGCTAGAAAAATGTCAGGCGAGTCTAATGAGGCTTCAGATGCTCCAGTTTATGCTGGAGTTTAATTTAAAGTTACGCTGATGTTTTAACATGTTTGCTTATTCTTGAGTAAAGAGGATTCATTATTTCAATGACATAACCTCCAGACAACGTTCCATGAATTGATTTAAGATGTGCTGGTAATTTTAACAGCTTTAATATGGAGCTGAACATCTGTAGCAACATATTACTTGACTTCTATCCTCATTTCATTTTTTAAGCAAAATAAAGGGAATGTCTTTCAGAAACAGTGGACAAGTACGTAACTTTTTTCTCTGTGGTTTTGTTACTAATTGTTAAATTAATCTGTCTCCTTCACTGCCTCTCCCAGGTCACTAGCCGAACAGTTCACAGACACTGTTTTTAGATGCCAAAACGAGCTGGAATTTGAAATACCATCTATGTTACTGAACATCACACGAACTGGAATACCTGGTAAATACATTCTGCCTGGCACGTAAATGCTTCAGAGCAAATAAACCATATGAAAGGTAAAGCACAAACCACCCAGAAACATTAGTTGACTAGCTATCTTGATTAACTTATTAATCACCACATCTGGAGAAACCCACATCTGTAAGCACTTAACAGAGCATTAGTAATGTCATAGTCACATTGAAAACAGACTGCAAACCCATGCACAAACCAATCTGTATTGCCTTATGCATCCAACTACGGGGCTACCTACGGAGATCTTGGTTCAACCCAGGCTTTTGGGAGTGGCAGCGGTATTTTACAGGCAAGCTGAGTGCCCTTTGCAATCTACAGTACGTAGATTTTCCTTGTTCAACAGAACTCAATAAGTTAAGGTGCAGCAGCGAGGGGTTGTTGGGTAGGAAGAGGCTCCCTTTACGGTTATTAACAAGCGGAACAGGTTCCGGGATTCCTTCAGTGGACTCGGCACCAACCAATGCATTAGTAGTTGCATTCTTGAATTGGTATGAACATTTTGAGTAACTTGATCTAGCTGCATTCTTTACTTCTAAATAATAAGAAAAAATTTAAATTAATGTCTTTTTATTAAAAATTATTTCAAACCACAGGCATGAATCAATTTTGATATTATGTGGAATTACAGACTTTAAAGCTTAACGCATCAGTTTCTACAGCTGAAATAAAGGTTTATACCTGCAGCTTTCTTAAGTTTTTTTCTAAAAATGTCTTTTTATAAAAGAATACTTATAAAAGGATTATTCCACAATATTATCATCTTTAAGCAATAATCCCATCCTAGGGTAAGTGTGTCTGAGGCAACACTTATTTCCCACATGTTGATAAAGGCTTTGAGATTTACTAGCTGTGGAAGATGTTTATTCCTTTGAATCTACCGAAAATGACAGGGGAGGTAGAGCATTCTGCTGCTATTAAAATAAATAAGGAATAATAGAAAAAAGTAAGGTCAACACTTCAAAATTGTGTAAGCGTACTTATGGAATTAAACTGATGTTTAGGAACCTACATAAAAGTTGTTGGGTATTCAGAAGAGCTGAATACTGTAAATTTCAGGAGGTCATACACAGCACCTCTGAAAAGAAAGCTAATACATTTAATTTTCTAAATATGGATTCAGCTTGAAACTGTGATTCTTAGTCTTCCATTTTCAATATATCAAAGCTAATTAAACAACCGCCCCCATATTAATAGCTCTAACAAATGCCATCCTCTGTAAAAGACAACAATAAAATGTTTTTCTGGTAGAAATATGCAGCACTGATCTTCTCCCAATGCTTGTTTCATTCTGAATGAGTATATTATAGAGAAGAAGGCGTATTACTGAGCCGCTAAGATCTTATATTCTGTCATGTATTTGAGCCACTAAGACCTTATATTCTCTTATGTATTATGAGGCGAGGAGGTTAGGTAGGGAGTAGTTGATAGGCTGATAATCTTGCAGCATTATTTCCATATGTTTCAATTGCCTTAAGGTTTCCATGGAGAACTTTGAGTAGACAGTAGCTCCAAATTATTTGAGGAGGTCGTCATGATTTTTGGCATCTTTGTCTAGTTTACCATCACC
Source organism: Himantopus leucocephalus (assembly GCA_003993805.1). Taxonomy (NCBI): domain Eukaryota; kingdom Metazoa; phylum Chordata; class Aves; order Charadriiformes; family Recurvirostridae; genus Himantopus; species Himantopus leucocephalus. The sequence goes on along the minus strand of RSEF01000006.1, from coordinate 14,374,998 downwards.
TAGAAATACTATCTGGTAACGGGAAAGACACATAAATAGCACCCGCATGCTTGCCATTTGTGTTCAAGCACAAAATCTGTCTCTCACAAACAAGGTGATTATATGTGAATCACGAGAGTCATTTGAACGTACTTTTTAACAGGGTTCAACTATTTTGTGACAAAGTATCCATTCCCGTTTGATGCTCTCTGAATTGATGGCTTGCTACTGTTCTGACTGAGGCGGATCGAAAAATCAGTGAGAACAGAACTAGAGTCTAACACACAATGTTACTCTGCTCTTTGCTAATAGTAGTAAAACGTAAAGTATGATGATAATGATGTGTACTCACGAGAGCTCACATAGATTTTAAATCATTGGAGAATAGCGTATATCTTTTATTAGCGAAACCGCCACAAAAAATGCTGTGTATCATATTGTACAGAGTACTTGAAAACTATCAATCTTACCTTGGAGTTACTGAGTTTTTGTCAAATCTTGTACTTCTATCTTTGATATTCCTCCAGTGAAACAATTTTCAGATGATAAAATATATCTGCAGAGACCTACCTCCCTACACAAGTCACTGGTCAAGCATGTATTTTAACACTTCGAAATGCATCAATTCAGTCTATTTTTAAACTACAGACAGTAATATTGGAAATAATCTTTATAAATCTATATGCTTGCATCAAAGTATCTTCACACACAATGGAAGACGACCAAAATCTATTAATAATGCTTACCCACCCTCCAATCAAGTTGTTTAAGAAACAGCATAATCTTTTTACAGTCTTTTCTGGAGCTCAGTAAGTGATGATTTCAGATACCAGACCTGACTATTAAGCACTAAACTTCCAAAACAGTGTACGTCTTATGGTACATTCCATGCAGACATAAGCAAGTTTTCCCAAGATTTTGTGCTTGCAGTGGCACAGCATGAGCCAGAACTAAAATACCTTGGTCTTTTGGTACAGCTTAAGAGCTTGAGCTTGGCCTCATATTTAATAGCATCACATGATCTTGTTCAGCATGAAAGCAGACTGAGCTGCTTAAAACATATCCTAACTTCCCCTTATTTCCAACAGCGTCGATATGGTACTACTACTGAAAAGCAAAACATTAAACAACGGGGGTAACAGAGCTGCCTTTTCTTTTTCTTTTTTTTTTTTTTGTCAAATTATTCCAGATTTCAAAGCTCTAACTACCAGTTTCATCCCATGACCTGTAACCTCCTGCTCCTGACAAGAGCTCAGCTGCTTCAGCTGAAAATGGAAGAAGCCCCACAGTGGATGACTATGAAATACCTTGTTCGTAGGACAAGTTTCTTTCTGACTCCAACAGTTTATAGCTTATGCCTTTTTACTCCATCTTGAAAAGCAAAGGTTACACTACAATATCTGAATAACCTGTCTTTGGTAGAGATAATTATCTCTTTCTCCATTCCTCTAGTGCAATTATATATTTTTTACCGTAGAAGAGTAGAACTGGTTATTTTTAGTCCAAATAGCCTGTCGAGTTGTACACGCACACTGTGCCACAGACACAAGCACGTCAGGCTACACATGGAACTACATGTGCAAGCACAGAGGTGCGATTCTGAACGCAAGGTACTGCTGTGCTTCCGAGTTAGCAGTATCGTACAACCAGGTGAGAAACACAGGCCAACACTGTCACTTCTGCACACAGATACTGCAATGTGCAGAACCCAAAACGTGTTTTTTCTAGCATCCTGTTGTTCAGCAAAGGCAGTTTCTTTTTATTAATAATTTCTTAAAAATCTGTTTGGGTGTTTGCACCGCTATGTGGGCCGATTTCCACAGGCAACATATTAGGGAAACAAAGATTGCTGTTAATTATACAGAACTAAGTACACCCTTACATACTGTCACTGCCTCACTAGGTTTGGCGACCAAACCGTCTGGATTGGGGTAATTTGTTGTACCACTGTGCAGTGTTAAACCACAACCTCTAAATCCACAAGGGTTCTCTTCCAAGCACGTGAAGAGTTTAGCACCAGCAAGTCTACTAAAAGAGAACCATTTTCTAGTCATAGCTAGATTAGTTTATCTTTATCTAATATGACATATGCCTTTACTTTCAACGCAAACGGTCACAGGACGAGCGTGCTGCCTGCATTGCTTATCCTGCCAAAGTTCATTAGAGCTATGCAGGACACTTGTCATCTATCCATAAGGCATTATCATTGTTAACTAAGAATAGAGACACTTACTGGTCATTTTGAGAGCAAATTCTGAATAGCTTTTTGAGGATGGCAAACAATAAGGAAGTGAATAAGAGGACAGTAAGGTAAGAAATTCCCCGTTTTCTGTAGTATTTCCTAATTGCAGCCTGGGTGCACACTACCTGCTTTTGGTAAATGCTGTACAGAACTTGCCCAAGAAACCTGTCAACATTAGACAGACAAAAAATAATGCCTACAAAATATCAGATATTAATGTGATTTATGTAGAGGTATTTTGACGCTGCATACATTCCTATTCCTTCCCCCCTCCCCTTCAAGAACTTCCTTTCAAGCTCCATGAATATACGCTTGCCTACAGACTGCATTAGGGAATCATGCCTGTTTCTATTTCTATACATTTTATTTATTATAATGAAGATAATTTGAAATGCAATCTGCAACTCCCTGAACATTTTTAAAACAACCAATGTAGTTAATCTAATGCCTATGGCAATCTCTATTTATTCTTTGCGAGCGTACACTTGCCATAACTTAAAACCGGGCTGAGCTTTAATTTAAATGTAACAAGGCAGAATACCAGTACAGTGCTTTCAACAAAATGGCTGAAACTGGCTTCAGCATGATTTGCCTGGAAGGGAAGATGAAAATGTGTTTTAAAGGAGAAAAAAATACCCTGACCAAAACCAGACATTCTAAACAACCACCACCGATACCCACTGCTCCTTTCCTCCCCCATCTCTATCAGCTGCTAGGCTTTCCGCACCGCTTTTCACCAGACACTAGCGCAGTGTTTTCCCTTCATAGTCAGCCATCAGCCAGAGCTGTCACTTGCAGATACTTCATTTTTGTTACAGTCTAATTCATACTGCACCCCCTTAATCTCTGTAGTGAGTAATGCCATGTCACTGTGCAGATATGCCAGATCCAGCCCTAGAAGTACAGAGAGTGTTTTTAACAGTTAAACTACCTTGGTTTCAAAAAAAAAATATTTTATTTCTCCGCCCAGCTTCACTGTTCTCTTTCTCCTAAGCATCTTCCCAGCTGACCTCCAAAGGAGCAATCGCCGTTCTGCAATCTGGCATGTCTTCCAGAAAGCTCAGCTTTCACGTGGCGGGTGAAGACAAGCTGCAGCTCTGTATTACTAAACGCAAATAATCAATATGTTGATTGAGCTTTTGGCTACCGGAGTTCTTCTGATGGGAGCGACAGTGAGCACGACTTCCCTCTTTCAATGACAAGCCTGTTTAGACTTCGCTACCTACCACTTTGTGAATCAGGCAACTGAAAATACCCACAGCAGTTCCTCCAAACTGTCAGCTATTGCTGTGATTCCACCCAGCACCCCCTGTACAAGACAACAGATTAACCATTAGGCTAGATATGTTGAAAATATACAGCTTCAACCTTTCCCCAGCTAGCTCAGAGCGATGTATAGATGATTATTTCAACCGTCAGCTGCCGCATAGACTTAAACCCCTGCACAATAACTCCTGGATTCATCTGCCCCTTGTCAAACTTGCGCAGCTTTAGTTTGAGCATACGCAGTGTGGCAGTTTCACTGCGGATCTAGAATAATCCAGACGGCTGCTGTCTCTTTGTTAACGGGAAGCTAAACTGATGAGTTTGTAATGCATTTCTTATCAAAGGTAGTTTCAGAAAAGAAAATGTGCCCGATCAGTTGGGGTTGGAATTTAGCATGGTATCAAAATAGGGTTTAATCAGAACATTTGTTATTTCTTGGGAAAAAAAAACATTATTCGTCCCCTTTAAAAATCACTTATGCCAATGAACTATTTATTTTATAAATTTATAATTATTACTTGATTTTTTTCGTGGTATCAGATGTAGTAAAATCATTGACTAGAGACTACAATCCAATGGTGCTTGATGAGGTACAAGAATGTTAATTTTAGAAACCGCAGAGCAGTGTTTGCCTGCTGTCTGAAATGGTAATTCAAATGAAACAGGATTGCTGTTTTGGTTTCTGTGTGCATTACAAACTCAGCGAAATGCATTTCATTGTGCTTTTTTTTTTTTTTATACAACAAGAAAAAGATATGCTGCATATCTCTACATAGTAGTACCCTCAGAAAAGCAGGTGAGGCTCACTGGCTTTGAGCTGCAGTGTGTGCCATCTGAAGCAGATAAGAAAACATCAAGATCCAAGAATGTCAAAAATGCATCATCTCAGAACATTTTACAAATACTGAATGGTGCGTACATGAGACATTCTCTTTGAAACACTGCAGCCCAAGAAACATCATCTTTCCCCCCGCCCCCTCCTCTTTTTGTCCCAGGCTTGCACCTTTTGGCTAAAGGCACATAAAATCGAATGACAAATGCATTGCTCAACCTTTTTTTTTTTTTCCTATTGCTTAAACTTTATATTAATAATACATGGTCTTTCAGTTTTAATTCTCCTCACACATAAAGGATTGAAAATCAGCTACAGATACATGCCTCGCCTTTGCTTTTCCCTGAATGCTGTAAAAAGACAGTTAATAGAAAATGTGGAATGTTTCTAGGCTGGATCCTGCTAGGTATTCTAGACGGCTGCTCTGATATTCTGTGAAACCATGATAAACTTTAAGTTCCTGAGCTTTTGTATATAGAATGAAAGATAGACTGCAAAGGTCTATCTAAGAAACCCAACAAACTTTTAACTTGAAACTTCTGGTGAAGAAGTCCAGGGTACGGTGCTACACTAATTTATTTTTAGGGGTAGAGCAACCACCTAAGGTTACAGTAGAACTTGGATTTTTTTTCTTTGCTCCTCCAGTTTAATTCCAGAACATAATTGTTACAAATGCTTTCCAGAGATGGCAGTTGTTGTCACTTCTCTATTACTACAACTTCAGCAAGCAAAGAAATGGTTTAAGGCTGTTCAAACTGTGGTTGATCTAAAGTCCATTGAAGCCAGAGAAAACACTTATATTGACTTCAGAGGACTTTAGCTCAGGAGCTGTTCATCTCTCATGCTTCAGGGTGCGAGCTGATCAAATGGGGCAGGAAGAAAGCCTTTCTCATGTATACGGCATTTCACAATTGGCTTGGGCAATTTAGAGAGGTAAGGCTTCAGATTTCGTGGACCTGGTTTCTTGTTCCTGTACAGGAGTATATACACAATGTGACACTATTTGTACGGAACAGCATCTGCCCTTTCCCCTGACAAATGTGCACAGTAGAAAAAAGCTACTTAATTCAATTCCTAATCAAATCCTAATTTCTGTTTAGACTAAGTCATAGGTCCATTGAACCTTGACCATTTTTCTGATTCAGATTTTAGTATTCCCTCATACATTTTTTCTTGATTTTTAGTCTCCATTCTCCATTGCCTTCTCAATTTATGATTCATTCTGTAATGGTTTATTCAAGTCATTATATTGTTATTGGAAAACTGTCAAATGAAAAGTTAAAGAAAAAGCATCAGTGGACTTCTTTTCCCCTGTCCATTTAATTGTCCAATTGACTTCTCCACATGTTGCACTATTTAGTATAGAACACTATTTGGGTAAAGTATTTTGGCAGAGTAAAGAAAGGGAGGTGTGTCTAAATTGTAGAACTTAAAACAGAACATGGTCTGTTTTCATGGGGGTCTGTTTTCGAGACAAACATCAAAGTGAAGGGAATTGACTTTGTCTTTTGAGAGTGTGTTTTGGAGAATAAGGAAACTCAAAGTCTCTCGGCAGGTATGGCGAGTGTAAATATTCTCCGAGTTGAATTTTAAATTCTGTTATTTCATTATGACAAGCTGTTCTGCTATCTGAGCACTGAGGAGGAGCAACAGCAAAATGTTACCCCCGTGTGTCAGAAAAGAGCTGTTCAGACCCTGTGTGTCCTACTGTGTCACAAGCAGCTATGAACTCCAATTTTAGAGCTCCAGCTGCTGCCTCTGGCAGAAGCAAAGTACAAAAGGATTGCTCAAAGCCACGCGTTAACTTTTTAATAGACTACCTGATGATCCCATGGCTACAAACAGAGGACTGGGAATCTCTTGCCTAGGAATTTAGTTCTACCGTTGATCTGTTACACAGCCTTCCGTTGCTCACTTGCAGTCAATCCCCTTTTAATGGTGTTCCTTAATTATAGCTCTTGCTAAGACTCAAGTGACCAAATTATATGAAAATGTGGCTGTTAATCACTAATATTCTCAGATCTAGCATGTATGAGATGGTGAGGTTGCTACTGCTGTTTGGAGAGTACATGGGGAATACATTCCATAAAAATATATCACATGCATATGTAATAAGAGTAAATTGTTATTACTGTGTTTTCGTTTTTTTTTTTTTAAATTAGATATAAAACTGTATGTCTTCAACGTCAAATAACTGTAACTTCTTTTTTATTTCTATGTTTCTTTTTTCTTTCCTTAAAAAAAAATACAGTGTCAATTAAAGGACACCAATTTTCTTATGAGTGGTCCTTTGACACTTCCCCAAGGCACAACACGTAAAGCCAAAAGGTACATCTTTGGGGGATCCTTTAAGAGTAGGATCACACGGCAAATTGTAGTGTTTCCACACCCATAGTTCTAAATTCAGTGCGTTGTCATAGACTATCCTTGTCTCAAAACACAGCAATCCAACGTGTATTGTCCTTTGCCGTATTGCCTCAGAGAGGATTTTGACACCAACTGTAAGGGACATGGAGGGAGAAGCTGCAGCACTAGTGAGGGTAGACTGTAGTTACGTAGTTCTGCCAAGCTGTAGGAGGAATCTGTCCTGTTTTTACAAAGTAAAGGAAGTTTCCCCTTTGGACTGAATACACTCACAATCTGATAAGCCACTGCTAAAACCTGTGAAGTTCTCTATGTGGACAAAAAATAAGCTCCTATTAAATAAATAAATAAATAAATTAAAATTTGAAAGGCCACTCACCATTGTGCCTATGAACAGTTTGCTGTTTACACTCCCTCAGCGCCATTAAATTCACTAGGAAAATATACAATGTTTAGAAGTAACTAAGGGGAAAAGTAAGCACAGGAGTCCTTGGTGATTGCTCTGCTCCCTGGGATTAGAAATCTCGTATTTACTGCATAGATCGTGTTCCTCAAGGAGAGTATTTCAGTGGGGTAGTTATACGCCGACTTCTTTCAAGCAGGACTGCACAAACTTCAGCTAGGTCTTGCCGCAACTGTTTCCTACCTGAGAACATTGGGAAGTGCAGATTTCNCGTATTTACTGCATAGATCATGTTCCTCAAGGAGAGTATTTCAGTGCATAGGAAAGGGGTAGTTATACGCCGACTTCTTTCAAGCAGGACTGCACAAATTTCAGCTAGGTCTTACCGCAACTGTTTCCTACCTGAGAACATTGGGAAGTGCAGATTTCATCCTGCAGAAATCTAATTCGAATTATTACTTTATTTTCCAGTTCAAAGTGCCGATTTATCTCAACATCTTAAAAATACATATTTCCAGTGTAATTCCAACCTGCATATCCTGAAATTTTAAACTGAAATAACTTTTTCCCTACCCTGCTCATGTCAAGTTTAAAAACAAATTCGTGATGAAGGTGTTTTCATTAACACTTTTCCTGAAGAAGATATACTGGGTCCCTGTGCCCATTTCCCTGCCGGTACAGCATTGCTGAGTAAAGAAGAGATTTTCAGAAACTTCTTATAAATTTAGGCAACAGTATTCTTAACTTTTAAGATTTTTTTTNAACTTTTAAGATATTTTTTTTTAATTATTCCTCTGCTTCCCAGTGAGGTGTCTTACTTCTGAAATACACAGTTTAGAGGACTTTGCTCGGTTTGTTTGGGTTTTTTTTAACTAGGTGGTTAATATGCCACCAATAAATTGGATACTTTTTTTTTCCTTTTTAAATTTCACTATAATTGAATTTCTTTTCCCTTTTAGCTGTTGTTTATCCTTGTACAAAAGGGTGTAGCAGTGTCTGCGTCTCTGAACAAGAAGAACTGAAATCTTGACATTTAACTCTGGCTTTCTTATCATCAGTTTTATCCGTCTTTCATCCACATCACTGGAAAAACTTCCATTTATTAAATGTTAATAGCATCAGGCTCAGTGACCCCCAATACTCTTTCAGGTTCAGCTGTAATAGTCGTCTGGGATGGAGGTCTTGACACAACTGTTACCTGTGAGGTTATAAGATCATTTTCATATGTAAACTAAGTATGAAACGCTGTGCATGTTTACATCCATGCTTTTTTATATAAAGTTTTGTATACAAGTGCTTACACTGTATATACCTATTCGGGAACACTTCTATACTTTAAAAAGAGCCATTTGAAATATTAGAAATTATTTTTTTAAAGAATTGTTTCCTCACAAAAGCAATACATAATAAAAAAGTTCTTGGAGGCTTTTCAGTCGCTACTTATTTCTAAGCCAGCACTACCACCTGCTGGTTACACGGAGGTTCAAGCCCCAGTGCTGTTTTTCTGTCTTCAAATCTATGCATCAGCATAGAACAGTACTTCTCAGCTGCTCTTATACATAGAAATGTTATTACCAGAAGACAGATTTTTAGCACGTTGGTTGCAGTTTAACAATACTCTATTACCTGAAGTACGGCTTTCATAAAAGTGGGGAATGTTAATTGTTGACGAACCAATTCTCTTACGCAAAGTACTGTAAGTCACAGGCTAAACATCCAAATTAATCAAATAGATTGAACCCACTGTAATAAAAAGCCTATTGTAACATATGCTTTTTTTATCACTTGCAGATATATAGTTAAATACACTTCATGACAGTAGGAAATCGGTATATTTTTGTTTCTAAGTGCTCCCTACTTTAGTGACTTCTACAATGTACTACACTCTTATAAATCTGTATTTCTCTGAACAAATGTATCCAAAAAACCACGATATCACCTGGTAAATACATTAATATAAAAAACAACCAAGATATAAATAGCTAAGATTAAATCTATAAAATAATAGCAAAAATAGCGAGAGCAAAAATGGAGATGGAATATAACTCATTGCTATTGAAAATTAGGGAAGTATAGTACATAATTTCTAGGTAAACAATGACAAAACAAAGGAAGTAAAACGACACAATAATCATAATAATAAAAATAAAAAGAAATGGAAATGTGATGTCTACCTCTGACTGTATCTGCAAAAGAACCTGCAAAAGAATTAATACGTACGTCTGTGCCAAAGCATACAGTAGCTTGGCTGAAATCGATTGCTATGGGGAAGCAAGGGCTAGCAATTTCATAAGGGTGGAAAATAAAGCATAAGGTAAGAAATCCAGTGGTAATAACTAATAACAATGTTACTTACAACACAGTTTTGATCTCGAACAGAAAGAGTACTCGAAAGGATGGATCTATTTAGCAAGGATCATATTTTTCAAATAAAACCTAAACAGGACCGAAATACCTCCATACAAAATTAAAAAATGACCATTATAAATTCCCTCTGATTATTTCTCTAATACTCAAAAATACTGAACTGATAACACTGAAATACACACCGAAGTTAGGGGTGAACTACTCAGAATTACTGTAAGAGGGAAATGCATGCCATCTCACGGTCAGTTCATGTGAGAGAGACTATAACGCTATAAAAGTATGCAGATTAACAGCCGAGAGAGAAAGCAAATAATACTGAATCTACCAAACTGGATCGATAGCCAGCTTAAAAAAATAATTAAATACGTTTCATCCCTTTATTTTCCACTTTGTTACTAAAGCTACACAGAGATGTCAAGCTTACTTAGTTCACGACAAGGATCAGACAGATCACGCAAAGGGATCACAACCCACGACGAGGAACAGCTTTAGAAAGAAAACTTCATCAAAGGTAAACGCATTGTGCCAGGTACTTCTGGTTTCATGAACCAAACCCTGATGAGAATACGGACATTAGCAGAGAAAGCGAAGGTAACCTAACAGCAGCACCCCTCACTGTTAGCACGCAACGCACTGAAACAAGAGGAGAGGAAAGAAGGCAACAGAGAATTTTTGAGAGAGGATTGTCGAGGTGTTGGATTAGCCACTGGGGTTCCTCAGCTATGTCCTGCAGGACGCTTGGTGTGCTCAGTGTTATACCAGGGCAATCAATTATACTCTGTGAGTATAAAATTAACTACAGACGATGTTCACTTTCAAAGCAGATAGCACAATAAGGAGGAAAGAAGACTGATCAATAAAGAAAAAAAGAAAGAAAATTCTGCAGGAAACCACTGAACTTCCACTATTTCTGTTCTAATTATCACACCACTTTCCCAATAAAGTCCACAACCACCTGGAACTCTCTCCAAGAAAAGAGAAAACTGACATATAAGATTTCGTAAGATTTACGAGTCAGTTACTACCCTGAAAGTAACTGTATCAACCACAAATGCCACAGGATGTCAATATATTTGGAAATAGTGTTGCTGCCAGATGTTTTGAGAGTCAGATACTGAAAGCATCCAGAAATCCCGTGCTCAGGGGGCACTGACAGCTGTCAAGAAAGTCATCTTCCAGAAGCGAATTGCTCGGAGCTCTACCTCTGACGATTTTATTTTGTCCTGCTTGAGGAGAAAGAAGAGGGCAGACAAAAGACTCGTATGCTAAAGGCAGATTAAAAACAAATGCATATTTTGACATCTTTTATATTCCTCATGGGCAGAACTCAAGGATACTGCTGAAGAAATCTGTGGGATCCAAGGGACAACTTCAGGATATTTCTTGAGGAGTATTTGAGGCTTGAGTACTGATGCTGAATATATGAGCCTAAAGCTACAATTCTTGCATTCCCTCAAGCTACAATCTGAGAAGCAAAACAAGAGCTTATCTACCTATTTAGCAGGAGAAATCCCAGTGAAACTGTGGATGAATGAGCTGCAGCATTCAAAGATTCAATCAGCCAATCAAAAAGACCGTTAAGGGTTGATCAGCTACTAGACACGATAACACTAGAAATCTTGAATCCAAAACCAGAGCATGCGTTTTCATTCAAGTAGGAGATACTATTTTCAGGAATTATTCAGAATAGAAAAAAAAAAGAAAGAAAAAAAAGACCATGCTATAATAGCACGGTCCATGCTATAATAACAGACCATGGTATAATAAAAAAACCCCAAGTGTGATGGTGGTCACAGGGGAGATCTGAAACAAAAATTAAAATAATTCCATGCTTGAAAAGAGGCAACTTTAGGTATAGGGAGTTCTAAGAATAGCAGAATTATACAATAATAGCATATTGAAATGCACAGATAGGCACAGAATTCATACTACATATACCAACATGAAGAAGGATCTGATGCCAATGCATTAAAAGAATGCCAGTTCCTGCTCTTGCAGAATTTCAGACTGATGTAATATCAGACAAATTTAGACTACACAATCACAGATCCTTGGCTTGAGTCTTCCCTGACACTGCAAATTGTGTGTTCATTTACTTCTCTTCCAAACATAACCAAAGGCTTTTGCTGAGTCATATAACTCTCCAAAGCATAAGACGCCTGTAAGTTGGACTCCTTGTATGGAAGGAGCCTCTCAAATCTCTAGGATTACATTACTGATTCCAGTCTCTGCAGATCCTTGCATTACTATTATCACCAGAGAATCTGTGCTGAAACCGACATCTGTCCCAAGTCTACTGTTCTCTCATCTTTTCTCCTTTGTCTGAACGAAGAAATCAATAAGGTATATCTTGTTACCCAGGGCAGTGAGACTCTTGACTAGAAATAATCAAAATACACACAATGAAATGCTTTTTATACCTATATATATATTCATTTTTCCTTGGGCAATTCTTCCATGGAACACAAGCTCTTGATGCAAAAAATCCAGCTTTTAAGAGCTATGGAAAAATTTAGATCTTTACCAAATGAAAACTGATTTTATTTTCAGGAGATCTTTTGTACCTAACATGAAACAAAAATTACGTTTTCATGTCTTGATTTACACAAAATATAACTCAGCAACAATTAAAATTTAATTTGATTAGTATTCTGAAAATGTGCAACCTCACACAATAAGATAAGTAATTTTCTGTGGAATATCAAAAGCAGTTCTTAGCATCTAAGAGTTAGTAAAAGGCATTTTTTGCTATTTTGTTGCTTGCCCTGACATTGGAAAGCTTATTAGCTTCGTTTAGAACCAAGTAAAAAAAGCAGCATTTCATGTCAAAAACAAGACAAGATGCAAGAATGGCTATGAGTCCAAATCCATTATTAGTGAGAAATACTTGCATGTCATCTGAAAATTTGGGAAATGTTTCCCATGTGTTGTAAAGGACACTATGTAGTGGAAGCCAGAAAAGTACAACCTGTTCTGTTCAGCGGTGCATCTCACTTCTTTTCACCCTTCTGCTGCCTCATCATGTGAATTACATCCATTTTCACACCCTGCAATTCTAAATAAATACTGTATCACTTCGTTGCTGCCACCCATCTTGTGACCGACTGACCACAGAGAACCTGACAGTCCTTGCATGTTTTGACAGATCAGGAATAAATTCTAATAGAGATAAAGAATGAATAAAAAAATCACTGGACAAAATGCCTGTTAATGAAACATACTCTCAGTTTGCTACTGTGGATTTCACCTCATGTTACTCATAGAATCATAGAGTAGTCTGGGTTGGAAGGGAGCTTTGAAGGTCATCTAGTCCA
>RSEF01000006.1:14348555-14362131 GCA_003993805.1 Himantopus leucocephalus | reverse complement strand
TCTACATTAGGCTCAAAACTTTTAATTGTTTTTATCCTTTGCTAGAAGAAACTTAGTTCTATTAGCTGGTGAAACTTTACCAGCTAGGCAAATGTTTACCTTGACTTCTAAGTTGTTGTCCATATGTCACTACTTCTATTTTTATTAAATGTCCAAGAAATATGTTCTATATGGGATCATATAAGTACTATTGGAGACGGGCTAGTCGTAGAATAAACCACCTACACTGCTAGATGGCACACCTGCTAGTCCATCTGGCAAGAGTTTGCTCAAGAACAGAACCTCCACTTCTTGTTGCCGGTCTTTCTCCACAGCATAGCTACGGCGATGTAAAATCTCTCTCCGCATTATAGTGCTGTGTCAGACAACACATAACACCACTGAGTTAGAGAGTGCAGATAACGATGTCAGGAACATGGGAATGGAGAAAGCAGCATGCTTAGTGCAAGCAAAATCTTTTATGCAAGAACAAACAAAGGAAATTGCATGACAAAGATCAAAGACGCTATAATGATTTTTTTGGATTTCCTTCAGCAGTTCTTCACAGTAAACAAGGTCTGCATTCCAATTAAAGCTCAGAAGCACCTAAAAACTGCAGATGATTTTTAAAATATCTTTTTTTTTCCCAGATATCTAAAAAGAGATTCTTCCCTGCTGATGCAGATAAACAGAAGCTATTTGTGCCCTCTTAGATAGTATCCCCTTTCAAAACCTCCCTAAATTAGACAGCAGCAAGGCAGTTCTGGTAATTTCCACATTCTTTCTTTCCATCGTGTACCCCATTTCACTTTGCTCTCCTCCTTGCTGTGTATCTATGCCCTCCTTCAGCAAAGATCAGAAGACTTGAAAATTGCCCTCTGCAGAGGAATCACTATGTCAAAAGGACACCCAGGCTTTATATTCAGTAGTTCAAAATACCAGGATCTCAAAGCGCTTCTTAGCACAAAATATAATATAATATATTGAGAATACAATATTCTCAGTGTCTGGGTAGGAAAGGAACTATAGTCATGTAGCAAGCCAGTGGCGCAGTCAAGATTGGGATCTTTGCCTTATGCCATTTGCCTAGGTAGAATTTCCAGTCAAACTAAAATGTCCACACAAATTGTTAACCAGATGACACCGACCACTTCTTACACAGTAATAACGCCTTTTCCAACCTTCAGAATAATTGCACTGTGCTAACAAGATCTGATGGGTATCAGTGAAGCATTTGTGTGTGAGGTAGCACACGGTATGTTTCCTAAAATCATCGATAAAAATTGAATTACAGCATTACAGTATTCAGTAATATATAAGATATCACAAGGAAAGGTACAGTATTACGTTGTAAAAAGGTATGCTAACAGAAGCTGGTAAATAGTCTTGAACAGTAAAAGTACAACTACTGAACTTTAACCTATTTTAAAGTCTACCATCAACGTATTTCAGAAATATGTTTAAGAAAATTTTACACTAAAAAAATACAGCTATGATTTCTTAAAAATCAATTAAAAATTGTTCTCTTCTGCTCCACTCCGTCCTGTCTACTATAACTTCAATCAACGCAACGATACAGGATGGGGACTTATTTTGTGGCACTTCAATAACCACACAGGAAGTTATGCGACAACAATCTCTTCTTTTCATGTAGCACGTAAAATAATCATGAGGTTATGTATCCTGGCCTATTCAAATACCTGGAAAGGTTCTAGGTACTCAGGAGAAAATATGATGACCCAGAAGAAATTGTCTTGCAGGTTGCTTCTGGCTTCCTCACTGAGGGCTGGACCACTCTGCTGGACCTACGCTGAACTTGGTAAAATCTGAAGATGTCTGGTTTTAACTCAATGGACTCTCTTAGCTCAGGTAAGCACTAGGCTGGCTCCCTCTGGCTCCGATTCTAGACATGTGAATCACTTAGTATGTGCGTTAGTGGTCACACTACAGCTAAGGTGACTGCTTACCTGATTAAAGGTATGCATATGTAAAACATACTGGGGGTCTCAAGGGAATAATCAGATGGTGGAAAAACTGTACTTGATTTTTTCCTTCTTTCTCCTGTTTTTACATCAAAAAGCATCAAATGCAATAACACTCCCATACATAACGCAAGCCAAGCACATTTTAACTTGGTTTGGAGGGCTTTTATTCTAGGATTTTCTTATAATAAACTGCATTCCACTTTGCATGTTGATACTATATTGTGATCTGTTGTATGTTTCAATAAGCACCTCCTTCTATACATTACAACTTCAAATCACATGGAATGCAGAAGATCTAGGCCAGAGGACTTCTTTTTCTGTGAATCTGAGGGACAATATTCCAAGTCAGTGAACATATTTTCCCCTGAATTATAAAAGGAGCCAACCAATAAGGATATCAAATGGAAAAAGTCTTATAATACGAGAAGGCCAGGCTTTACGAATCAACCGTTCATTTTAGTTTGGAAGCAATTTGAAAAGAACAGAAATTCCGCATCAAAGTGTATCTGTGATTAGCATGAGCTGATAGCTTTCCGCTGTTATCGGTTCAATACCAATTTGAGACCTGCCCAACAACATCAACACAAATTAGCTAAGACTCAAAATGGCAATCAACTTGGGGGACCTATCCTGAAAAGTGGTGCTAACAACTTCCCAGCATCAATGAGCTTCTCAATCCTGCAGCTGTTTTTAAAAGCTTCCTCCCAAAGGCACATTTAGAACTAAATTAAATGCAACTTTGACTTAATTAACGTTTTAAATGATAATGAATACAACGTAGATTCATAGAAGGCATTTACATTGTGTTATAAAACTGATAAAAATTTAATAACTCTTTGTTAATAAGTTATGTCTCTCCAGACCCATAAAGCCTAAGGCAGTCAGTGCTGTAGTCTAGGGTCTAATGTAGGCTCCCAGTGCAGGTGGAATAAGGAAGAAGGAGACTGACTTGACACTTGACATTTGCTCTAAGCCTGCTCTGGATCAAGCCACTGCTTGTTCATAAGTACTTTATTTCATATAGTAAAGGTCAGAATTTGGGCTCAAGGCAGGGCTATGACAGAAATGTTCAAGCTGAAACCGAGCCAGCTCTGGCATCTGTCGCTTGAAATAGCTCTGAAACAGTAGAGAAGGAGAGCTAACCGGCTAGCATCTGTCCCACACCAAGGAGGTAAGAGGAAGAATCTGCTGCCTGGTGGTAAGAAACTGTCATGGTGAGTTTCATGACAACCAGCCACACTCAGGAACTAAAAATGCAAACATAATTTCCGTGTCACCTTGCATAAGACCCTCTGCTAAATTCACTCCACAGGATGCAGACAGCATCTTTTCTAGCTTGTCCCCATCAAAGCAAGCCACTCACTAGTCTCTTCCTTGTGACCCTGGTAAGAATAACTACTCAACGTAAAGGCCTAAAGGAATTAAATGCAGACTTCTTGATCTCTCCCTCCCCCACCTTCCCAATTCTTCAAAAGACTTACTGCTAAACTTAGCAGCGCCTCCATCCCATGGAGATGCGAGAGTTCATCTCCTTGTTACAGACATCACAAATTGGGCACAGCCAACCTCGCATCAGCCTAGTGGTATATACTGCGTCACAAAACTCATCTGAAAAGGCCTGTGCTTCATTATTTATGTTTTCTGGTCACGAGCAACAAGTTAGATTGTCTCACTTTTACCTTTCTACCACCTGAAAAGGAACAGCTTGGTTTGAGGGGGTGGTTTTGTTTTTTCTGCTCTTGCATTTCTACATATATGCGTTCATCTATGTTCTTGCATTACACCCAAAACAAAGTTAAATAATTTAGCAGCACTCAGCTTCTATTAAAACATAGAACAATAAATAAAAGGGATTCATTTTCTGATTGTTCGAGTCAAACTACATACTTGAAGCCACCTATTGTAAAATACCTATTGTTTCATGTTACTTTTTCCCTTCTCTGTAATTAATGTTGTCTATTCAGTGTTTTAAAAGGAAATATAAAAGTCCCAGTGCATTCATTCACATGAAAAAATGATGGAATAGATACTTGGGAGTCTCAGGAGGGCATATACCAGCCCATTCTGATCACTGCTTCTATGTCTATGTCAGCAATGCACAAAAACATACAGTTGCATCAAGGAGAGCATCACCTGAGGATCTGCACAAGAGGGAGAGACAGGCAGACAGAGCAACAGTTCACTGAAACCACTGTTCCAGCAAGCAGTTCTGGAATGCTGGTTAAGATTGTGGCTGCATATGTTGAGTCAATTCATCCTGTCTTCTTTAGTGGAAACATCTGCATGCGTCTTTGTACGACTGTCACAAGGAGAAGATGGAAAGAAAGTAGGCTGGGCAGAATTGCAAATATAAACTAAGCTTGACAGTGGAATAGTACTTAGGAGATTTTCATTCTCAGAAAAGCAGAGCTCATGGTGTCTGACTTCTGATTTGCCAGGACCACAGGCTATTGAGCTGGCTGCAAATCTGGCAAATCTCTAGCATGTACAAGCATTGACTTCATGTCAGTGGGTACACCCCAAAAACCTCTAGAGAACGGCACATGAATCTCCCACACTGGTATTTTCTTTTTCAATTGTTCCTATTGTCCGGTTTTATATGCTTCAAAAAGCCCCTGGCAAGTTTTGGTAACAGCAGCTTTCTTGACAGTAGTTCACTCTAAGAAGGTGGCTACGGAAAGTAAGTTGGTTTTCTTCATTGCCCAGTAGCAACACAGACTACATTAAGATGTACATGCCTGATTTTTTTCCAGCTGTATTAGGCTTGTACCTTAACTGAGTTATCTCAAATAATATTTTCTCTGCAAAATTTAACACTCTAAAATATACACATATGTCCATTTTCACATTATTTTCAGTATTTTGAAAGGGGACACATGCAGTCTTATACAGGTATTTAGAGCAAATATCATAGCCGTGTCAGTTCTCAGGAACACAACCCTGAATACATGGGAACTGATGTAACTGTAGTAAAAATCTGTCACCCTAAAAGAAAGAACAATACTTGGAACTAGGTCTACGTAAATCAATCTATAACCCACAGCATAGTTCACAGGCTCATGATTTATATTCTCTGAAGCTTTGAATTAACAGGAATCTATTTGGCACTATGTCTCATTCTAACGTTCCATTTTCATTAATCTCATTAAAAAAAAAAAACCAACCTAGGCTACACAAGATAATGCTATATCATTCTCCAGTATACAGAGGTGGCGTCACTCCATCGAAGTGAGCTGTAAAAACATAACAATCACTTGCTTATGATGTTATGATGCCATCCCTGAGGGGCAACATCTGTCTTTCCTTTCTAAGCAGACCCCATCGCTTATTTACTCCTTCAATTTCTCCTTCCTCAAAACATTAAAGGTGGCTTTTTGTGCAGGACAAAGACAAGACTGTGGGTTATATTAAAGAGAAAGGTGTTTATGCAGCATACGTAAAAGTAAGGATTTCAGAGCAAATGAGTCTCCATCCCTCCTGTGGCTACAATAGAATTCTCACAGCTCAGAAAAAGTGTGTAGTGGGAGAGCGCAGTGGTAGTACTCCACCTCTTCCTCTTCCAAGTATTATAAAAATACTGTAAACGGGATCATATTTATAGCTGGTTTGAGAATCGCAAAGTCTCTAGCCGTATCCTGTAAAAGGGAAACCATTGCTGCTAAAGGGTGAAAAGAGAATTCTAGCACTGAAAGTCGTCCTTTGACAGGGTACGCATGCGTCCTTCCTGCACCTTAGCTTATCCATAAAAGCAAGTATTTTTTGTCTTGGCTGCTTCAGAAGGACTAGAGAAGTAGTGGGTTAGTTTTGTTCCGCAGAAAGCAGAGGATATGGTTCTTGCATTCTAGGAGAAACAAAGACTACACTGTCTTTTCAGCCAGTAATTTAAGGATCCAGGACTTAATAGTCAACTCATTCAGAAAAGCCCAAGCATAGTTATAAAACTAATGAGTTTTAGATACACTCACCAATGTGTGTGCGTTACACATTTTTCTCTCTGGCTAAATCAGTAAGTGACATGTCATTTCAACTCTCACTATAGAATTTGGGTTTTTTAAGTCTTAAAGACACACAGGCAGGGTCTACACTGCCCTAGGTATCACACGGCAACGAAGCAGAGTATTCCTTGACTTAATTTGCTAAACCATATTGCCGGACAGCTTCAGCACAGCGTACCGACCTTGGTTCAACAGCCATCCTTATTCAAGCTACCCAATCTGTTCATCTAATCTTGCAGAATGAAATTTTAGGTCCTTTGAGAAAGACCCAGCAGTTAACTTTTCTGTTCAGCATTAACCACGTGATGGCACTAGAAGACCAGATGGAATATATGGTTCTAAACCGGCCTTGGCACACAGGTAGGTCCATGCTTTGGCTACTTTCAAAAGTTAGCTTTTTCAGCTTGCCTTAGCATGGTCTTTCTTTCCAAATAGGAGTTTGGGCTGAACCCNGCTTGGCACGCAGGTAGGTCCATGCTTTGGCTACTTTCAAAAGTTAAGCTTTTTCAGCTTGTCTTAGCATGGTCTTTCTTTCCAAATAGGAGTTTGGGCTGAACCCCGCGTTCAAAATATAGTGATAATTAGTCTTGTCTTTTGTCTCCAGAGATCCCCGATATTCACCAAAGTCAAAGTCTTCACATAAAGCTTCTCAGAACTATCAGAGCACGCCAAAGCATGTTTTCTCGCAAGCTGAATTAGATATGCCTGGGCCTAGTATCAAGAATGTCCTTGGAAGTTTAGATTCCCATGGCAGTGGGCACAGTGACAAGTTTAGAAAAGGTTTCCTTTTGGAACGTGAACTTTTGATGTTCCTGAGAAGCACAGCCATATGGTGATACAGAAACACAGAAATTAAAATGGTTCAGGTTAAGATTCTGTCTGTATGAATTAATCATTTGAATGGCACTCCCCGAGATTCGGCTCAGACCTAGGCAGAAACATCACGCTTATTAGTAACATAATTTCATTGTATAAACCAGCCCAGGTTTTTCAGTGGCTAAGCGTCTCTCTTCATTCTAATTCACCTGAGTCTCCAGTACAAAAAAAGCTTGGACCATTTGCCTACTGTTCATGTAGTAAACTACGAAAAGCAGCTAAACCTGAAAAAATGTAGATCCAAAAAAAAATTAAATTCTATTTCCTTACATTTAGAAAGATCATATCCATTTTTCTTTCCCAGACAACTACTTATAAACTCAAAAGCTATTTTAATGTAATTATATTTAATCAAATTATGATTTTCATTTGCTGGAAGTACAGGCAAGAATATAGTAACAGAGAAACTGTTTCACAGTGGAAAATACACTACAAGTGTCACTTTTTCTACATATTATGCAATTAGTACGCTAAATCCTGTGTACATCATTGAATACGTAAATTGATATCTTCTACTTGACATCATATCCTTACAAAAGCTACTCATTGTTTCAAGAAATTTTATACAATGGTCTGTGATTTTATTTACCTTGGAAAAAAAAGGCTGCTTTTAGAAACAAAAGTTTAAAAAAAAAAAAAAGTAAAGAAAGAAACGCATTAAGCAATTGTGGAAGCAAACCAACCCAACTGGGGCACCACGACCAAAGCAAGCCTTGTAATAGTATAATGACCTTTAATGAGTGTCTGGGGAAACAATACAGTCCTAGCATAAAAGACAAAGGGCAAAACCCATCATGGCTCCACTGACACTAATTCAAAATGATTTTCAGAACAACTAAAGAATGTAAGAGAGGTAATCTGATCCACCAATCTGACCTCACTTTGATTCTGGGGCCCTGCTGCTGCCATTTCTAATTGTCAAACACTCTACATTTCACATCTGCTCATATTTAATGAAAAGCTGACTCTCACCGCCATTCTTTGAGTTAACTAGCTCTGTCAAGATGGGCATCATACGACCCCTGTGCACTGCAAAGAAAACACACTGATTTCTATTGAAGCCTTGCCAGTGAAACGTTGCATGTGCGTATATATATATTTTAATTGGAAAAGAAAGGCTTATGCTGCTTTGCAAAGAGTGTGAATTGGTATTGATTTCCATACTTATTATTAACAGTCAAAGGTGACTAGTCTCACAAGGGGAAGAGTGAGATCTCTTTTGATTTGATGGAGTGATGAAGGGGGAAAAGGCCCTTGAAAGATAGGATGCTAAAAATCCTCAAAGCTGTCAATATCACTTATCCTTCAAAATATAACATAGATCTAATGTGTTTCCCAACAGTATTGTTTTCTGTGGCAATAATACCATTATTGTGGAGGGTTTTGGCTCAGCAGGCAACACAATCAAAACTGTTTACTTTATCTGCCTCTGTAGAGTCTTAAGTGAACTTGAAAGCTATGGTAAACCTACAAATTATGGCTTTTCTTTCCTTGCCAAACAGTGCTAATAGCTGAAATTTTACCCATTTGTAGGGGACGTATTCATTTAGCCTGGTCTGGTTGCTGCTAACACCAGTGCCGGGACCCAACCGTGTACTCTCTGTACCAGTCTGTATTAATGCAAACTATACCAGGCGCTGTGTTACCGAGGCTGTTAGGCTGCGTAAGTAACACTGCCTGCAGTAATTCTCAATCCAGGAAGGTTTCTTGTCCACTTTTCTTAACAAAATATGTTTTTGCTATGTTTTACTCCGACAAAAAAGTCTCTTTACAGCATAAAAACTCCTGTAACTTAAAATAGGACTTAAAACTGGGAACCATCTCCCCTGAGGTGATGCATGAGTTGCAATCAAGTAGAAAAAAAAAAAAAAGGACATTCAGAGTGCTTATACACATATACAGAGAAAAGATTTCTGGTAAAATCTCTAAGAAATCCGACTAGAATCCGTTTCACTGGCACAGTGTTTAGACAAAAAATGCTAACAAAAATCATGATATTATTACAAACTCCACATTTGTGTCTTGAAAAATAGTTCAAATGTCAAAATAGTTAAAGCAAAGTCATTCAACCGCTTGGACTATATACTGCAATCCACATATGGTATCAAAAGGCAACCAGATGCATAATCTGCTAACTACATTACACTCTTAGTAGTGGGAGGCATTTTTATCTGTGATGACTTGTAATGTAAAGCGGACATGCTTCCTGACCAAAACTCCTAATACTCCTTATGGATGCATCTGAATAATTTTATAGTTTTCCTTTGCCATTTGGGTAGGGAAAGGAAAACAGTTCCTGTCCCAAGACATAGTTTTGCCTGTTATGGATGTCTAAAGAGAATAAGAGAATGAAAAAAAAAATCACCTTTTTATTGAACAATCTGCCTCAATTGTTGACATCACACTGATAAAGGAAGCTTTGGAATCCCTACCACTTGCCCAAGGAATTAATGGCTGCACAGAATTGTTCTAACATCTCTGTCTTCTTCCTCTCAACCCTGATCTTTCAAAAGAGATTTTGGGGCATATTCCAGAATGGTACTGTCCTATGGGACAGATTCTACAGTTAATTTCAAAAAGTTTGCATCAGTCTAGCCCTTCTAAAAAAGCACTACAAAAAGTACAACCATTTTTACTAAGATTTCTGCGGTTTCTGTATTAGATGGAAGGTCCTGCCTTATTGAGAATGAAGGGTTACAAACAAAACTAGTGGTAGCTTTGGTAGCAGGGTAGAACAGAATTCCAGCTACTAACAATTCAGCTACTAAGTTGTACCCTCTACATTTATTCACTGCCTATTGTACGCTGCTCTAGTGCCAGCGCTATTAAAGCTGTCCGCTTAGCATCAGTCATAGATTTAGACACAGGCCTGTTCCTCCACTGAAGCACTTATTAATTAATGACAATTTATATTGTATGAATTAAATAAAAAAGATGTCACCAAACTGCACTACTAAGGTCCTGCATGCTATTGCAAGAGCATGCTTCATAAAGAGCACACAAAGCAAAATAATGAATTACGGTTTTTGTATTAAAAAGAAATTAAAACAGAAATATAAATACAGAGCTGTATTAAAACTTGGGTTCGACGTTTTTAAAAAGCATCAGCCCAGTAAAACTCACAGAACTACAATGTACGACACAAGACGGGGATGATACCACAGACACCACAGACATGGAACAGCATGTGTTGGTGTTAAAACTTACAGGCACGTAAACTGGTGGAGCAATCATTAACAGAGACAGAAGAAAGTGGGAAGGCTCTCTCAAGGGTGTCCATGTTACTATGTACACTGCCTGACATGCAAGAGCAGTCACGCTCAGAGCGTCCGCAATCAAAACAACATGCCAGTTTCATTCTCTTGTAGATGGACATCTTGGCTATAACCATGTGTTGGATGGGAGGAGAGGAAGAGCAGCAGGTTAATGGCAAGGTTATATATATAACAAGGCAGCTGGAAGGTAATTTAAGGGATTTAATACAGGCCTTAGTTTATGTTAACAGTCTTGACCCAGGAAAAAAAAATGCAATGAGATTATTGATAACACTTTGGCTGCAGATTAAAAGTAGGGCAAAAGATAAATTGCTCTTTATTTCTCTTCAGTCTTATAGGGTGACCGCAGACATGGGGAAGAATTACTGTTTACAGTCAAGTGTTTGGATCAAAAAAGAACATAGTAAAAGCAGAGAATCCTAAGAATATATTTTTCCCTTGGCACAATTAATACTACTGGGCTAAAATGAAACGAAAAATCTAAAGTTGCTAATCCATGCGATATTTTTGGCCTACCCTGCGCTTCCTGTAAAAATCAAAGACCTTTATATATCTATATATATATGTATGTATACACACACAAATAAACACATACATTCGTACATACACACACTCACACATACATATATGTTATACACATACATGCATATATATACATATATATAAATATACTTATTCTCAAACATATGCTAATAATTTCTCTGTATTAAACTGTGCCAGGGAACTCCTTTATTGCAATAAATTACACATCACTAAAGAGTTACAAGAGGTTCATAAAATTTTCTGAAAAATTTACTTTCTTTACATTATATCTTCAGGAATTCAAATTAACTCTTGACAGAATACCAAAATTTGCCCATATAAGAGACACAACTAATAATGGTAAATATGCTTGACATCAAAATCAGTTCACAAATAAGGCATCACCAAAAGCACACAGAGCATTGGTCCATTGAAACATGCTGACCCAATCATTGGCGTGTTTTCCTGCTCTGGATTCAAAGACAGATGGAGAACCAAATAACCGAATGTAGAATTAGGGGCTAATTCCAAAAGGAGTGCCGGGTTAGAACAGAACATTTATATCCTTCAGTCAGGGGAACATGTAATTACCGTCGCGCCATTTTGTGTGTTACCTGAATCACAGGTACGTCTAAGTTTGAAGAAATGCAAAGGCCACTTAGATTGTTTCACATGTTGCACTGAACCAACACTTTTGGTAATGGTTTAGATTGAACTGACTCAATTATACTAAAAACAAAACAGAACACTGACAGGCAAAAACAAAACCTTAAAAGCAAATGCGGAAAAAAGGTAATGTTTCTCTGGCCTGTACCTTCAGTTTAGGATGTCTTTTTTGCGTTATGGCAATGACATTAAATTTAAAATAATTTCTCTTATTTTTTTTTTCCAGTTTCTTAATGCCACAGTCACCAGGGAAGAGGGATTGAAATCGCTCAAATGGGTCAAGTCCTGTTCTAAGGCCTTGATGACTTGCCATACAGTATACTCGTCAAGCAAGGGTAACATTATGATTGTGGAAAACAGGCATTGAGGGAGATGAATGAGTGATCTCTTCAGCAGCGACTCCATTCCTCTAAAACTTTGCTCACATGACTAATGCCATGTTCGTTTAGCATCCTAGTAGAGTTATCTTACAGCTGTTCAGAAAGTCATCATGCAGCATCAGGCTTGTTCATTGCATGGTACATCATTCCTCAGAGCTTGGCTTTTAGTAAGAAGGTTTCCACTGCAGCTTTTGATGCATACACATTCAAACTACACAGAAAATTCAAAACAGCGTTTGTTTTCCCATGGCTTCCCTCTGTCTAACTCTTCCCAACGCATTCTTTAAAATTGAAAAGTTGGGGAGAAAAAGAAATATGATAAAGTGAAATATGTCACCCAAAATGTGGAATTCTTTCCATTATGCCTATTTTTATTATTTTCACTTTAAGGAAATGAAAGGAAAATAAAGGGCATTTGTGAGACACACTAACAGTAGGTGATGTAAAAGGCACGCCCATTTTGTTTTCATTATAGCTGTTTTGAAGGCCTTTTTCTAATCAAACGCTGTAGCAAAACACACTGCTCAGAAATTCTCAACTGCTGTGTCATTGGTTAGTAACAGTCCCTGGTTTTCATTTACTTGTAGCCATTTCTTGTCAACAGTCAATAACAGGATAGGACACATTTATGAAAATTAAAAGAAATCATCCTTAAGGGCAAAGAGGGTTGGGAAGGAAAACTTGTTGTACCATTTTCATCAGATTTAAACCAATATAAGTGGGAAATTTAAGCCCTTCTGTTCAATAGGGGAAGGACTCCATGGCGCTTCTCAAAAGTAATGCCCTTTCAGGGACTGTTTTTAACTATTGTTATCAGTTGTTCTGGAGATCATGCATCATTTTAATATTTCACATCATTAACATGCAGGAAACAGGCTTGGACCTGGAAATATAAGTAGCAGAAAGGACTCGCTATAAGGCTTTCAACCAGTATTTAAGCAACTGCATATCACAGCAATACATTTCGGAAAGAAAACATGCTGTTACTTTTCATTCCTTTTATACAGTCATTGTTACATTCATACCAAATACAATACTTATTTTCTTTTAAATAAAACAAAACACAGATTATTAGTAGGGATGACTAGTGACAAGATCAAAGACAAGACAGAAATGATTTTAAATGGTTCAGCCACACACATACCATTTCCTATAAAACTTCCATAAACATTAACAAAAAAATGGGAATCAACAGAGAGACAGGGGGACCTTAAGAACAGCCTCTGGGTGGGTGTTAAATTCATTTGACACCTGTAGCACCTGCATAAGAATCAACTCATTTCTATTCATAGAAATGTTATGGATCTTGAATAGAACTGTTATTTGCAACTAGTGAAAATGTAAGTTGGGACATAAAGGAAATTACTTCCCTATTTTCGATTGAATAATAAATGGATGAAAAAGGAAGAACAGATCCTTCTCCTTAGTACGATGACAATCCCACAGCCTTCGTAAAATGAATTAGTAAAAATTTCAGGGAAAGTTATCATGGACATGGAAATCAGACTACTTAAATAATTTACTGACAAAACAAGGCTTATATGACCTAATCATTTTCTGATTTGTTAAGAGCAAAATGAAAGCAAAATTTCTGTCAATTATTTATAAAGTAAATAAATACTTTAAAAAACTTTTTTTGTTGCAATTTTTCGCAGAAGGCAATAGCTTTCCATTCTAATAAGGAAGGAATGTGCCTCAGATGTCTAAGCTTCTAGCAGTGCCTTGCTTTCTGACCTCAAAAACTCAAAAAACCCTGTCAAAATTTCTAGATTGTCTGGATCTGAGGTGTTACTTAGAGTTCACAAACAGTAATGGGAAATATTTCCAGCTGCAAAAATAAGCAAAGGAAACTGCAGATTATTCTCTACCTAAGATGTCAAGGAACAGCTCCTTTTTTT
>RSEF01000006.1:14322523-14348455 GCA_003993805.1 Himantopus leucocephalus | reverse complement strand
TTTTTTTTTTTAAACCATACAGTCTACCCAATCCTCGTATTCCACCCCATCACTATAGCAGTTTTCCTTGTGACCTCAACGGTAATAAAAAGTAGATCTACGAGGACATCTAGTGGATCTCTATGAGATAACAGCTGGTTAAGAAGATGAACTGGAGGTTTCTTGACCAGCAAATGGTAAAAAAAAAGGTCCCGCTACACTTAAGAATTGAAATGCATACAGTGTCATTTCAATTCATCAAGTTCTCATGACCCACACTGTGAGTACAATAAAAGCAGCATTAAAGGACGACCAGACTGATCTGATCGCCTTTTAGCAATGCTGGTTATCATCGTGAGACTGCAATATTGAAAGGACTTCCCCCGGCACAATTT
Source organism: Himantopus leucocephalus (assembly GCA_003993805.1). Classification (NCBI taxonomy): domain Eukaryota; kingdom Metazoa; phylum Chordata; class Aves; order Charadriiformes; family Recurvirostridae; genus Himantopus; species Himantopus leucocephalus. The sequence goes on along the minus strand of RSEF01000006.1, from coordinate 14,348,081 downwards.
CAGTTTCCTGAAAAATACAGCAGCGTATCTTAAACTGTTTGTGAGAATTTATCTTCTCTTAACACAACAGGCAAAGCTATCTCTTCGTTATTTAATTTTTACAGAACAACTTCAAGACCACCAAGTCAGCTTGTTCACTGTCTTGCAATGGGTTAGTTCTCTCCTACAATCCGTAAGTGCTGTTCTTTGTCAAAACTGTAGAAACAGCAGGTGACAGGAGTGGACGTTTTGCCCTATTTTGGTAGCTATAAGAATGACTCACTGATTTTGAAGTAATGACACATTTATAGACCAATTCATTTTAATTTTCAAATCCGATCATAACCTTTCTTTCATTACCTTAAAGAAGACTCTCAGCCAGTGTACTCTCAAAGCTAGTTGCGCTTCTGAACAAACTGAAGCTATTGGGGAAATGGAAAAAAACAAGTCAAAGCTACACAACCTTTTCTTTTTTAATACCCTCTCAGCGTGAAGAGCTCTTTTATCTGTTTATTTATTACTATTTAAACTGACTTCTCTGGTCCAGAAAGGCCTCAACATAGAAACGTGTTTAAAATTAATACATCGCTTCAAATAAATCCAAATTACTTCCAGTATGTTGCCTCAAAGTCAATAGGATTCATCATTTTATCCACAGAAATTAGTTTCTTTCTGGTTTATTATTAAGTATTGATTCCTATCATGCTGACCTGTTTCACAATCTGCTTTTTTGGTGCTGCCCCATCTTTCTGCTGTGTCATTCTATTGGCTGAAAATAGATCTTTGGAGAAATTTCTGTTCTCCGTTTGAAGGCTTTCTACATGCCCTGGTTTCAGCTGGGAAAGAGTTCATTTTCTTTCTGGTGATTGCTGTGAAAGGAATACCTATTGGTTTTAGTTGTTGCTAATTGATATTTGCACTATTCAAGGATTTTTTTCAGCTTCCCATAGAAGTATAGACAGACGATGGAACGGCCAATGAAATATTCCATACCATAGATGTCGTGCTCAGCATATAAGTGGAGGTTAGCCAGGGGGCGGGAATCCACGATCACTGCTGGGGACGGTTCCAATTCACCGGGCAGTGACAGTGACCCCTGTCATCATCATTATTGTTGTTATATTGTTGTTATTATAATTTTTCCTTTTCTGTTATTGTTTCTATTAAACTGTCTTTATCTCATCTCATGAGGTTTTTTTTCCTCTTTCCCCTCCTTTTTTTTCCTTCCCCCCCCTCCTCTTTTTGGGGAGGAGGGGGAGAAAGAGGTGTGAGTGAGCGGCTGTGTGGTTCTAGTTGCCACCTAGGGCAACAACATTACCACAACAGGATCTCANCCCCCCCTTTTTTTTCCCCCCCCCCCCCCCGCCTTCTTTTTGGGGAGGAGGGGGAGAAAGAGGGGTGTGAGTGAGCGGCTGTGTGGTTCTAGTTGCCAGCTAGGGCAAAAACATTACCACAACAGGATCTCAATCCTTTAGTGTAGTTTGCAGGCACCACAGTAAGATAAATAGTAAATAATGATAATCAGAACGAGAGCTATCACAATTCCAAGATAGCTAGGACTTNGGTGTGAGTGAGCGGCTGTGTGGTTCTAGTTGCCACCTAGGGCAACAACATTACCACAACAGGATCTCAATCCTTTAGTGTAGTTTGCAGGCACCACAGTAAGATAAATAGTAAATAATGATAATCAGAACGAGAGCTATCAGAATTCCAAGATAGCTAGNGAGTGTCAACTTTTCCTTGATTTTTTGCAAGATCCTATGGCGGGTACAGCTGAGAGGGGGGGAAAAAAAATCTCATTCCTGATTGAGACCTGAAGCGTTATCAAATAATAAATTCAGAGTATGTGGTGAAACGTTGAAAAAGTCTCAAAGCCTCACTTATTTAAGATAGCTGCAGTTATACAGAACACTTAGCAGCCTCAATCTGGTACAGTAATGCCTCACCGCAGCTATTAAATATTTGATACCTCTTGCTGTTTGAAAGAACAAGCCCATATAATCAACCACTGCCCTATAACCAGTACATTTCTTTCCAGCGCTTGTTATTTCTAAGCGGCAAATTCTTTCCATGTCCCAAATGCTGTGCTTACTTGAATTATCACGACTGTACACACTAAAAGTGGCTGAGGAGAGCCTTCATAGATTCTGTACGCTTTAAAGTGGTACGACTTAGAGTGACATGAAGTGGTCTATAAAGTTTGTATTCTGTATATACTAATAATGTAAAACTTCACAGCTTAGGTCCTGAAAAGTCAGTGTGGCTCTACTCATGGAATTAATTTCAAAACAAGGAAGCTGGGGAAAATAATCACTGTAGCTTGTTTCCTGTTGAAGATACCAGTAGGTTTATGCATTAAAAGTTAGCCACAGATTTAATTCATTGTCTGGCTTTACCCCCATCTCCTTGTATTTTTTTTTTTGCTGACGGGCAGAAAGGAGTTGGATAAAGACAGTAAAAGACTGCTGTGTTAGCCTGTGTCAGCTGCGCAATGGAAAAGACGAAGTACAAAAAGGTTGAACACAGGTCTGACAATGAATTGCACTTAACCAGGCAAACAGTGCTATAGTGGTAATTATCCCAGCCTAACCGATATCCCGAAAAATTCAGGGGATATCTTTAGAATCATTTCAAGGAAATGCCACTGCCAAGATCTCACTTTCAAATAGGGATAAAAAATAAGGTCGTGGAAAAAAAAAAGGGGCAAAAAGGTGGAAGAGGCGAAAACTGCTGTATTTTCTTCAACGTCACCCTAACCTCCGTGGGTGTAAACGATGAGAAACTTGTGGGTATGACGTCACTGCTACATGCAACATAAAGAAAGAAAAGAACCAAAATACTGAACAAAAATACTCTCTGCTAGAGAAAGACAGGTTGGACCGCACTCTGGGCTACAGGGAACCCATTTTTACTCACAATAGATCACTATCAGTGTGCAGTTAAAATATAGTAGGGGTCGTGTTCCAAGGCAGCAAGAGGAAAAATAAATCAAAAGTTTGTCAATTGTCATAAGATTACAAGAAATTCCTTCAAACACATCAATGTACACATGATACGTCCCCTCTGGGGTTCAACCCCCACCGTTCACAGCAAGTACTGTCACTGGAAAAAATATATAGAGAATTAGACCATAGCTGTTGCACAAAATGAAAGAAACAGGAGGAGCAGGTCATCCAGTTTAGAGATTTCATCCCAACGTGGCTGCATTTTATATAAATATATACATGTATTTGGCCCCTTGCTGCAAAAACTACAGTTAAATGGAATAGGAGAGAGATCGAAAACATCAAAGAAAATTTTAACAATCTGCGAATAAAATAGCCACACAAGCATTTCTCTGGACAATGTGACATCAGCATTCATATGTTATTCAGGGAGTGGGATGGGTAAGAAGAAAGGGATGGCAAAGAAACTGCAAAAGGAAAGCGAGGTTACTTTAATTATCCCTGGCCTTGTGGAAACGTCCTGATCTGCCCTGAATTATTAATATTAGGCCTAACAGGTTTGGACAAATGGCTATGTAGGTCAGACTCACGTTTAGACCCCAACAATACCACAAGCTGATGTTCAGACAGCATCTAAATTGATGCGCAACTTCAGATGCATTATTAAAGAATGTGGTTTTCAAGTGTCACAGGAAGCTGCATTAATTAATGCCACCATAATTAAGTTTTCCATGTAAAGATATTCTTTCACATTTAATTCACCTGAATGTGTCAATATTTTTACATACAACCTTCCGTTTCATCTTACACATTTTCCGCATTCAGCTGCCTTTAATTGCTATGTTACTTGCTAATTAAAATATATATTTATCATATAGGACTACATGTACACATGTGTGACTATTTGCAGTGTCTTTGAAAATCAAATTGACATATTAGCTGTTGACAGATCAGTTGACAGTTTCCTAACTCGATAGGGAAAGAGTTTTCTTAATTTACGCTTTGTTTTGGTTAGACTGAATTTTTAAGGCCCGTGATTTGCGTAGCTCACAGATGGGTAACATACTCAAGATTTTTCAAAAGTGATTAGTGATTTGAAAGCTAAAGCTAAGACATTTTATGTGAACAATAGACTACACTAAAGACTTACCTTTAAAAAAAAAAAAAATCAGGTCCCATAAAAGGGATCTCAAGATCGTTATCAAAATTTGAGACACCAAAAAAATCACTAATTACTGTTGAAATTTTTCATTTATTTTTTTTTCCGATAGACAGAACTTTAAAAGCAAAGCAGTTTTATTATTCCCACTAGTTGTGAGCATGCTCCTAAGTGGAAGCTCTTCTCAGCTGTACTGAGACCTGCCAGCTATCACGGTATCTGTGACCGTATGTGTGTGTATGCAGGAAAGAAGAGGGGAAAGGGCAGATGGGGGGAGAGGGGACACAATGAAAGGGAAATTTAAGATTTTAGTCTCACTGACCATTTGATTTTCTTTTTCACCTGGCTGAGAGGATTCCCTCCTCAGTGTTCACTGCTCACCGCAGCAGCTCTGACAGCTGCCTCCCTCAGCCTCACTAACCCCATCATTTTGTTTCTTCATCTGTCCAGCATCCTTTCATTTATTGGACTGACACGTGTGACCATGCCATTTGGAACGTTTCCTAGCGCTACACACAGAAGTTGTCACTCTCACCTCTCCATATCCCTGCTGCTGGTAATGGATCCATTGTGTTGGCTGGGTCACAGGATACCCTGTTATCTCCCGGGTTTCCTAGTACTGAGGAGGTTACATTGGTTTTCCCTAACGTATAATAAAGGGATCTTGCCCTTTATACTGTTAATTTCTGATTCCTGCCTTCTAACAGATTTTAATGAAAAGCGTAGATCTCGCACTGAAATGGCAGATCTTTGGGATTTTAATTTTTCTTTTTAATCGGCACATGCGTGAAAAACATACACGATGTGAAGGAGGAGTAAAGAAGAAAATACAGATAAAATATTGACAGAATCAGATAAAATTAAACAGGTAACATACTTCTCTTTAACTGTTGGGCAATTTGGAAAAAAAGATTGGGTCTGAGAGTTACAGACACCCCAAGGCATCTGTAACTGGCTTTACCAGAAGTTATTCCGCAGCCTCATTGGCTTTGGCAGCAGTTCAAAGGTCACATTCTCACATGGATAAACTGTTCTTGAACAATATTTTTCCAATATGTTAGGCAATGCACACATTCCTTCCACATCAGGCATGCTTTCCATGTGCTTTTCTCTCCTTGTGGCTACTGGGAGGATAAATACCATTTTCTGTCAGTGTTTCAGCTGCTTTCTCTCAATTATACTACTTTGTTCCAAAGTCCTGGGGTTTTTTTTGCAGGGAGAGGACTTTCTGTAAAAACTCCAGTGACATAATTTGTCTTTTTAAAGTCATCTTCAAGAATTTATTCACTTCAGGCACCCCTTAAAGGCAGACAAGATCCAGTTTAGGCTTTCTTCCATCCTCTAAGGCAGTGCAGTGATAACACTATGACTGGATCTATAAATAAGAGAGTTTTTTCCCTTTCAAAGTAATAGAATAGACAGGATCAATGTCTTCTGAGATCTTTCAATTTACCTAATCAGTCCTTTTGAATGGAATGATCTTTTTCCTGGCAGAATACTACGGAATGCACAAAAATTTTCAGATACCCATTGAGAAACAGATCCCTAAATCCTCTTTGAGATCAGTATTACAAATATGCATGGGTCAAATGCATCTTTGGCCAAAAATATGCTTGTGATAGTTCCTGCAAGAAGTCCTTTCAAAGTATATCTAGATAAAATGCTAATTTCTACATATTTATAAAAATACAGATGCAAAGCCTGATCTCCTTCCCAAAATTCAATTATTTCTTCATGCAAAATTTTCCAAACAATTTAAGGAGCAGACCTAAGAACTTAACTAAACCACGTATTAGCATTACAGCTATGGAATCTCCTAAAAGGGTGTATGTAAGAGGCACTACTATTTAATTTCTTCCAGACAATTCCTTCCTCCAGTAAAACTGAATGTTTATTTCAATAATGATTTATTCCAATAGTTATATGATGGAATGTTATTCCCTAGTTTCTTCTTTTACAGAATCACATTCAGAAAGATAGACAGCGCTTCTTCACTTCACAGAAAACTATTGAAATCACTGGATTTCTGCATGGTATGAAAGAGAGCAGAACTTCACTGCTAGCTCATTCTTAACACAGAAAGCTCCACAATTAGATCTAACTCGATTTAATTCTTCAGGTTTTGTTAGCTTTGGACCCTAATGGACTTTTTAATGAAGAAACAGGTGTGAGTGGTGTGAAATGTAATAAAAATATATGCACTTCAGAAATGCAAATGGCACTTACTCTCTTGCTGTGCATTTATTTCTTAGCTTTTCTGTACCACTGTGTAAAACATGTAAATGCACGTACAGATATTCTTCAAGGCTGAACAGTTCATGAAAAGGAGAGGAAGGGAGTGATGGAAATATTACTTACGCCGTTTGCAGCCACATTTTTTTATTCTTTTGGGATCCGTGATGTCATCATGACAGGCCTTGCAGTAAAAAAATGCCCTAGAGAGACAGAATGGAAAAACTGACACATTTCTTAATCCATACAAATGAAATTAGTCCCACATTTCCTCTTGTTGCAGTGCCAAATTAATGAAACATGCCAGCACTAATTTCCTTTAATCTTTGAAAAGGTTTAGACATTTAAAGTAGGAAATATTTGCTGCAAGATCATTAATTTCAAACATAAGACTCCAAATTAGTGTTTCTTTCAATATACTTTTACTTGAAAAGTAATTGGGAGAATGGATGACAATGATGACACAGTGTATCAGTTCATTTGTCTTTCATCTTAGAAAAAAGGGTATCCAATGAATTTTGTCATGAAAAAATATATATATAATGAATTCTCTGTTCTTATCGGATATACCAGATTTATTTATTTTTATTTTTTTTTTGGTAAAGACTGTCTACCACCCTTGGCCAATTTTTCAGCCCAGTCACAAGTAAGACTTCATTTTGGATACAATGAGAGACTGCAATGAGATCGATGTGACAGTAACATCAGATATGCTATTTACAAAAAAAAAATCCAACCAGAACCAGAAAGGGAAATTCCACTTGAAATAAGTTCCTAAAGGAACACATAAATGACAAATAAATGAAATAATCTTGATTCAGACTANATCGATGTGACAGTAACATCAGATATGCTATTTACAAAAAAAAATCCAACCAGAACCAGAAAGGGAAAATCCACTTGAAATAAGTTCCTAAAGGAACGCATAAATGACAAATAAATGAAATAATCTTGATCCAGACTATTTTTTTTTGTCTTTTATATCCACATAGAGCAGAACCATTTTTGTTTCGAACAGACAAAAGCCAAAATTTCAAACAAAAATATGCAATTAACAAGGTGAACCACCTAGGTTTCCATGTAATGCTTTTGGTTATGAACTTCTACTCTTGTATCAAATGGCTCACCACTAGGTGAAGCACAAGGAGAACTAAGGAAGTGAGAAAGGGTAAACATTTGACTGTACGTAGGATTAAAACAAAATTTGAATTTAATAAATATGCATCAGACTGCCCAGAGGAGAGTTTAATCATGCCTGTCAAGTCAACATGTCACGTAAGGCCGCTCTGAAACATTCACGAGGATCATGCAAGTTGGCCTCTGGCTGGGCACTTACAGTTTACCAGGATTCTTGCTGGCATAACAAATTAAACATACTTTTTATCCTGCTGAAATTTCCCTGTACTTTTCCACATTCAGGATATGTCAGCTCCATGCCTATCTTTCCAAACCTCTCTCATTGCATACTTCTCAACCCAAACTGGCAGTAACAACCAAAGGTACCAGTTTGCAACCACCCACGGATTTTGCCGACAGTACTGTTCATAGATTTAGGATGGTTGGATTGCTACAACAGTATGGAGGACACTGGAACAGAACAATCTACAGTCCAAAATATAAAAAGAAAAATAAACAATATTAATACAGAGCCTCTGAATAAACACAGCCCTTGGCAGTTGAGCTAGGATGATAGCTACTAATTCTGTTTAGATTAATTAGAGAGTGTCCACCACAGGTGGAACTATATTAAAGGAAATGTTCAGAAATATGAACTAGATACTGAATTCAAATAGTTACAAATGTATCTAAGTTATTTTACACCTCTGAAAAATGGCCCAGGTGAAGTGGCCCATCAGGAGAAAGGAAGCAGGTCGAGCATATGAGATATGGACCAGAGAATACGTATTTAAATTCGCAGTAAGACCTCACTGAATGTTATTAACATTTCTAAAATCAAGCTAGGTACTGATAGAAGATGGAAGTCCTAAATGTAACAGACTTAATTTCTCCAAGAAACTTCCAGGAAGATTACTTTTTCAGACTGTGAAATTGTCCCACTATTTCCAAGAAGCAAAATGTAAAACGAAAAAGCCTTCTCTGAACATTTGAATACTTTGCTGCAGAAAATTTATGGTCTTCAAAATATTCACCTTCCAATGAAAAGAAAACAAACTGCCTCCAAGGAAATGAGGATAAAATATTTTTCAAACTGAGTCGATATCAAGACACAAGGACAAAACTGCCTCCAATTTTTACAGTTTCTCCCCAATCCAGCTGTAAACCCCTGTACTGAACAAGAATCCACTATCACAAACATTCCCTTACAAAACTTCGTGACATCGATTGGACTTAAGTCATTTCTACAGACCATGTTGCTGAAGACCACTGCAGTACAGATGTCCTAAAGAGTACCTTCAATCCTATGTGCAAAGTCAAGAGCAAACACCTGAAGTCATTGTTGTAATAAAATTATCCTTCTGTATAATTGGGTTGAATTAATTGGATTTGAAGCATATGGATTTCTGATTTTAGTACTAACATGTAGATGGATAAGGAATAATAAAGATGCAATTCATAGTTTGTATTATATTTAAATACTCAACATTTTACATGAAGTTAATTACCTAGGTATAATTGTTTCTAATTTGAAACTCTTGTTCTAAAAATGCAAAAGTAAATCTAGCAAGAAGAATAACTTAACATTGCATGTTCTATTTCATTATGGAATATATGTTTGATAAATCTGAATAGATTTAGCTTAAAGGAGCTGAAATTTCTCCATTAGCACGTAACACAAAACCAGAATAATTTAATTTGAATTTCAGGTATATAACATGTTTAATTTTGCTTTATTAAAAAGTCCTTTTTCCCCTCTCCAAAAGATCTCAATTTTAGAACATTTTTCTGACTCTGATTCATAGCTCAAAAGGGTGAAATCAACACTTTACATAATCGGTTTTGTTAGTTGAAACACATCTGACAGTCATTTGCTTTGCACAGAACAGCTAAGAAACGTGGTAAGGGAGGCAGCATGTTCCTAAACAAAGCCTTCTGCAAAAAGCAAGGCAGAATCGGGAATTTTGTTTCAGCTAAAATGTGCTAGATGGATGATGTGCAAATTTTCTCTAAACACATTAGTAACACTCAAGTTCTCCCTGTTAAAAATGCTATGCCAGGTAATTTTTACTTCTAGTCTGAAATAATTTCATAGGAGAACGTAAAATGCCTTATAAATGAAAAAAAAAAAAAGCTAGCATCTCAATACAGGAATGCAAAGACAGTTCTGCATATTCAAATGGAGAAAAGCACCAGAGGAAAAGAACTAAAGCCTGAAAGGCAGCATACCTGAGGCAGTGCTGGATGCAAATACTCCAAAGATGGTGCTAGAAATATGAGAGGACGGGAGCGCTGCTGTGCTGTTCTGTATGCTTCACCTAGCCAAAAACTACCTTAGCTCTTTCAACAAACATAAAATTCAAGTTCTCAGGGATTTTACTGCTTTGATGTTTTGACTTTCTTTAAATATTTGTGGCAAACTTGTATTGCTTAATTATTATTTTCAATTATGTAATTTAATCATAAAAAGTTTAGGACTTAGTAAAGTTTATAATTTGAATATTTTATCATTCTAAGTATAGGATTTAGTTAAAATATCTAACTCAAGGAGAACATCAAGTAAGAATCAGATTCTTGATGGCATGACTTACAACTAAAATACAAATTATGAGGGAGCGCTCAGCTGAAAATACTCATTTTTTAGGTTTTTTTTTTAAATCTTACAGACATTGAATAGTTATTTCTTAAAAAAACTATTTTCTCACATTGCTCTTTTATTCCTTCCGAGCATATTATACTCCTAACAAACAAGAGTACACACGTTTGGTCCTAAACACAATACTATAAAACCTCTTTTCATTCAACCCAAATCTAATACAGCCAAGTACAACAAACCAGCGAGTTGTCTACAATGGTTGGGATATACTGCGCTGTTGTAGTTTGATTTATTATTATGAGGCCATAGAATATGTAGTTCCAGTAAAGAAAAATGACAAGAACATAAATATTATTCTGCTAATGCAATTACTGAATGAATACAGTAGCTTGCTCACACCAAATATTTGCTCTATTCTATGTAAATAAGAACTACTCCAAGCCCGAAACTCGGACAAAACTCTAAGCCCTGTCCTCTCTCAAAGCAATTCCACTGAGACAAATGAATTATAGGGAAATCAGATCAAAATATTTTACATTTTCCAGTAGGACTCAGGAAAAAAAACCTTCTTCATTTCTTTTCGCACCTTCCATAGAATTATTTAATTTCCATGATATTTAGGGCTGTAGTTAAGAAAATGGCACGCACACATGGTTGGTTCACTAGAGTACCACCTCAGTTCTCCCTGAGAATCTTTAAACGGGTAATGAAAATTAGGTGAGGTGTTTACATGTAAAGAAAAACCAGAAATACTGTATGTTTAAATTTAAAGATAAAAATATATGCATTACCTTTTTACTTCTTTGGCATCACTTGCAATGAAGAATCCTAAAGTACCTTCTTGAATCTTGACATGGTTTCCAGGATTGATTAATATACTGCTCAGTGAAACAAGAACAAAAACAACAAAAGCATAAGTTTAAATTACTTTTAACTGAATGTTCCAAAATAGCTTTATTTGGTTCTGTTATAGGGGACCCACTAGTTAGGAAAGGCTGCGAGGAAATTTTAAGCCATTCTTCCTTGAAATTCCAATCAAATAACAGTTTCACGTGCTTTTTACAAAAGCTTAAGTTTGAGACAGTCACGTGCCTCTGCCTAGAATCACATCATTTAAGTGTTTACATCTGTTTTCTTACGTTTTTGCATTAAATATAGACTATACAAAATAACAAAGCCTCTCAGAAACATGATGTGTCAAGCTGAGCATTTCAGCTTTCTTGCTCTGTCATGCAAGTGGTGAAAAATTCACAATATGGTGAAGAGGGAAGAACCAGCAACCGCTACTTGGTAACAATACACAATATCATTTATGAAGCTAAACCCTTTGATGCAAATTTTTCGCCAATCTCTAGTGAAACAGAATGTTAATGGGACCCCTATCTGAACATATAATGTTATTGTTTAAAATAATAAATACACACATACACTCAAGGGGAATGGTACAAGACAACCAGTCACGATAGCTGAAAAAACATAAAATGAATAGAAAATTTTTAAAACACTGCTACGCAGCTATGGAAGAACAAAAATAACCCAACCACACTCACAGGATAGCCTCAACTAAATTTGATGAAGGAAATTATTAACTGCTATCAAAAAGTGAGATACTCCATTGTCTCTCTACAAAATACAGTTTTTATTTTCACAATAATTTAACACTAGATTTTCGGTAAGGCAATTTGCAAGGTACTAAGCTAAATATGAACATACAGATAGATATAGATGTAAATTTATTCTCCAGTAAGTTTTATTAATGTGTAATAAAACTAAGCTTCTGACTTGCTAAAACTTAAGCTTGTCAAAAGGTCTCTCTTTTTTGTCTTTCATTAAAGCTTAGCGTTTGTAAGTCAAAATGTAGTAATGGCACACATGTGCAATTTACATTAAATAACGACTACTAGCAATTTAAACACTTGTGAATTTAGCAAAAATTGATTTGGGGGAAGTATATATATACAAAAATAAATAAAGCACATTTCTGAACAGACATGCATTACGAAAATGTGAAGGCCAAAAATCTTTCATGTTATTGTTAGGAAGGAAAACGGGCCTCAGCATCTCTCTCATTCAAGATGTCGTTTATTATCTATACATTAGTAATAAAATAGTGTGACAAAAAAATACAGCTGAAAGCTTTGTAACGAGTGCATTGTTTTGTGTGATTACACACGCCCACAAGGCCCTATGAAAACAACATGCAGGCTGCAAAATAAAGCGCTCGTGAGTTAAGAATTAAAAGGTTGGTCACGCAGCCATAATTCAGCCCCCATTATGTAAACATTATGATACAATTCTTAATTTGATAGCCACAAACTACTTTTTTTTCTCACAATCTGGAACTTCATTCAGTGGTGTTTTACTGCCATTACTCCAGACATGGATTCACGTAGTTTATCTTTCTTTAAAATCAGCATCATATTTTTCTTACGTGTTTTTCTGCACTGTTCATCACTATAGCATGCAAAAGATTCACAAATACATAATTTATTTTCCAAGAAGAATGAAGATATAGTATTATCCCATTTTACAGATGAGAGATTAAGTCACTGTGAGATATAGTAGCTATTAATTTGGGATGCCTACAGGCCATTTTTTGTAAGTATTTAGCATTGCATAGCTCCGTCTACACCTTCTAGGGACTTTTGCTGTAAGAATGCTCAGCGTTTCCAAAAGCCCAGCCTCTGGTTCCCAAAATAATAAACTCTTAATCAGAAGTCATCTGTAAAAGGTTTTGTTTAAATTATTAGCTCACTCTCACACAGGTAATCTGTGGCAGAGGCTGGAACAGAAATTAAATCTCAAAGAAAGCATTTGGCCAGATATCCTTCCTTTTCCTTCATTCACAGTTTCAAGCTTTGCAACAAAAAGGAGAGGAGAACTACAGAAAACGGAAGTCATCGCCACAGAAAGCAGGTTCATCCCCCCAGCACGCTTCAGCAGTATTGGAAAAAATGAAATGTGACGGTGTAAATAACACCTACATTATGCACGCAGATAAATGGGATGAATTGAAGTTGCACAGCTAAACTTCACACGTGGTACTTCCTTCGTTAGCGTGTTGGGCTTAATGGTTGCACTTGCAATCAAAACATTTACCTACCGGAATTTTAAAATGCAGTTTCACAGGTTTTAAAATGGAATAAAACCGACAGGAAAAAAAAACCCCAAACAACCCCACGAGAATTCCTTCACATGGAACCACTCACTCAAGCCACAAACAGGTTGTAAAATTTAGATGCCCTGCACAACCTTGTGTCACTCCAGCCAACAAAGCACTTAGTAGCTGTTACAGAGATACCTTAGCAGGCCACCACTAAGGGAGACGAGACATCAATTCCACCAGTACACTCGCAGAAAAAAGTTGAGAATCTTAAGCCTGCGAGCCTGTGCGAGCCTAGATAAGTCGCTTCTCAAGAACCAGGAGAGAATCTTCCTGCCACTAACTCTCTGAAGCCTTTCTGCCAAAACTTTCTATCATGTCTGTAACGGCATCTGTGTTTCAGTCTCCGCCTTTCTTCTTCCCTGTCTGCTAATCCTTAATCTGCCATTATGCTGGGAATTTAGCTGTTAAAACTCAAAAATCTTCTACTGGTGCCAGTCTCATTTATTTCCACTATACTGTTCCTTCTAAAATATGTGAAGACTTGTACCGTGGTTAGGGTTGGCTATTTTTCTTAGGTACAAATGGGTACTGCTCTGTTAGAATAACACTACCTTGGCCCTTATTTTGTTCTTTGCCCTTAATCATGGAAGTATTACAGTTTTTCAGTGAAAACAGATGAACACATTTCTTTACCTAGACCCACCCTTTTTTTTCCCCCCCTCATCCCATATTTGGAGACGGATAAACCATACACAAACAGTAAAAAATCCTACCAAAAGCTCAACAACCTGAACTCCACAAGCTGAGGTAACCGCTAAATACGTAAATGTTCATTCCCCCTCACAGGACTTAAAATTTGACAAAGTAATAAGCAAATGAAGCAGTTCTTTTAAGAGGCAGCGAACATAATCTTCAATGAGAATTAACTGGCTTCATTTAGGCTATAATGCATTGTGAGCATGATTTTGTATCTCAAGGTTTTCTGAGACACATTAAACCATTTCAGATGGGTCAATGTATAGACTTTATTTTTTTCTGATCTTATACTTCATTCACATATCCTTATTTTCACAAATACCATGTATTTATAGCCACAAAATATAGATGTGATCGCAGTTAATGCAGTATGACCCCAGCAGCAAAATCTTCTATTGGGTATAAAAATTAATTTGCCCCATCACTGCTATTGGCAAAGAGTTACAGCAAAGGCTCATAAAGCTTTGGGTTTATATACACACTGATATTTAACCAAAGCAAACTCATGAGCAATTTCTACTGGGCCTATGTGGATTTATTAAATAAGCTGCTTATTAAAGCAGCAATTGAATTATTTCTTATGAGACTTGTAGTGTCATTAGCTAAAGTTATGCTTTGGTAAGTACTCACTCTAATATGTACAGCAAGGGAACTGTTTTGAATTAAAAGAACAGAACGTAANTTTCTTATGAGACTTGTAGTGTCATTAGCTAAAGTTATGCTTTGATAAGTACTCACTCTAATACGTACAGCAAGGGAACCGTTTTGAATTAAAAGAACAGAACGTAGGGGGAAAAAAAGAGGACAGAAAAAAGTAAAACAGGCTTATGAGCATACCAAGAAGACTGCATCAAACAGTTATTTAGAGATGCACGTGTATGTTTAAGCAGCTCATGAAAATATGCATATATATATCCCCACAGTTTAGAAGATAAGTACATGGCAAAGTAAATTGGAGTTTTAAGAGAGAAAGCTTCAGCTAATGTCTCATTTTTACGTATCTTCAAGGCTGGGGAGTTTTGCAGGTATAGGAAGATGTAAGAAAAGGGACAAAACGACAGAAACTCATTACGTTTAAAAGCAATATATTTAGCTAATCTGCATTCTGTGCCATGCATTTGAAAAAATGCTGTTGAAAATGACATCCCAAATTTTTCCAAATATGTTTTTATCATAAAATACAATTTTATTTTTTATCTCCTAAATCAGCTCATGAAATCAAGCAAGGAATGCCATATACTTTAAAAGCTTCAAAGATCTTGATCAAATTTTATAATTTTATAACATTTCTAGTTAAGGCTTCCTCAGAAACTATCAAGTAAGAGAAAGCTCAAAAAACTTTAAGTCATAATTTCCTTAAAAATTCCAGTTCCAGAAATATATTCCTCAGGACAAAGCTTTTCGTGACAGGGGTCACATGTTGCTGCAAAACCAAAGATTATCTTTTGACTCGCTTGCTCCTTCACACATGAACATTTAGAACACATGGCAATTACAGCCATGTAAATTGAATATGTGTAAATTAAATATGATTCACGTGTTTAATGGGAATTTAATGCACTTCACCGGCATGAATGTAGGAGAAGCCAGTTTCATTACTCTAGGATAATACATCAATTTGTAAGGCACTTGGTGGAACAGAATATGAAGTTTGGAAACCTCTGCTTTACACTTATGTGATGCCTAGCAAAAGTTAGTCCTTTTGCTAAACAAGATTCACTTGGTGACCAGATGCAAGATCACGCATCTAAGAGCAATGAAAAGGTCACATATTGAAAATGTAGAAATCACCCTTGAATTTAGTAATCATAGAATGAATCATGGAATGCTTTGGGTTGGAAGGGACCTTTAAAGATCATCTAGTTCCAACCCCCCGTCACGGTAAGGGATATTTTTCTCTAGAACAGATTGCTCAAAGCCCCATCCAACCTGACATTGAACACAAAGCTCAGGAAAGAATAAGGAACAATAGTATCGATACACAGCTGAAACGGAGTTCCCAGACTGACTGAAATATAAGCAGGAGAAGCATAAATGCAAATTAATGCACATTTGAGGTGTACAGTTTAAAAGAAATGAAAAATTCAAATGTGGTCAGAAAAAAATCTAGACGAATGCTTACGGATCTCCTTACGTAGATTGTTCAATGAAAAGTTAAGATAGTACGTGATGACTTTTTCATACGTCAGTGGAGAATCGCTACCTGTTAGTAACTCATGACAGTGTGTTAATTTTGATCAATTTACTTCCTTGTTGGATTATATCTTTCTGATGTTTTAAGTATACGTGCTACCTTCAGGAAAATACAGATACGTGTAAATATCTGCTCATTCATTCTTATTCACCTGAAACTACCCCAGAACATGAGTATTGCTCAATGCCTTTTTGGTAGTGCACAGATGATTGGCTGCACCATACAACAATTACCGTGACCTAGATAAAGAATACCATACTATGTCTTCCCTTAAAGCTTTAAAAGTGAGCTAAGGTTTTGATTACTGTTGCAGGTCTTCCATGTTTTGCTGAGAAAGGTTTTCGATGGAGGAACTGACAGTTGGAGGTTTGAACTGTAGGACAATTTGTGAACAGACACTTTGGGGCAGGACTCATTCCCTCCAACTATTGTTTTTTCTTTTTACTCATTTCTGCTGCTGGATGATTTTTCTTTGTCTCCTGCTTTCAAATATCACACATGTCGGACTCAAATTATGTTTCTTGGGTTGAAACAGCATTAGAGAGTTTGATGGCTGATATCTCTTCATGTTATTATAATATATAACATTATTTCTAATAAAGTTTCAGTATACAAAAATTTCAGTAGAAGATGAAAAATATTTCCCGTAGCTTTCTATAATATTCAGCTATCTTCTATGTGAACTACATGGAAAAAACAACCAATCAGCTTTAGATTCTGAACCATTGTTACACTGTATGTATTTATTAGCAGGCCACTTGCTAAGTGGCACGGCTCCACAATTTGCTTTGCACAGCTTGAAACTGAATGGGCTGCCATTACTGCAGAAGTTGTAAATGGACATAACTTTGAACTCTTAATCTAGACGTAGCATTTATACAGTAGACGACTTTCAGGTTTCTATAACTGTCAGTATTCTCCGAGAAAAAATCAGGGGTCTTATCAAGATGGGAGAGGTGCAGTAAAGGTCTTAAAACTGAGCTGACAAAGGCACGTGCAGACGCCCAGCAACTACAGCACACAATATAGGCAAGGGTAACAACATTTTAGCAGCACTATATGAAGACTAAAAACTGGAAGACGTAGATAAGGTCCATCAGTAGAGAGGTACACTGGAAGAGTTCTTTTAAGAATTTTCCTTGCCAGCAGCCTCATTTATGTACTATTCCTGTTTGGTTTTACTTTTGAGGTTACATTTTGGACAGCACTAAAGGTGAAATTCATCTCATCTGTGTTAGAATGGAAGCTCCTTTGAAGAACTGCCTCTCTCTGCCTTTGCAATCACGGACTAAGTCTGGATAGCTAAAAGGAGATTAGACAGCTAACGTTTAGATTGATAAAGTTAGGTGAGATGAATCTCATTATCAGTGACCAATTGAACAGTTCATCCCTGCATCAAGGANTTTTTTTTTTTTTTTTTTTTTTTTTTTTTTTTTTTAGATCTATGGCTACCTTTGTAACTGCCTTCATCCTTGTCTAAAAACCGAAAAGATCAATTGTTGAAGTAAAAGAAACACAAATGGCAAATTTTTGACTAAACAAATGACAAGAGCTGTAACAACTCTGTTTTAAACCTTGTGGTAGATGTACTGTACCATTCCCCACACGACTGAAACAGTAGCAATATCATCTAGTAATCAGGAAGAGATAATATTTTTTAAGTACTATTAATACATTATCTAAAACATGACTATGTGGTATTACTGACTATAGCTACCACATTTTTAAATAAAACCAACTATTATTCTTGATTGTTTCATGCCATGCCCAGACGAAATGCACCACTATTAGCATAACGGCCTTTTAAAATGTGCCATGTCATTCACACAACTATAGAATTAGAATTAGAAAATTAGTTTGAGACAGTATTTTTTGTTTCAGGGTATGTTTTGAAGTGGAGTGTGAGGGTAGGTGCACAAATCCCACAGTGGGAGTTGTGTGCGTACCAGCTTCACACTGATTGTAACTCATAAGTATCGCTTCTTTCTTCTGGGCTCTATCATTGACGTTAATTCAGATCCATATTGCTCTACACAGAAAAATCCAGTAAGACACTAAAAAGAATACGAGGCAAAAGACACAGTGCACGTTACATGCTACCATATATTAAAGCTTAATTACTACAAGCATGTAAAAGGTTGCTCCCAGGAGTTAAGTTCTTTACAATAGCAGCTACTAAGTTATGGTCTACAGGATGCGCATTTTATTGGGGCATAGTCCAAACTAGTTCAACGGTGCTGGTGAATTCAATACACTTTGAAACAATTAAATTATTCCTTCTGGTTCCAGAAGTGATTGATTATCAGTACAATGAAACAGCACAATATACTTTATTCTGGGAGCAAGCAACTTCACTTGGTACAACACTTCTTCATATTGCTTATCATGCCAGCGTTAACATGCCTTCACCACAAGATAATATATACTTAAAAGCAAGAAGCGAAGTAGAGGTGCAACAACTGCAGATCCTTGAAGATGCTAAGTGTTGCAGTAACTTCTCTGCAGTTGGATCATATCAATAATGCCAAACTGACAGGAAGCCACCTCTCTTTTCACACATCTACTTAGAAACCACAGGAGAATAAGACTAAAAATTAAATAAATATAACACATACAACACACGCAACAGAACAGACATGGAAAGTAAAGTCTGGAGGGTATGATGAAGAAGGAAGTTGAAATGTCCGGACAATGAGAATAGGTCTCCAAAGAGCATCACTGACAGTCAGATAGACTACTACAAGCAGTTAGAAGAACAAAGCTGGGAGAGGGAAGAGAGATGAGGAGAGAATATGGAAGAGCATGCCTTATTTACTTCATCCAAACCAACAGCAGCGAGAGAGAATGTAGACTAGAGAGGGGCTCACAGCATGGTATACCAAAAGAAAATGCAAAACGTGCCATCCCAAAGAAAAATCAAAACAGAAACAAATACATTCGGTAACATTTTCATAAGTGAGCTTAATAAATGTCATTAAAATGAATGTGACATATAGTACGAACTATCCATGGCACTTTCACTGGAACAGTACAATAGTTTGAATGAGTACTGTATTATGAATAACTGGGCTCAAAACAAGACCAGCAATGCAAAGAATCGGGTATTTGGTTGTTGTTAATGGAAGGTGAGACTACAAGAGAACATGAACTACTGTATTGTAAGACGTGTTTTGAAGGAAGACTCTGGGGAAAGGAGGACATCAATGAAGGTGTGAATATGGAGACAATATGGCAGCGCAAGGGCTGGTAAAGACGAAATATACATCGTCACGACACAGCACAAATGGAAAAAGAGGAGGGGAGATGTTAACAATAAACTCTGCTTTCCCAATGCAACAATCCGATACACCAATGACTCCACAAGAGGAAAAAAAAAAAAAGGCCTAAAAAACTTATACTGTTTTATTTTGTACTTCCTGCAAAGAAGTTAGTGCGTGAGTCACAAGAACCAATGGAGAGACAAAATGCTATTCTCTCTCCTCTTTGAGATTGGGGGCTCATATATAAATATACACACAAATATATATATATATACACACATAGACAGATGAATATATATATATGTATATATGTGTGTGTATATACAGAGAAAGATAGACAAAGATGTTATCTTCCTGTGTTCTTGGCAAGGAATTAGTCCTGAAGTTAGAAGGAGTGGAGGTAGGATTGAGGTTGGAAGGAAAGGTAACGAAGAGGGCATACCGCTTTCGGCTTCTGCAAACGACAAGAAAAAAATTGCAAATCAAACACTTTGATAAGAAACCAACTGACACCAAAGCAAAAGCAAAAAAACCCTTTATTTAAAAGTCTTCAAGGCTCAAAGGTTTTTCTGCTGAGAATGAGAACAAATATATGGATAGACAAAGAGAAAATTTAACAAGAGGAGTAAACACAGGGTGCAGGAGGGAAGAATCCTGGTTAGACTTTCCTTCTTGCTTACTCATGTGGGGAAAAAGAAAAAAAAAATAAGGGGAAAAAGGAAGGCAAAAGTATCTCTAAAAGGGATTTCAGATAAGGAGTTTGAATGTCTGCATTTTGAACTGATATTTTTTGCTAACTATTCAGCAAGCTCTGCTGGGACATTTTCAGGTTGATGTTCTCCATGTTCCTCTAGCATTTTTTCTACAGAATAAACAAAACCTCTCTACAAATGAACTAAGAAAGACCATTTTTTAAGCTAAAATATTTGACTTGCATCAGGGACACAAAAACTTATTTAAGAAGTGCTTCCTGCTCTTAATAACTGATTATAATATTCCCAGATACTAATTAAAGATGAAGGAATGGCTAACTCATATTGTGACCTGGAACTATGAAAGTGCAGACCTTAGGAGCCAGCCAGAAACCCACTAAATTCAGTCACATTTTGTAAACTCAGAGGTTTTTTTGATAACTGAGCAGTAATTTAAACATTATTAAATATATAAATGTAAAGGTTAAAAAAAAAAATTAATCATGACTATTTTAACCAATCTTTAAGAAACCCTGGTGAGAAACAGTTGCATAAAAAGATAAACTTTCTGTAGATACTTCACCCATTATTTGAAAATGAGTTTGTATTTATTGTATATGTGACTATACTACCTATATTTAGGCTTGAAAACTTTTAAATTCTGCTTTTAAGCAATCTTGTAGAATCATAAATTGTTTATAATTAACAATCTAATACTGTCAAAACTTGTTACTAAGGTGTGCTTAATGTTTCCTGTAGCTTTATTAGGAGTCAGGAAAAAAAGGAGAAAAACCCCAACTGCAAGCAGGAAGCTCAGCTACTACTAACATGTACATTAATATTAGCTTGGATAGAGTTCTGATGATTTATAATTACTATTGATCTCAAATTCCCTACGGTAAAGTTAAGAGTATTAGAAAGCTTTAGAAAACTGACATCTAGAAGACTGCCTGGGGGGGAAAAAAGGTGCATAGGTAAATGAGTATTTATGATATTCTACATGTAACGAAGACATTAAAATCAATGAAAATTCTGCCACTGACTTAAAATGGTACTAGGATTTATCCTTAACACTGAGGCGAAAATTTAGAGAGGGGATTAGGAAATCTAGAACGCCCTCACATGACCACTTTTGAGAGCTGCACATATCTCTGAATTCACATTGCGTTGCTTTAGCTCTGAGTGCAAAGTAATGAAGGCAGATGAAACTAATCTTAAAAGGAAACTCACCATGTAAGAAAAAAATCAGATATATAATTTACTTATATAGATATTCTATTATGAATAGTAACAAAAATTGAACTCATGGGAGTAAGATCTTCTTATCCCTTAAGCAGAAAGAATGCTTTGAAAATTTCCTCTGTTCCTGAAAATACTGGTCCTAGACCTGTCCCAGCTACAGCTGGAAATACTAGCTCTTAATAAAAGGGTGCCACCTAGATAATATACTACATTTTTATTTATATTTATCATTGTTGCTCTAAATTGTAAACTATGTAAAACCTCTCAAGAGTTTCACAAGATATGAATCTAAACTATAATCCATAAAATAAATCAGCACATATCTACTGTGGGTCACTCTCATAAAGAGTGAAAGCTAAAAGGGTACCATAATCAGTTCCCCCTTCACCTTTATGAAGAATTACCAATGAAGAACTTAAGATATGAAGTAGAATAAAATATTTCCAAAGTCAACATCACAAACATAATTGGCAAATGACAAATTTATCTTGTTCAAAGACAGCTTGCACTTGCAAATGATGTTATTCTACTTTTTATCTTAATTCCCCATCTTTCCATTTAATAAGATGCAAGGAAACGCAGGTATATCTAAGAAGTGAGGATCTGAAGTTTTGTTTCATTACCTTTCATGTTAGACTGAAAGGCTCCAGCTCAGAAAATCGCAAATATGTTCTTAAAATATTTGAGTTGAAGAGCACAGGAACAAGTAGAACAGTAAATATATGCTACAGGTAGCTCTGTGATTCACCAAACAGTTACAATAAAATTACCACTGGTTAATANGGATTACAAGAGAACGTATCTAGCTTATATGCTCTCCTCTTGTTACATATATGTTAAAAAAATCCAGCTGTTAACATCCCTTTTTTAGTATTGTTTCCTGCAATTTTCAGCCTCTTTTCTACCAAATTAATTAATTGTGAACTGTTACCTGCGTGGCTTAAAGTAAGAAGGAATGTATGATTGTATCACATTGTGTTACTTTTTGTGGGATCCTCTGCCTCACCTTGTGATTAAGAACTCAATCCAACTCCCACTGAAGTTAGTGCAAAGAATGATATGGAAGCCATGAATTATCTGCTATTACTGAAAAAGACTGTAATATTAGCACTTACGTAAACAAATGACAACTGAAGTAATGACAACCTAAAGTTGGGCAATAATTCTGAGGAGAACCAACAGAAAACAAATATTTTCTAATATTGGAAATACAGAATCTGGTAAATAGTTCCACTGCTGTTACTATCATATTTTTCTTTTTTTTTAGGAAGAGATTAAACTGTTCAGAGACAACAGAATAATAAATCATTTGCTTCACATTAGCTAATGCGGAATGAGATCATTCAATGGAAAAAATATTTTAAGAGCCCATTGGGGCTAGAAACATTAAAAAAAAAATCTGATATTTCAAAAGGAAAAAAGATTTCTTAATCAGCATAGTGTGGACAAAACTTATATCAAATAGCACATACACCACTTCACATATCACTTTATAACATAGGAAAGAATCAAGCAAAACCAACTATAGGGTATGGAAATAAAGAAAAATGACAACATACAATAATAAACACTGAAATAAACTTTTAAAACCTCAGAAATTGTGCCATGAGCTCAAATGACAAAACTGTTTTTCCAGAATATAATTTTTGACAGAGGAAAATAAAATTCAGCTTAGAGTCAGTATTGTCATATTTTTATTATACGCCACTCCACACATTGCAGAGCACATTTACAACATTTTTGTTATACAAAAACAAATGTTGTGTAAAGCACTGATGGACAAGTTGATAGAAGATTGACTCCAAGGTTCACTTGGATTTTTATGAATTTTTGTACAAAAAACCCACAAGAAACACTTCTTGTCCTGTCTGTGAATCTGTACTCGTAATAATGATTTTTTTCCTCTTTGGTTAAGGACAGGAGTCAGCCAGTTGGTAATTTCAAGGCTAAATTAATCTTTTCCAGTTTCACGATGTTATTCATATATGCAAGTTTTGTCAGAACAGATACTATATAAATACTACATTTATCCTATATTTCTATTTATTCTGTATCCTATGTAAATTGGTTCTTCCAAACTCATTTAAATGAAATTATTATTTTGAGAATACACATAGCCATAATGAGTTTTGATATCACTTCTGTTTTCCACTTTTCCATTTTCAGTAACTTAATTAAAACTGATAGACTATGAACATTGTAAGTTTTTGTTTACGTAAAAATGAATTGCACTTCTGGAGATGAGACACAAGTATCACTGCCCCCCCCAACTTCTACAAAAAATTCTGACTCAAATTAACTTTAGGGAAGAAGAATAGGGCAGAAGCAAAAGCCTTTCAGCGCTATGTGAAATGGTGTAATGCGATGGCATGCTAATTATACTCTGCAATGTTTCAAAAAATATAATAGCAGCTATGTTAATTCTGGGAAAAAAAAAGCAGGCAGAATTCTTGACAGTGCATTCCAGAACTTCCACATTTGTAGGCATTGGACATACCTGCTTTCTCGTTTTTCCGACTTGTATTCTATGGCTATCATTAAGAGCTTTAGTTTCGCAAACACCAGTCTGCAGAAAGAGAAGAGGCCAAGAGTTAGTCCTTTTTCACAACTGACATCACATACGTAGAGATGGCTGCACAGTATGTATTTTCTTACACTAAGATCTTTTCCCTTTTTTCAGTTAGGTGCACACAGAATATATATTAAGGTCTTTCTATTTTGAAGACAATGAACACGCATTTTCCTAAAAATATAAACTGACAAGTTGAGAACAGTAGCATAAGCACCAACACTATGTCACTAAGTCTACTTAAGCAATAATAACAAAGGTCATGATACACAACATAAAATTGCATTTGGCAATTTAAGGAAATTTTTCAAATCTTTGCTGCAATTCAGCCATATGTTGATTGTAGCGTGCATTCCTTGGAAAATATATGTGTACTGAACTAAAATGAGGGTACACTATTAATAAGACCGTATTTGCCAACTGCTGTCAGAGGAACAGCATGACTGCAAGCAATTTCTGACCAATATGTGGGAAGTACATTCTGAGACTGCAACGCGCTTTTTTTTTTTCAGTTGTAAAAGTCTGTACAAGCGGCTATTTATTAAAACAAGTCAAGGGTGATATTCATAGACTTGCAGAACTGAGAGTTAGGCCAACACCATTTGCTTCGAGCTAATAGGCTCTCCAAGAATAAACAAAGAAGCCAACGATTTTTTTTTTTTTAAAAATAACTAGAAACCATTTCCAAGTCTGCCACTGAAGTGTGTGCAGATTCAATGCTACTTGCTTCCCGTTCTATGAATTTGTCACAAACCACTCTAGCGCTCACCTTTCTATTGGATGAATGCCATCTTCTGTACCGTACATTAACTTTCCCAGTGCTCAGTGCTGCTTGGCAAACTTCCTTACTCCAGTGTTATGTCTGTTTTTTGCATATATTTTGAGAACATTTATTTTCTTGAGGCAAATCTAAGCAATATTCTGCACACTTGTCATCAGTCACATACTTAGCAGAAAACAAGGAGTTGGCTGCTGAACTGATGATATTACATTTCTATAATAAGTTTTAGAAATCACCGTGAACAGTTAATTTCTGCTATTTCTTCAGGATAAGAGAATAATTACAGATTAGCATGGATGTAGAGATTCTGACAATGCTGAGGCAATGTGCTGCATATCCCATAAGGATATATAAATCAGAATTTACTTTGCATTGCTTAAGTTTTACAATGTAATACTTGAGCATATTTTTTCTTCAAAAAAAATTTATTTTAAAGGATTGTAAAAGTACCTCTGTAGTCTCCTTGTCTGGGCAGGCAGGTGATATTTCAGTATTGGGAAGTAACACAGGTAGGGGCAAGATTCCTTTCAAAAACAATTAAAACTCGTATTCTACCCCTAGAACTCCAGCCAACGTCAGAAACAGGCAGACAAAATCCTGGTAGTAACTGAATTCTTGATTAGCCCATCACCTCCCACAATATTAACAGATTAATGAAGCCTATCAGCTTCAAAAAAAGAAAAATAAAATAAAAAATCAGTTTTCAAACTGGAGTACCCTACCTGTTGTATTAAGCCTATTATGTATCTGTTTTAAAAAAGATGATATAATAAAATACAACTTCACGAGCCATGAATGTCAAGAGTTCTAAATCTATTTTTTTATTTTGACCACCTATATTCCTTTAGGAAACACAGTTAACTGCTCTTCCTTGGTTTCCTAGTATTTGGTAAACTATCCCTATATGTATCTTCCTAAAAAAAAAAAAAAA
>RSEF01000006.1:14274933-14322423 GCA_003993805.1 Himantopus leucocephalus | reverse complement strand
TCCCTTCCAACCCTGACCATTCTGTGATTCTGTGACCAAAATGAACAGTCCATTTTTCTGGGTATTTTGTTGCTATATAGGACATACATAAATCATATTTTTGTTTTAGCAGCAGGGGCTTTTCTCATAGATAAACATGTGTTTTGTCTAAAACAAAGCAAAACACAAAGCACCAGAAGTATCTCCCTAGAAATGGATGATGCCTTGAACAATGATTTAAAGGCTTGCTGAATAAAAATAAAAACATAACTCGACAGAACCTGGCTCATTGCCCAATGTGCAGTAGAGAAATTTTGTATGAAAGTGTACGCTGGGTTTTGGGTTTGTTTTTGTCTTACAAAATCTGTTAACGTGTTCCTATCTGTTTCATATTTGAGCCACATTCTCTACTCAGCTCTCTGACAAACTGAATTGCAGACTAATACATTCTAATGAGACAAGACGTTACCTTTATGAATGACCTCATAGAGAAGAGGTTGGCTAACATTGTTGAAAGGCCCGGTGCCAGGCAGCTCTGGGCTATGAAACCCAGCTTGAGCTCAGCAAGACAGATTGCATCATCCCCTTCTTTCCAGTTCCAGCTTGGGATATTTAGCAGATGAGCCTGGAAAACAAACAAACAAAAAAACCCCACTGGTGAAGAACCAGGAATACTTCCTCAAATACAGAACAGGATTGAAGGAGACAGCAGTGAATAATTTTCTTCGTTACGGGCTTGACTTTTTCTGAGTAGACAGAAGCACTCCAAGTATTTTAGAGTTTAAGTCTATGCTAAGAAATGTTCCAATCTTACCTATTATAGACAAAATCTTACATTTCTGACACCATATTCTGGCTGTGACACTCTTCCAGGCCCACCCTCATACCTGAATGAGCCACAAAATGTTGCACAGTTCTGTTGCACAGTTCTGTGTATTCCTTTTATAGCACTTTGAGCTACTCTCTGACTGATAAGGCACATACATAATATACAGGAATCTAATATATTTTATATATATAACTTAGATTATAATTTGCGTGAAGCTGCAACCTTTTAAAGACATTGTCCTTTAATAAGTTATATGACATCTTCTGTCTTCTCTATGTCATTCCTTCCACCCTGAAGGATAGCACCTGACTCGGTGAAAATCCAAACTTTTTCCCAGGACTGCTATTTGTAAATATAGAATAAAGAAAATAATTGATCAAGACAGACCTGCAGACAGACACTGGTCAGTTAGACAGGTATTTATGTTGTTCAGTTATTGGCATAGCTCTATCGGATTCTCTCTCCATCTACCTTATACAAATGCATACGGACATAAGGAAACACAGACGCCTTCATGCTTGTTTCACTTCATAAGTTACTATCGCAGTTCAGTACTTTTAGAAAAGCTATTCTTGAAGACACATTCATTGGAAATACAAAGGAAAAATGCAGTATTTAAAAGATCCTCTGAAGCTGTTCAGAGCACAGAAACACCTCGCTTTTATTCTATAAAAAGACAGGCTCCCTCCATTCACGTACAGGAAGAGGATATTACAAGCAACAGTAATTGCTCTCATTCTACCCACGGTTACAGGTATAAGGAACTGTTAGCAGTCAAACCTTTTGAGTACTAGGATTATTTTATTTCACTGAATGAAGGTCTACCCAGCCAAGCTTTTTCTCCAACACTGGTCAGTGGTTGATGCTTTTAAAAATAATAAAAGAATTACATCACACAGGAGTAGTCTGTCCTCTGAGACATTCTTCCTAGCCCTGTTAATCAGCAGTTTATGGACTTCCTCATCTCAGGATTGAATTAATTGACTTCATTGCATTTAAAGATCACAGATTTACCATCAAAAATTTGCCAAATGCCTTTCCAGAATGGATTTATAATTTTGATTGCCACAATATTTTTAGGAACAAATTCCACAACTGAACTCTGTTTTATATGAAAAAACACTTAATTTTATTTATTTTGTACCTGCTACTGGGCAATTTCAGGTCTACAATGTCATGCAAGAAACACAAAATCACGATAAATCTCCAACAAGACAATAATTCTATACTTTTTTTTTAAGTATCCACAAAGAACTGACTTCAGATGACTTGCCTAGAGGCAACCAATTCATCTTGGGTAGCTCCAGTGTAATAAGATGAGCAAAACTTATAGAAGCTGAGTGGTTAAAAGCTCATCTGTAATCAATAGGAACCACGGACACTGTAGCTTTGCAAATTAGACCTTCGGCAATTAATAAATGTCAGAGGATTTTGATAAGGTCCATNAAAAAAAAAAAAAAAAAAAAAAAGCTTACTATCAGTGGAGATAGAAAAATTGTGTATCAGTGAATACAATGTAGCAAAAAACTCTGGGAAGAGACACTGTTAGTTGACACGTTACCTTATTGTGATACTGCAACATCTGAGTGATAATTCTTATCTTCGGATGATAATTCTTTATTGAAATAACTCTAAAAAATACAAGAAAAAACAAAATAATGTTTAGCTGGTGGGATATTTGGATAATGTAACCCAAGACCTTTACTTTACCGTGTTGTCAAGTCCCACAATTAAAACTGTACCCTCTTACTCATCTGGCTGTAGAGCACAGCGATTCAAGTCAGACCTACGCAATATTTACATCTGGTCAAATTCAGTTAATAACCATCAGCTAATACTAGAGGACATCAAACTTCAGGAACTATTCAGTTGCATTGTTTAGTCCTATGAAATTTACAGAAAAAGAGTCTTATTTTAGCAGCTCTGTTCAGATACTGTACTCATTCTGATAAGCAAATAATACACTTGCAATTATTATGTCATCTTCAGTGATTATCTTCACGTCTTTGAATCAACAAAACTGATCAAGTTTTCCAACGATATCTGAAAAGAATCCATTTCTTTCTGCCCCACCACGTATTATTTATTTATACTTGCTAGACATCCATTATATTTAAACACCTTGAGGAATGATTTTGTCTGACATAAATCCGCATGCAAATTCATCGTAATTTTTATGGATTATTCCAAAGCTCAATATTGAAACTGATATCTGAACTCTGAATTTATAAAATATGTGGCTACTTCCATAATCTGCAGCTTGACTGCATTCTTAATTATTTAATGAGCCTAAGATATACTCAACTGTGTACAGATTTAAAGTGGCTGGAAAGGAAAATGTTTGAGAGGTGAGTGTGGATTGATACCATGTTATGAAGAGAGGAACATACAATTTAAAAATTAAAAAAGCATTAAGCAAAATTAAGGAGAGAAAAAGGCCAAAAAAAATCAGTTCCCTACATACAAACTAAGGGTAGAAAAAGAAGATAAAACAATAAAAATGAAAAATAATCTGAATTATTAGGGAATCACCAGTCTCATAAGACTCTGAATGCCATAACTGTTTACACTGGTGTTTTGTAGGAAGTATCTTGCCAACTGCTGGTCTGGCTTGCATTTTGAAGCATATCAAAGCTAGAGCATGAAACAGATAAAAAAAGTTGAACGCGTGATTTTAATTTCTGTTATCTTTTGGAAGGAGAAAACAAGTCTTCCCTCTAATTTTTCTTTTCTTACTGAATTATTTAATTAAACATTCAATGTTGTTGAATTAAATTCATTTAACTGTGAGGAAACACAAGAGAATTCCACTCTCAAAATAACACTTTTGTGTTTTATTACATTAAATGTATTAAATCTATTAAGAATGCACTGATCTGCAACTGGAATATTTTTAATGTATTTATGCAAATAATGTCAAAATAAAGTTTCTTGCATTGAAATTCAAAAGCATGGTTGGAAAACGAAATTAAGCATATTTAAGTCCTGCACCTTCCACAGACAGCCAGACCTCTTGCACCCAGTGAACTTCTTCCAGAGGAGCAACTTTTATTAAGTTTTTTTTATTTCTCCCTTTCCTTCAATTCACAGCACGCAAACATCTGACGGGCCAGTAAAATTGGTTCGTAACACTGGACAATTCTATGTTAGAGAATTTTTAACAAATCATTGACATTTTAACTTTAAAAAGGAAAGACTGGTCTCATTGAAACTAGGGTTGTGTGAACAAAACACAAAAAATGGAATGGCTTCGCTTGGTTGTAACTCTAGCTGTCATCCACTGACTGACTCTTTCATCTTCTTCCTGCAGAGAATATAACGAGGAAAGCAGGACAAGATCTGGTGGTCCCTGAACGTGTTAAGCGCCTTGTCAATCAAAATAAGCAATGTTTGGTCTTCAGTGTGAAAAAGGAGGATGGAGGTAGCAGACCACTGTATCGTTACCATCATGACGTGTATACCTCGCTTTCCCCCAAGGAGCGTAATTACTTGTAGTAGCAGATATACCAAGGAGCAATGAGATATGAAGTTATTAAGGGTCCTTCTGTCCACGTCATTAACACCAGCCCACACAGCACATGCACTCATGGAACATATTTTTGCAACATAACTACATTCCCTTTCTTCTTATTTCTACTGGGACTGCGTTCAGCTATGAATACTTAAATACTTAAACTCTATGGTTCTGCAAAATGCCTAAGAGTACCAAAGCTTGTGCGCCAAATGTCTCTTCTGACGTGCTCTTACTAAAACAGCTAAATTAAAACATTTTAGGCAGGTATTTAAGGTATCCTCATCTCTGAACTTCTGAAACAATCTTCTAATTTGTCCCCTAAAAAAATTCCTGCAATGTTCTTCAACTGCAACAGATCAGCAATAAAGCTGTGTGTGGCTATAGCCTATCTGAACACCAGAAGTTAGCTAATCGGAGTTAAGAACCAAAAACCTATTAAAAACTAATGAGTTTACCTCATAATATTGGAGGCATCTTCAGCATCTGGGTCAGCGCAGTATTTATTGGCAAGGATTAGGCACGCATCTGCTGACTCTATCTGAGACACCAAAGAAAAAGCAAACATAAATAGCAACCTCTCTTTCCAGCTCTTCTTTCATCATAAAGCATTATGGAATCCAACACTGCCATCAGAAGCGTGAATGTCAGTTCTTAATACTGCTAATCAAAAATGTCACACGGCTACCATGAGTTAATGTGAGTGACGGTAACAGCTCTCATATACACACAGCAATTTCATGAAACTTGCTTATGATGCTCAGACCAGGTCAGTAGTTTGATTATTGACCCTTACATTGTATCAGCTGAGGCATGAAGGTGTTAATGGAATAATTTTTTTAACCAGATACTGAAAATTAGACCCCTAAATCCATAGGAAGTTTCTTTCGTGTCAATACAGTGCTCCCGTAAGTCCTGCAGCTTTGTTTGGGAATTTAAGTACCTTCTTATTAGAGACAGGACAAGGCGGCTGAACTGACAATTTAGAATCTGAGCACCAGTTTTAGAAAGCATGAGGAGGAGAACTGATCTGTTCACAGAACCTCCATGTTCACGCAAACCTTAGATCTATTAAACTTAAAACAGATGACAAAAGTATTTCTCAGTGTATACAACCAGATACCAACACAAAGCAGGGTGGAACACAGAACACAAAATACCAACAGACAATTTTATGGTCATAATTAGAACATTTCGTTCTGATGAACTGAAACAGTCTGGGCTGCAAAAGGTTAAGCGATTTCTACAGCCCGAATGGACAAAAGACATGATTAATACTCCAGAAAGTGTTAACATCGCACTAAAATATTCTTGGCTTAAGTAGCTGGTTTACATTCCATTAAAAAAAACCACCAAAAACAAAAACCAAAAAAACCATAAAAGAGTTAATGCTGTATCTGACAGCTTGCCATCTTTTTTTTTATTTAAGCTTCACGCTTTAAGAGTACAAAATAATTTACCATAAAGAATTCTAGACAATAAAAGCATCTCATTTCAGCTACCAAAAATCTTAAAATGTTTTGGGTTTTTGTTGTTTTGTGTGCTTGTTTTTGTTTGGTTGGGTTTTTTTGTTTGCTGTTGGTTTTTTTAGGNAAAAGCATCTCATTTCAGCTACCAAAAATCTTAAAATGTTTTGGTTTTTTGTTGTTTTGTGTGCTTGTTTTTGTTTGGTTGGGTATTTTGTTTGCTGTTGGTTTTTTTAGTNTGTTGTTTTGTGTGCTTGTTTTTGTTTGGTTGGGTTTTTTGTTTGCTGTTGGTTTTTTTAGTATTCTAGACAACAGAAAAAGGGTTTGACAGGTGAAAAATGATTTTCCAATCATTCTGATGAAGGTAAGACAATAGCATTTTCAGCAATTACTGTAAGACAATGTTCTATTATATCAAACATTAATGTAAAATAGACTCTTGAACTAAACCCCAATGAAAAATTCATAAAGAGTTCAATGGAATGGCAGACAATGCCTCTTAAGTCACAGTGTTAGTGTAGCTTTGAAGATCTAAAGATAGAGGGAAAACAAGGTTTACAAGGATAGATATTATAATTTATTAGGCAAGCTAATAGAGATGGAAAAACAATCTTTTGGGGTTACATGAAGAAGAGCTTTACTGTTTTTTTTCCAAATAACACAATGAGTACTTTAAAAAAATGTCAAATAACAGGAGAAGAGAACAACAGAGCTGTTACCTTCACTCTCGCCAGGTCATGGGGATTAAGGACTGAACCCTGATAAAATTCCACCTGAGTGAAGTGTCGTTTAAAAAGAGCTTCCAGCTCAAGGTTAGGGGAGATACTGCATTGGGAAGAGGAAGAAAACACAAGAGCAAATGAGAAGTCAGTTTCTATAAATGCCCCATTTCCTTCATTTATAAGCCAACCCATTTATTTATTTTAGGTATTCGGACTTCTGCTGATGCTTCTCCTGTGGCGTGGAAACAGTGTGCGTGGTCAAACTTAAAAGCCAAATACTATACTGCTTTTACTTCCTGACTTCTATCTACAGAGCTTCTGCCCCATTCCATTGTGCTGCTCTGCAGGTTCAACATTTGCCCGTTTCTCACGCACATGAATCCAGAAGAATTGGTGCAAATATTTAAAAACATCCTCACACAGCATTCTCTACAGAAATTGTCTAGTAAGACAATCGTCCTCTGCATGTCCCCACCATTCTCGAAACAGCCGACCGCATCAGAGAGCTCAGTGCAAAATCACTAAAAGCCGGAAAAAGAACCCTACAGGGACCCTGTGGCCTGCATGAACTACGATTAAAAGAAACCTAATTATGCTTTGACTTTCTGTCTCATTTCATTTTGCCATAAACAAAGAAAATTAGATTTATCACAATCTATTATATAATGTGGCACCAACCTCGTAAATACCTTTTCTGATGCCACTCATTAAAACAGAAGGGATTTAATAGCTACGTAGTAAGTGCATGAGATCTTTGTCGTCTCAGACACTAAATTTAATAAAACAGATATGTGCAAAAATTTGCCTGTGAAGGGACAGAAGAAAGCAGGCACAAACAAGTAGCCGGGTGCTAAACTCCCTTCGGGTGCCTACGCCGTTTCCCGATTCCTATCCCCACGCATTTTCACTGTGGAAATCTGGATGTCTGCTTTCCTCTGACAGTCAATTCTTCTTATTACTTAGAGAAGGGAAACAAGCAAACAAACAATGTAGTTGCTTGAGGATGTCTTCTTTAGTTCAATTTGAAACGACCGGACAAAAAATCTGTGCAAGTGCTGGTGATTCTTAGTTTTTCAGGCTCCTTTGTTGAATCATCACAAATGACTTCGACTTTTTAATCATTTTCTTTGACAAGAGGAAAAGAGCAGAACTTGCTGCTGAACGCAAAAATATTACTCATTCATAGGTTGGAACACTTCTAAACAGATGTCACTCCAGAGCAGACCTTTCCCACTGTCGCTCTGTATAGCACATGGCTATTTCTAGCAGCTTCTCCCATAGGCACGCCAATTTGATGGTGTATTACACGTAATGCAGAGCCTGCAACAAACAGCGATCGCCTTGAGACGGTTTGCCAAATCCCCCATCAGAAATACGCAAGAGACTATGCGTACGCAGGTAGGTATATACGGGTAAAAGAGCAGTACTAATTAGCAGCGTGCCAAGAATTTTTTCTCTCTTCGCTATATCTGTAAAGTAACATCTCTCATTTATATTAAAACTACATCTGCCCCTACATTTTTCTTTTTATAAATAGCTCGCAATACGAAATAAGAATTTTCTCCTAGTGAAAGCAAAGGTGAAAATAAGTTTTCAGATAGCATAAGTTCATACGACACAGTATTTTTCACTAATTTTAGTGATTTTAGCAATTCTGGTAGTTTCACTAGAAATATTTGCCACTAAAGAAAATTCTCACACCTATTTATTAATATTTCAATATTTTTTATTTCATAATACCATTCCCTCTTCAACTATGTGTTTAGCGATCTGCCTCGCAATTGACACGACTGGGTCGGAAGTCTGCTTGAAACACCTATACTTAGCAATGGGTTATAAACAATTGCAGGAAACAACTTTTTTTTCAAAATACTTTGTGAACAAAAGTAATTGCCAACATTAATTCTGTGGTGGCTTGGAGCTTGAAAGATCCTCTGTCTCCCCCCCAAAAAATACAGCTTAATTTAATGAGCTTTAGTAACAGATGATAAGGCTAATCTTGAAAGATTACTCACTTATGCAGAAAGACGATTTCTACGTTGACATCATCCCTATCCTTGTGCAGGAAGTCCTTCAGGAAGTTGGACACACTTTCAAGTGTTATGTGACCACAGACAACTATGTGCCTGTTACAGAAAAAGCAGAGTTAATCTTGCAAAGAAGGTAAAACAAGCAAGAAAGAAAGCAAAGAAGCAAATGATAATTTATTGGCCAGAAAAGTGTATTAGTCTCTTCTTGATGTTTCTCTAGATCCTATTCCATGAAGTCGGAGAACAAAAGCATCAGTTCCAAAAGGTGCTTTGCAATTCCAAATACATATACACTCTCACTTGCAACGACTGCTAGTAACAAACCACTTGGCCAAGTTGGATTACACATTTAACAGTAAGTGGCATCACTATATTAACTACGCAACTATACTGCGCTATATTAACCAGTCCCTTCCAAAGTCATAGTTGTTTTTTTTTTTTTAACACATATTTCTCCACATCTTTACCTCCTATACTGAGATTTCCTGGGTAAATTTTTGGTTTATGATATAATGAGACAGCAAGTCTCCCTAAAATGATTTGATATTTTCCCACGGTTGAAAGCAGACGCTTACACCAATGAAGGCAGCGCCAAGCTTGCCAACTACAGGCCATAAGCAGTAAAAAAGAAATCTTTTTCATACCATAACTCCTACAAGGAGAATACTTTACAATAATAAATGATTATTTATTTCACCGTTGCAAGAACGCTTGGAAAATCAAAGTCTGCAGAGACTGTGATTTCACAAAGGTTCCTACTGCTCCCCAAATTTGTGATTAGAATATCCTACATTGTCTCACGGTTTCCTTCATGGAATAAACTCAACCTCAGCTTTCATTGCTGTCGTGGGTGTAAGACAGATGGTGACTTTGATATGCCTATACTATGCCACACTTCCAATTACCACATTGCTCGCAGAAGTCAGGAAGAGGGACAAGGTGGCATAGGTACAACTCCCGAACTAACAGAAAGTCAACTTCATGCCAGTCATATAGTCTATGCACAAATGCTACAAACGCAAAATTTCACAAATTTATTTGGCACTTGAGCTGCCAAATGCGAAGCAAAGTAATTCCGCAGGTAAGAAGCAGACCATCCACATCTCACCTACTTCATAATTGTTGTGGAAAACTCAGTAAAGCAGAAACCTCATGGGCTGGAAACAACAAATAATAGGTGGCAGCAATTATGACTTACATAATGGGCTGCACTAGGAGTGATAAATTCAAACACTCCATGAGTTCCAGGACTCAGATGTAATTTTAGAAACAGCAGCAGTCAAAACTTCAACGGTTTCATTCTTTTTAACAGGCAAGAAATATATATTTACATGAGACTCTGGTCATGCTGTTTTGTATTTAACATAGGACACAATACCACGAACTTTTACGGCTACGCTAGCTATCCAGAGTGTCTGCTTTGGCTTCAGTAAGATTTTGCTCAATTTTAACCTAAGTTTTCGGTGCAGTAAGTGTACAGATCACTGTGTTCTCGGACTGTAAACACTTACAATTACAAAAATCCCCGAGTTAAAGCTTTCCTGTTTTATGAGGTGGCAAGGACAATATCAGAAAACAAGACATAAAGTATATTAGCTCATCCTTTTTTTGGTGCAAGGGGTTCTTAAGAGGTTTCCTCTGGGATCTTTGCAGCTTGGCAGAGTTTGCAGCAGCCCCTGTACTGGATAAAACCCTGCCTATAATTTTCCCTTTCAGGAGCACTCTTCCTCAGTTTCCCTAGCGGCCAATTGCCTGAGCTGCCAGCACTGTGTCTGCATGTGTTATTGCACACACAGTTAGGTCAGGATAATAACCTTCAACACAGAAGGGTAAAATATGACTTCCATCACTAGGATTCACTCTTTATCAAATGGATGACTCTCCGTCCAATATATATCAATGTAAACCGGAAAACCTCAAGAAAGTTCGGATTCTGAAGAGATGTTTAAGACCCGAGCAGTTTACTAGCTCTAAATTCTGAACAGCCTGTGTTTGATACACTACATTACACCAACATATTGCCAAGTTCTTCCTATCTAGTGGTATTCAGCACTTCGCCTGAGTGTAAACCCATCTAGCATCAAAAACCGCAAAGGCCCCAAAAATGATAAATAGCAGCTAAAATTATTCATTTGTATTTCTCACACCGTCTGTACACGTTTTCTAAGATGACTAATTTTAGTCATGGCATAATGCGGGCATTATTTTCTTCAAGTGTTTCTATCTATTACTAATTAAGAAATTGAACTTTCCATTTGCATAGTTGATGCATTATTTTCAACAATAGAAATAATTTCTTCTTGTAGGGAACTGTTTTGTAGAGATCCTGTGCTGTTAGCTTTAGCAGGGTCTCATCCTGAATGCTCCTGTGCGACACTGCATTCCTGTGCAGAAAACTGACTTCTTTCCTGGGAGATTTCACTTCATATAGACTCTCTTCTGTCATTAATTAGAGTCCACATTCTAAAAATATGGGTAAACTGAAGAGACAAACTACAAGCCAGATAGAGTGTGCAACCCGAATTACTCTACTGCAGAAGAAATTTTCATAGGATCATGAGACTACAAGATAATTCAGGTTGGAAATGACCTCCAGAGGTTATCTCCTCAAAAAACCTCCTGCTAAAAGCAAGTACAATAATTCAATCCTGTTATGATTCCCATTCAGTAGACTTTCATAGCAATCTGCTCCAGTGAAAATAAAACATTTGGCTGTCAAATACTCTTGCATTTGAGCATCAGGCCTGATTCTTCTGAAATGTCAGAAGGCATCTGCACCATGGTTTCATTTTAGCACTCTAATTTGGGGCTGGACATTATCTATTCTTCTCTTCTTTGTTATTTTATATAGTGCAAGACCGTGTCCTGAGCAGCGACTGCAACAAAACGCTCTGGTTTTCAAACAATATTTTCTGATGAGATACTTGCATTAATTTTTCGCTGAAAACTTCACCAAAAAAAAAAAAATCTCCTTTTTAATGTAAATTATATTTTTTCTTAAAAGTAGAAGAAATTGAAAACAGATTTCCTGCTTGCCCAGAGAGAGTTATTAGGTACATTATTTAAGAAAACTTGAAGACCTTATATTGTTCCAATCTGTCCTATATATGATTTGAAAACTTATAACTTCCTCTGTTTGTTCCAATAATCATTCCCTTCCCATGTAGCACTCATTTTCTTCCACGCACTGAGAGTTTAAATAAAGCCAACGTACTGGATATCTTGTCCTTTCAGGTAGAGTTAGTTGGTAGGAAAATACTGTATCAGTAATTTTGTGTCAACAGAAATGTCTAACCTCTGCATCAAGCTTTTGTTTATGAAAAACCTCAAAAGTAATACAGCATTTGGCTAAATTATTATGATTTCCAATTATTTTTTTCATTCTTTAAAAACAAAATTTATAAATTCCCCAACAGTACTGAAAACAATTATTCAGGAATGTAGACATTTTTATTGCTGACAAGTATTCAGGAGGACTAAAGTTTCTGTTAAGTAACAGTTATCGTTGTTATCCTGTATCAGAGGTGTAACTGATTTAATATACCAAAGCGAATCTTTTACAGAGAATCAAGAGCTTTTCAGGAGCTATATTCTATCTACCAATAAAGCCAGACTAATCCATTCTCTCCCATATATACTTATCATTCTCAAGATTAATTACAGTGACCCAATATGAAAAATTAGTACAGTTCTACGCAGTCAATTTCAACTGTGATTCTACACAGCCGAATTTCTCTACACTGCCTATTTTTTCCACTCAAGTATTGATATAATGATACATTTGCTAAAAATACACTAGCTTCTTATAAACTAAACAAAAATGGTGATAAAAGGTCCAAAGCTACCACAGATAGAAACAGTTTGAGCAAGGAAAAAAAAGAAATAAGCAAAAGCTAAACCGTCTAGAATTCTGACATGAGATAATTGAGAACATACACTTAATCCATGTAAATAGTACTGTAAATGAAAACAGATCCACTGTGAATAGGATTCTTCAAAAAGGATCTTTGCATGGTTCTTCCTTCAGAGGACACAATACAAAAGGCAAATCTTTTGCCTGTTTATTTTGAAAGAAATTATATCCATTTTATTGGAACAAGTATAAAGAACTTGGAAAAAACTCACTCTAACTAGTCTGTCATAATAAATCAAAGATAATAAATACAGAATTCTGTTCAGCATTCAGTTGAATACATGGTGTTCACTTGTCAAGTGACTAAATGAAGTGTGGCACATATTGATCTAGATGTCTCTATAAAACTATAATGTTTATATCAAACGCATATGCTCAAATCTATTTACGGTCTTTCTTCTTAGTGTTCTGATCATGCCTTCATCTATCAACCATCTAAAGTCTTCCTTTGTATACCAGTAGCAGGCTGCTGTGGTTGAAGTAAACAGGTCCTTGTAAAGCCTAACTGGTTTTCCTCAAGAAAGGATGGGTCTCCCTCACTCTTTCATATTAAGGAAAGTCAATAAATGTCAACAGAGACTGTCCGTATGGTCTTCTTATTTATCTACTAGTGGTATGTATTTTTTAAATCTACCAGTTTACAATAAATTTCTAGCTGCTTGTGCTTTTTATGATTTACCTAACGTTATTCCAGATTCCATTAATTCAGTTGAAGTGTCTCTCTCTTATTTGGTTAAACACATGCTTTATTTTAATACAGACTCTGCTCTCAGATTAATACAGACAGAGTAATAGGGGCTGTACAGGCACCGTTTCATGCTTTTCTCTTTTTTTTTACAGGAGACTTGAACCCAAGGATGGTCCTCTAAGGACCACTTATTTAGCCAATGTGTATAGTGAACCAGAACAATATGTTACAATATTTTAAACATTTAAAAAAACCTCGTTACTCCCAAACTTGCCTTTTTTTATTAGTCATTCAGATCTGTGAACACAGAGCTCTGAAATCCAGACATGGTTAATTTTTTTTCAAATTCAACTGCAAGCTATTTTCTCACTCTGATTCTCACATCAGGCCCTTCTAGTACAAAGGAGACAAGTCAAAAATATTCAAGTGTATAGCAAATTGTCTGTCAAGTGTCTAACAACCCAGCAACTTTATTTTAACATTTGTTCTCCTTCAACTGTTTGTTAGAAAGCAGGTTTTCTCTTTACTCCTGAAAGATTACAATTTTCAAAAGTGTTGAAGTTACTGAGAAGCCAAAAGCACTGACTTTCAAATATGTATCAACATTAAGTGTATAAAAGAATATGACTGGACTCTGACTGGAGATGTGATTGCAGTATGTGAGAACATGTCTGAGGTACCTTTAATTTCTGTAAATTGGACCTGATAGCTTCAGCTGCCAACTATTTAGGAACCAGAGTGAACTCACACAGCCTGTACTGAAGCTGCTGTGATTTATTCTGACAGAAACTATCTGTTCTTTCCAATAAGTTCCATGCTTTTTGGAATCTCTCTTATATTGTGAGTAAAGAAAAAGGAATTGGTTAATACCAGAAAACACTCAAAGAGCTACATTCAGTATATGGTATACAGTACGGATCAGTGGAACAGCACTGGATCATACATCAGATTAACATAAATGGGAAATCATTAATGTCAGGCATTTGAAAGTTACCTCTGATGCAGATATTAATTTCCTTTGTGATCAATGTAAGTATGTAAAATTAAGAATCGAGAAGGGATCATTTCAAATTCTCTTAAACATAAAAATGGTAATTTGTGACAAACACAGTCTCACACAAGACCCTAATTAGTTGTGAATAATTACAGCTATGAAACTATATCAAGTGCACTTCTAGAAGCCCAGGTTTCAGTCTTGCTCAGTGAATATTGGTGGTGTGTCACTGGCAACCTTTAAATATTAGAAACTGTTTCTGAAGCGCATAGAAACAGTACAGAAGAATTCACTTACACGGGTCCTCAAATATTTTATGCCCACCTAAGTGAGATTTCTACTAGAGAACAGGCCAATAGAGTGCATTTCAGATACTTTAATCCTGGATAAATAGCACACTCCTTTGTTTAAACTGCATATTAGAGCTTGCATCTAAGTCTGTTTGCAATAGCACACTATCATAAGTGATTCATTGGGAGCTGCTTTGTTTTATTTCAACTTCC
This sequence comes from Himantopus leucocephalus, assembly GCA_003993805.1. NCBI lineage: Eukaryota > Metazoa > Chordata > Aves > Charadriiformes > Recurvirostridae > Himantopus > Himantopus leucocephalus. The sequence goes on along the minus strand of RSEF01000006.1, from coordinate 14,307,788 downwards.
TTGCTCAGTAACAGCTAAATGAGTTTATCTTACATTTTTATGATCTAAGGAATTGCGCAATGCTTGTCCATAGATCAAGTTAAGAAATAGAAGTTAATATTCTTTGCTTGCCGCATACCTCTGAGACTGCAATAGCAAGAAGAAAGCGCAGTGATTTGTTTCTGCCACAGTCTGGATTAGTTAAGAGGTTTCCACTGTAGCTTAAAGTAAAGGATGAATGTTCATCCTTTCATTCAGTCTTGATGCTAATATTATCTAAAGTATTTCTGCTTTCATAAAAAATACCACAACGTTTAGGCACAACACAGCTATATCACCCCAAGAAATGGGACTTGGTCAAGTGGAAGGTGTCCCTGCCCCATGGCAGGGGGCTTGGAACTAGATGATCTTTAAGGTCCCTTCCAACCTAAACCATTTTATAATTCCATGAATAATTTAGTATAAATAGAAGTAAAAACTGTTAAATGCTATGACATGCACAAGGTGTCCATAGTAGCAACCTTACAGTAAAATGCAGGAGGAAACCACATCTCCAGCATTAGCATCTCAGTTGCAAACAGACCTTAATCTCCTGGTCTAATTCCTCAAACCCTGGGTTTCCTTCTTGTACTACTTTGCGCAGGAGATATCACACACACGAGACACCCTGTAATTACTTGTGAAATCCATTGAAAATATTTTCCCTTAAATAAGTTGCTTTCGATGTTCCCACCATTATTCATTTTCAAATTGCCTTATGCATTAATAACTAAATCCTTTGTAAGCAATGCAGGAGTTCGCAAATTCTTTAAGATTTTTGAGCATTTCACTCATGACCAGAGCCAATGCGTTTCTTTCCATAGGAATCACCCCAAAATGTCATGACTAATTTTCTGCAACAGAATCTGAGTGAAAAAAAAGTCATAATTCACTAAAACTTGCTGATTAATTCACCACTTCTGCCATCTCACATTGCACTCTTTGGAACGTCCACACTTAAAGTCATGGCCTGTATATTTTGTAGAATATGGTAGATGAGCAGATTTATAAACCACATTCAGTCTTTTTGGGGTCAAAATCTGGACAGCAACAACTGCTATTTTTGATGCCAAACCCAAAAGTTTTTTTACAGTTTAGGCAGAGAGAAAGAAAAGTTGGAACTTGTATAATTTTAACTAGAGGTACAAAATTATGCTGTTACTGCAGGAATGGAACATGATTTGAGACCTAGAATACATATTTCAGTCATAATATTGTTATATGTCACTTCCCACATTTCCTTTCTTGCTTTCTTAAGGATGGATATAGTTTAATAAGCACGCAAAATTGAAAAAAAAAAAGTTTGTCCTATTAGTTCTATCTGTCAGACTATTTAACACTCATCAGATTTTCTTTATCACTAAGTAAGACTTCATTTGAAACAGTGGGATTAGAAGAATGGCTAGCAGATGGGAAATAGAGACACCCCTGGGGATGATAATGCAATCCATGTCGCATTCTCTTATTACATTCTCATCCCACTGGAAAATAATATCTTACATATTGTATCAAATTATTTAATATAATAATCTAATGTCACTTTCTTTGGAGCTATGCCTCTCATTACTGCAGCAAATGGACCTTTGCCAAAGTATTTGGATAAGCCCTAAACATTTTTTTTCTAATTTTTAATCAAATTCAAATGTCTAATGAGTCCAAGATGGCCTGTCAACTTCAATTATCTGTTTGTCTTTCTGTTTACCATATCTAGCTGTCTACAGTTTTTATTTTTCTCTGTGAAGTTTAGTTATTGAATCCCATGTTTCCTTCTGGAAGGCATCTCTAACAGATGATTCTTCCTGTTGATATGTTGATGATTTGGTAATTTATGGCTTTGTAAATTTAAGAAATCTGAAGAAATCTCTGGGAAGCAGAGTAGATCAAGAGAGAAGAGAAACAAGAGGTTTTACTAGCTTATACAGTAAAGAACTGTGATTTCACTAAAATACAATTTTTAATCTTTTATTTTAACTATGGTAATGCCTCTGGATTTATTTTTTTTTANTAAAATACAATTTTTAATCTTTTATTTTAACTATGGTAATGCCTCTGGATTTTTTTTTTTTTAATCTCTGGAATATTTAACAAAGTTTAGCATAAATATTTACTTTGGGACAAGATAAGCAGTTTATACCCATACACGTATACAAAATAATAATAACCCCTCTGCCAATATCTANAATCTCTGGAATATTTAACAAAGTTTAGCATAAATATTTACTTTTGGGACAAGATAAGCAGTTTATACCCATACATGTATACAAAATAATAATAACCCCTCTGCCAATATCTGTTCACGTGAAGCTATGTTCTGCTTGCTGCCCTCATAGTTTCCATTGGATTTGATAACAGTTCTGCATGAAAAAGGCAAAAAGAATTTAGTTCATGGAATTAAAAGCTAATAATTCAATGTAGAGGAATGAGAAAAAGAAGTCATTAAGTTATGCAGTCTCTCTTCCAGTCCATCAGTTTACAAATGTTCTTTCCATATGCTTTCTAGAGCTTTGTGCCGGCTGATTTACAATATCCTAATGTCTTCAACTGGAAAATATTTCACAGAATTAAAATCCAGCCTGATCATAAGAACACATGAATACAGAAATGAAACAACTGAATACAAACAATCTTGATTATCAAGTAAATGAGCAAATGCAGAACAAAAGATTAATTATAAATTAGTAGAACTAAAAGAAATCTGTATCTTTAACCAACTCTCAGACCAGACCCGAGTAATATGAACGTTATAAATAAATCAATAAACCAACCTTGGGTTTTTTGGGTTTGGGTTTTGGGGTTTTTTTTGGGCAGGGGGCGGGGGGGGGCGGGCAGGCGCTTAAAAGAAATAACACAGATGATCTTGTAAGTCCTATTTTGGCTAGGACTGAATGTGTAAGTTCCAAACATCACAAACAGAGTGCAAGAGCAGAACTCTACTTATCTAAACCCAAGAATTTCTTGAAGAAAATCCCTGCCTCCTAAGACTTAAAGCCTAAACTTTATAGTTAAGAGGTTAGCTGGAGCACTTCAGAAAACGATCCAAAGCCAAAGTGATCACCGCCTCTTCCAGCAGTACGCGTGCATGAACTAACCTGTAGGCTTATTGCTACGTTCTATAGAACAAAGTCTATCGGCTATGGTGATAGAGTAGCACATTCCTTTTAATCCTTCTATGGTACTTCATTTCAAAAATACCACTTTAAAATGATCCCTTGAATACTATTTCATGAGTTCTACAGATAGGTTACAGAAAGAGCCTAAACAGACCAAGTCAAATAGAAAGCCTTAAAAAGAAAAGACCCAAATGTAGATATGGTGTCGGGAACCAGCTGCGGGTCTCAAGATTATTAAGAAAAATTGCTAAGAGGAAATATCATTAAAAGCTATATATCATTTCAGTTTGTAACTGATGAAAAAAAAGTCAAACAAACAAAAAAGAAGAAAAGTTCCCCTGCTTAGATACATAAAATTATATATTATTTTCTAAAGTCTATAGACCTTTTTATAATACTGTAATAAAAGGTCAGATCTTTTTTCCTTCTCCACGCAACTACATGTTACATCTAGCTTTTATCTCCAGTATTTGTACCCAGTATTTTGTCATTACAAACTACTTTATCTGTTCATACTGACACTAGTTTGTCACTAATTCACTTTATGCAATTACATGAAAATAACTTCCCTCGAGTATATGTTTTCATTAGTTATTTCTTAGTGATCTAGTAAGTTTCACAATGTTTTAGTGAGATACGTCCAATATAATATTGCAGATATTTTTCAGTGTGGCAACATAATGCTTGCTGATGAAGCAATTAATAAGAGTTAACCTTCATTATAGATTTGTCTACTTTGCATCTGAAACCACAAACTTGAATCTGCTAAATCTCACAGAAAATCTCTCAGGTAGTTACTGTCTATTAATAATAAATATACGCCAACTGTTCTACAGAGAAAGTAAGTGACATTGTTACCTATTTCTAAAGAAATCAGCAGAACATTGGCTAATACGTAAAGAATGTTATGTGCAGTACCTGCTTTGCAAAAAGTATTTCCCAAAACATAAAACCATGTACTACAGAATTCATCCAGCAAAATGCACAGGAAGGAGAAACAGTAGTGACTGAACTGCTCATGTGAAAGAACAGAAAAACTATGTGGGACTCTATGTGGAAAATATTGGAAACCACATCACTGTTACCCTAAGATACCTCTTAGCAGTATTAGAAAATAATATTTTTTACAGTTCTTATTGCCTGAATTTTATTTCCCAGTTACATCTTAGGTGTGTATATATACATTTAATATGAACCATTTTCTGTCTTTGTAACTACAGTCTGGTTTTCTCTGTGTCATTTGTATTTAGTGGTGATTATAGCAAGAATCAATTGTTCTAACTAAACTAAGGCAGACAGTTTTTCCTTGTCTACTGACCATCTGAGTCTGGTGTATCAGGACATATAGCATCAAAATTACAGAGTCTTCTGATGAGCTGATCTGTGAACAGTAGCAAAACAGCTCGTTAGCACTAATCTCATTACCTATAGAGCAGATCTCATTGCTTACAAATCTGAAATTCAAGACAAGGATTGTTACTTTTTTTGGTAACTTTTAATCATTTTTTTTTCACTAGATTGTAGTTCTGCCAAAGTCATTACCCTTCTTGTCATTAAATGTGTATGTTTGGTCTCAGTCACATTTTGTACAGATATATCGATATGCATTTTTGTATATATGCAACAGTGAATACTGTTGTTTATTTAACAGGTGAAACTTCAGTCAAATACTATAATAAAATTCCTGCTTTGTCTTCTAGGAGACCGTAGACATCTCATTACAGGAATATATTACAAAGCAGAGATTATAAATTAAATTTAAAATTTTAAAATCCCAATGGACTTTTGTAACACAACTACCTAGTGTCTAGTAAATTTAACCAGCGATAATTGCGTACTGCCCGCAAACTACTTCTGTTTCCGAACTCTGTAGGCGTGTATCTCATCTAAGAGAGAAGTAAACTTATTTACTGTGCAAAATGATTCCTATATAGTTTGCGAGTCCTTTGGGGACTTTATTGGCTGAAAAGCAAAATGAAATATGAGATCAAACTTGCTGGTGTGTTGGCTGTTTTTCTTCTTTAGTAAGTGGAGTTTCTATGCGTACATTCTAGCTGCATCAACAGTTCCAATTCTATAGCAAGGCTCTCCTTAGTATTAAAGCCATGTAGTGCCATCCTCAAAACATATATTAACTTCCCAACTGAATGTTTAATAGTCATATACAAGCATGTTGTTCCACAGACATAGTTCATGAGGCAACATGTATAAACATTTATATAAATGCTACAAAGCAGATTCCACGTATTAACCTGTTTTGGTGAAAGTTAAAAAGTCTACTTATTTGCTATTTTAAGAGTTGAAACCACATCTTTCAACAAAATGTAGCTGCTCACATTTTGTACGTGCATTTAATTTTATCTGGAAACTTTCTGACGTAGGAATAGAACAACTGTAGGTTCTCATTATGTTTGCTGCCAGAATCTATGTTTGGTTGCTCAACTAAAGATCTTATATTGCTAATTACTACCACATGCCCGTATCTCACGCAAAGGAAAACTTATTGGTTCTGACAACCCATTCTCTCAACACTGAATTCCAAATGAAAACTTAAATTTTGGCCAAACATAACATTTCATCAATCTTGTTCTACTGACTGCAAAAGCAACATCAAACAAGGGGTGCTAATGGCTTTTTACTATGCAGTTCCCAAGCTTAGATTCTCTGATGAGCAAAAGACATCTTTAAACTACGTAGTAATTATTAATTGAACCAGAAAACAATGCATAAAGTAAATTGAACAGTTAGTATGCTGATGATAGACTTGAGTTTCAAACGACAAGTTATATGGGCAGTAGAGATCAGCAGAGAAAGCACTGACAGAGTGAGCTGAAAACAAACAGATAGTGCATGTGAATAAAGCAAAAAGAAAAGGTTAAAAATGAAATTAAGCACGCCCCAAAGCTAGCAGAAGCCTGTAATCTGGAGTTGAGCTTTTCAGGATGTGGGGTTCTGACTGAAGATCAGGACCAAGTTTAGAGACATCTGAGCAATGCTGGGTACTAGTGACAATGTAGAAGGGCAGAGACTAAAACTCTGTATGGAAAATAGTTTTTAACTATATTCCCCTCCGCTGTAACTCCTTTGGAGCTCAAAAACAGAGGTATAAGTTCTGTGTGTGAAAAACAGTTCTCTCTTTGAGAAACTATGTGGGCCTCTGCCACAAATAAACATTTCGGGAAAGCAATGATACGACTCTATCTCAGAAATAAATTAAGGCACTTTGTTAATATGGGTAAGTGACTTATGATGCAAGTTTCCAACATTAGTGTTTATAGTAAAAAATAACTTTAGACATCTAAGGGTATCTCAAAAAATGAAAGTATTGAAGTTTTCAATTGTGTCATCTAATTTCTTGAGTATTATTGAACATACTATAAACTATAACGAAAGAAAAAGCTTTGATGTAAAACAGTACTCTAGAATTAGCTCTGTTGGACATTTACAGTCTTTCTTCTCCACAGAGAAGAGAAAAAACTTGATAAATCCATAATCCACGTTTATAAAATGATGTATTGGTGATGATTTGAAAGGAATAAAGTAAAAAAACCAGATCTTGTTAAAATAAGGAGAGGGACACTTAATTAGATGTGTTCCTTGCAGTACCTTCTTTATGTTCTATGGAAAGGATTCTATATGACTAGTCTTTTAGGGCAAATATATCTCTACCAGTGAATGTCACAATGATGTGTTACGAAACAAAAGATGGCAACACTAATGGTGATATAGAGGAGAAACTACTATATCGCCAAGTACATCTAGTTCATTAAAGGCTATATCCCAGCAGGTCTGGATGCTGAGAATGCCAGAAAGAGCTGGTTTTAACTTGGTCAAGAACACAAGCAGACTTTCGACAGAAATGTAATAAGCTAATGTGGTCCAATACAATTTAACTTTTTCTACCAGGTAAAAATAACGTTTTTTTATGGGTTTGGGTTTTTTTTCCATACTGTATTGAAACTAAGGCTACTGCTTGGTCTTCTTAGGATAGGTTTTAGACAGCATGTAGAAGAGAATCAGTTTAAAATCCCTGGTCATAGATCCTAAAATCACGAATGATTGCAATATTCATATGAAATCAATAGGAGCTTTATGAGATCTGAATCTGCTGTTTGAACAATGAGAAACAGCACTATCAGACTTCTGACACAGTCAATCTCATGGAATGACTGGATCAACACAAATCTTGTATTTTGCACTCCAGTAAACCCAAGTTTTCTAAAGAACTGAGTTGTTTCACAGTCACGTGAATGATCATTGTCACTTAGTTAAGAGATGACCACATGATAATCTGATGCCCAAAACTGTGAAGTGACAAGTCAACCTTGTTCCAGAAGCCGACTGCTAGAACAGCAGCATTTTTTTACAAGATATGTCAGTGTAGTCCTAGGGGTATCCAGGTTCTCTTGAAGTAGGGACAAAATGTTGTGACTTGTACCATAGCATAGCCCAGGTCTCTAATTAGTGTGACAACTCTCCAGTGGTAACATCTGATGTCAAGGAATACAGCCTTATAAGCTGTGAGTCAGCTATTACCACCTTCAGGGGCTCTTTAAAGTCACACAACCACACCTGGTCTTTTTTGACTTACTTTCTGCCTCTGGTAGAGTTAAAAGTCCCGCCGTATTTCTTCCGATTAAGGATGAGAGCAGCAATTTCTGGCACGTAGCGAGCAAACATTGCCTACATGCATGAAACAAAAACACAAAAAAAAAAGAAAATGGCATGCAGAGAGTGTTCTACTGCAGCAGAGGCAGCAGAGCCTCTTGGGATACTTACTTTCTTCCACTAACCGCACTATAGGAACCACCATATTTCTTGCGGTTTCCTATTAACTCTATGATTTCAGGGACGTAGCTGGCAAACATGGCCTAAGAAGAAGATAGGAGACAGAAGAAAAGACTAAAAAGAGAGGCCAAAGAAAGGGGGATGATGAATATTTTCAGAAGATATATATCTTTAAGATCTGAAAATGCAAAAGAATTAGATCTATGAAGTTGTTTAAAAAGAAAATTTTAAAAATGTAAAAGTTCTTATCAAACAAAACAAGAGGGCTCAATGTAAAAGTTGGTCTTGGAGGAGATGTATACCTTACGAATTAAGAAAACGGTCAAAAGAAGAAAAATAGGCACACAAAACAAAACAAGAACAAAATTAATTCAAACTGGTATCTAATCATAAAATACAGTTACGTCTAATTCTTCCTGAAGAGGGGAGGGGAAAAAACCTATGCAAGGTACACTGCAAAAACCAAAAAACAAGTATTATTGTTACTGTTACATTTCTATGTTAAAAGACAGACTTTCTTCCCCCATGATTAGGATTCAAAAGAAGACAAAAACAAGATGGAATCAGGGGTTATTCCCCCTGTCAAGAAACAAAAAGGTCACCCCCCCCCCCCAAAAAAAAAAGTTTTCCAAAAGTTCATGTTTTTAAAAGGATCGGAATAACACGTGACAGAAAAAAAGGCTTTTAGGAGAAAATAAAAATTATTCTGCCATGTTTTGTCCAACAAACATCTTCCTTGTGGCTGGATACTTCAAAGAGCTACTGCCAGTTAACATGGTCTTTGTCTTCATATGTCAATAAACATAGATTGGAATGCATATATTTATGTTCATATATATACTCATATATATGTATCTGTGTGTCTCATATATGGCATCCATAACACCAGTTATATACATACCACCTCTAAGATGGATGTATATGTGAAATCAATATATGAGAGTAAAGTAACAATACACATTTGTATGTATGTGCACAACATGTATTTGTAAGTCATCCATAAAGCACTTACCTTGCACAGTGTAAATATTAAAATAAACCTTGCTGGTTTAGAGAATAACATTGCAACAGGTCCTGTAATATTACTAACACTGATGAATACTAGAAAAGTCACATAAGACGATTAGTTACTTTGGTGCTATGTACATTCAGGACAAAGAACATGAGACACTGATGCTACAACAGCATACTGGTTATGGCCATGTGATAAACTGTGTTAAAATTGTGCTACATGACATGAAAGGATGTTTGAAATTAAAGAGAATGTGGTTTGCCATCATCCGGATCGGGCAAGCTGCTCTTTAAGGCAGTCCAAAGCCACAGTGTTTGTTGGAATTCCGGGAGGGAACACAGAAGGATGGGTAGGACTTCTGAAACCGCAAAGTGCCTTTAAGTACCGATAGCAGCCTCAAAAAAATGCACTACAGTCAGTCACTAAAAACTAAAGGACTACAAATAACATTATAAATTGAAATATTAAGGCACTTCATATATTCACATGCATTACTCATTTAAATGGATTAGAAAAATTCTGATTCTACTAAATGACTAATTTGACAAGCTCTGCCAAATTATTTATCTATAGAAAAAAATTGGGTATATTAATCATATTTAAAAGTTTTATAATTAATTTTAATTCATGAAAACAGATATATTATTTCTTTAATTACAGCACTGAGATATACAGGACCAAATATTAAGGTAGCTGAAATAATAATAAGAGTTTTTACCAATCCCCCAAGGATGAAGAAGACCATGAAAAGGCGACCAAGGGTTGTTTTTGCATAAACATCTCCATAGCCAACAGTGGACATTGTAACCATCAGTAAATAAACACATTCCCAATATGTTAGCGGTTGATTATTCTGGAAATTTTCCCATGGATCCCCTGAGTTCTCCACCTGAAACATACATGAAAACAGACAATGAAATAATAGAGTTGTACCGCAAATTACTCTACTGATATATGTGTGTGTGCACGTGTCTGTATATTTATGTAATTCGGCACATAATATAAACTCGGGATCCTTTGCTGTGATTTATTTTGAACCAATACAGAACCGAACCCTGTCCCAATTATAGCATTAGAGGTCTTTTGCCAATATACGTAGCCTTGTCACTCATACTATTTATGGAAAGTATCTTTTCCACTCACCACTAAATAATATAACTTATTAATGCAGGTAGGTAAATTCACTTTATACCAATTTGTTCAGAACTTTTTCAAAGTTAATCTTACTTGTAATGCAATTATACTTTGGTTTGGTTATTTTAAAGCATTACGTAGCTATTAATAGCACTAGTGACATGTTAAGTTTAGTGATCCACTATTACTTTTCCAAGAAGCCAGCTACTGTATGTCACAAAGTTATAACTTTATCAGTGGGAAAGAAGCACTGTTTTATCTGTTCTACGATAAAAAGTTTGCATTTTGAGGTTTCCTACAGTCAAATAGAGAAACTTATGCTGAAATGCAAAAAAAAAACCAAACCAAACAACCACCCAACAAAAAAATACCAACAAGATAAAACATTCTGAAGTTAATCTTATATAGCTGGGTGCAGCTCAAGGTAATTCAAGTGAAATCCATTAAACTGCTCCGGACAAACACCAATATCATTAAATTATAATGTTAGTCCAAAACCATTCCTGAATAACTTATTACTACTAGCACCTCGAAATTTTCCTAAGTTGATCATAAAATGTACTTAAAGGACAAACACTTAACCATATTTAATTATATTTACCAAACAAATCAGTAAAAACTGTTGGTTTAAAATGTTTAAAATTTTCCCATGCATATATACCTACCATGTATATACATATTCACATTTATGAACCCATATGTACTTCTATACTAACTATCTTACTTTTTTCAGATATCGTTAAGTGCAGAATAAAAATCTATTACAAAAACTGTATGTTATCGGTGACTGAAAGCTACGCCAAAAAAAAATTTGAAATTTAAAAAGGAAATAATCTCTAAAAAACTGCTACCTGGAATGTTAGCAACCCCATAAGTTCTCGTGAAAATACAGAATTGCCTTTTTCTGGCACAACCCTTGATTTCCCAGGACCTCAGGACCATTTCAGGTCTGCCAACCCCTTCCAGGAAGCACTGCGGGTCGTTATTTAGGAAACATTGCCACCTACTGATAAACTGTAATCACTCAAGAAGTTGCATCAGTTCAAGTCTCATATTTTATTGCTGAGGTTAATGATGTATTACTTATTATTCAGAATTAGTTTTGAGTAGAAGCCTAAAATTCGGGAAGCTGTGATGGGTTTTTTTTTATTGTGCTCTGTAGATATGTTAAGGGATTATCCAGAACAAGGCAATTTCAGGTAATAAAGTAGCGCAGAGAGCAGATGATCCATGAGAAAAAGTCAATGAAGTATTTGCAAACATACTTACCAAATGTATGAACCCAGCTGCTGTCAGCCACGTGCTGATAAATATAGAGCACAGATTCACTAGCTTGATGGAATTACTGAAAATAAAAAAGAAAACAACAACAAATAGGAACTTAGACTGGAGTTTACCACACAGTTTTAATATGTACCTGTATATAACTGCATACTTTAAACTAAAAGAGTCTGATGATGATTTCTGAAGAGATGTGGGCTCCCTAAAAAACTTAAGCAAAAGCCTATGCAAAATATGTATTATCTTGTCTTTACAGAGTTCACATTTACATAATTTAGATAGCCTAAGTTAATAGATTTAGATATCTAAATTAGATATCTAATTTAGATAACCTAAGTTATTTTCACATTATTCTGCTTGCATGAACTCCTGCGGGCACTGTGGAAATTGATACGGAGCTAGAGTATTTCATACTTCAATTTTTTCTAAAAAAAGAAAAAAAAAAAAAAGATTGAAACCCACTAGTCAAACTCTGCAAACTCTTTTTATTCCCACTGAGTAGTATGTTCCCTGTTGCAGCCAGAAGTGATTTTGAAGCAAGGACCTCACCTCAGTTCAGCAGAAAAATACCATACTTAAAAGTTTATGGAAGAAATATAAGTAAAGCTCGCTCCCTCTCTTCTTACCAAAATCACTATTATTTCAAAAGCTAAGAAGGGTATTGAACAAATACACAAGGAACTGAAGTCCAAAGTCCGTGTATTACTATGTCTAAATAATCTTACCCATTCATGGAACTGTATTGGAAATAGCTCTCCTTTGTTTTTGAAAACATTTCTAAGAAAGAATAATGCCTCTGAAAAATCACTATTATTCCTGAAGCAATACATTCCAAAAGAATAAAAATCAGGAAAAATTCACTATCAGTGTTGGTAGTAGTAGTTTTGCAATAGAATTAATTAATATTTCTGTTTACAACTACTTTAAGGACAATAAAAATGCATTATTTTACAAACAAACTTGAGAAATGAACCTGGAAAATTAATCAGACCAGCTCCATTAAAAGTACCTCTAAGAGTTACAGTTAGTGACGTGGGAAACTGTGGTTAATAGGAAAGAAATACAATTGGGTAATATGACAGATGCTGTAATGAATGCTGTACTCAAAGATAAGATAATATACCAGCAGTTCTGCAATTCACTAGCTTTCACCTACATCAACACATAGTCCCTATTTCTCTCTTCCTTAAGGTACGGTTGGATTAAGGTACATATTTTGTTGGTGCTAACATTCAGTCATAGCACAGGACCCTAAACAACAGCTTCCTGGATTAAACAAAATGACAGAAATCGTGCTGATGCAAAGGTCCATTATGAAAGGCGAAACATCATCCTTCACCTGAACTTAGAACAGAAGCGACCCCTGAGACAATAATGTGTCAGTTGGTCTCCACATATTTCTATAATACAAGGTAAATAACCGCAAGTCATTAAAAATAACTATTTACGTGACTTGTTTGGTACATTTTATTTTTGCAATTTTACTAAACATTATACCTTATCTCTCCTCTACGAAATACTCCTGTGTTTCTGCCAGAGTCTAAATATAGATGAAGGATTAGTCACAAACATTTTCCTGCTCTTTAAGCTCTTTCCAACATCTGTGCAAAATCCCTTACTGTGAGCCCTGCCTAAGCCTCTGTAGTTTTGTTGAAATATATTAGAGAACAGTGAAACGAAGGAGAGAAATTTTCAGCTGAACACCACGCAACTCCTTCGATTTCATAAAACGCAGGAACAAAAAATATTGAGTAAAATACATTTAATTTCAAATTAGGGAAACAAATATATCCTTGGCAGAGTACAGTCTTTTAATATGCCACAGTAAAATTTTGCTTTGCCTTACCCGTTCTTTTCGAGTGTAATTAATAATTTTTCAGACGTTCTAATACTTATCTAGCACTCCCACACTACTTTGCCAGTCTTCTCACTGCCTCTATTTTTGCATTGTTTAGCTTCTTCCTTTGGATTCCAGTGTTTGGAATGGTCCTTCTGCCCATTGTGTAAATAATATACGCTCCTTTAACCCTCATATCTCAGCCGCTAATTCCAGGAGTAATTTTAATTTACAGGTTAGAGTAAATCTTTTTCTTTACTGGGGGAAAGAGGAAAAGAAGGACAGAATTTCTTCTCTAATTGCACTAAAACATAGTACTATCGTAGTAAAAACTTGTACTAAAAAAATTGTACTAAAAACATAGCAGTGCCCTTTACACCCTATCAGTTTCCCATCTTGTCAGTAGTTACTTGTTATTAATACCAAGCACGCTGGCACACTGAAACGCCTCTAGCCAAAACCAGTCGTATGAAGCAGCTCTGCTTTACAGGCTTTCTAATGGTCAACATTTGGGTTTTACAGACATTCATATAAATAATCACAGAGATGATGATCTCTAAGAGTAAATTTTTGCACCAGAGAAATGCTATTTAAATGAGCAGGTCAATCTTGGCTCTAAATACACAGAATGTGATTAATGCAGTATTCCTTCATTTATGGCTCTGGAAGTTTACAAATCCACCCACTCCTGAAGGGGCTTTCAGCCTTTATCCAAAATCCTTTGAGTTTATGGGGCTTTTCCATTGACTGCCATTTCTTTTGGTGAGGTTGTTCTGTGTGTTAAACGCAAACTCATGGGATATTCTGAGCTGCTGCACAAATTACTCTCCTTTACCATACTGGTAGCATTCTAAGCTACTGGAATACGTTTTCACTGCAGGTTCTTTGATTTCTTTGTTTGAAAAGAACTGGATTCCTTACAGTCACACGGCTAAAGACAGATCGTGCAAGAGATTTACATCAAAGACAATAGTTTCAAGGTTAAGGGTTGAAGAAACAGCTGTTTACCTTGAGTGTGTACAAATCTCGAGGATCTATTTCCCCGACACTACTCATTAACATAGCAAATAAATGGAGTTACTTGCGTATAAAACTTTTACACGTGCATCATCAGTTGGTGGAGAGAGCACAGGATTTCAGAATGGAACTGAGTTTACATGAATTATTGGAAGCTGGGTTCAATACTTCAGCTGGCGCATTTTAGGGAATGATGAAAGGCAATGTGTCTTCAACTGCAAGGCATGGGAAGGTTCCTTTTTTTTTTCCCCCCCCTTCAAAGTGATTTTTTGTTCAAAGTTGTGCTTCTTCTGCACAACTTTCATGTACTAATAGCCTGAAGAATCAGTGAAAGCCAGAAAGTTACTTGGAATATTTTAAATATTCTTTGAAAGAAATGTTAAGTACAATGAATATAATATAAAGACAGCTGAGTGTAATATTAATTTTTAGTGTGTTTTTGATGTGAAAAAGGATGCTCAGTTCAAAAAAACTGAAACAGACCCACAAGTATTATTTCTCAAAATGCTTTTTAGCTGTATTCTGCTGAATGAATTGCGATTTCTGTTTTTCCAAGGCAGCAGAATATGGACTGATTACGTGGAAAGAAGCAATATTTAATCAGTTCAGATCTCTATAATTCATTCTGCTTTTAATTTTTCAGCACTTGATCAGATATTTCAAATGTAACAACACATCAAGCAAAATCTTCTACTGATCACTACTGTCAAAAGATGCTGACACAGATAAATCATTCAGCAGCAGAAAAAGGTTTAAAGAACAGATAATAAGGTGGGGTTTTTTTTTCCAGAAAGGAAAAATCATATATTACTAGGACCACAAACCTAAGTCATTTATTTTCTGTCACCAATGCAACTAACTCAGTATCTAAGAAAAGGTCTTACCTTGTTTTAAGGATATTCAGAAACTGCAAAATTTCTGAAAACTGTATCAGTCTAAGGGCTCTTAAAAATCTTAAACCTGCAGTAAAGAGAAAAAAAAAGCTCTAGTAAAGAATAATTCAAATTATAACAACATTTCGTTTACAATGACAGTGACCAATGAAATCATCATAGGTAGCATACAAAATGTCAAATACCTTTGAAATGTTCTTCCATATCTAATGGTTCCAAGATTCTTACCAGGTCTTTTTCAAATTGTTTTAAACTTATTTCCTTAATAGCCGAAGTACCCTCCCAGAAAGCCTTAGTTTATGAAGGAAACCATGAGAAGAGACATACAGGCTGAAAGCTAACGGGAAAAAACCTCACTGAAGTTCTGTTGACAGTTCTAGTGCACATGTCCTTCTCTTCCAATGCTGTTAAAGACACATACAGATCTGAAACTCCTCAGTCCTCCAAACTCCCACATTGCTTAGTTAAAAATAACAGATTATGGGCAAGAGATTTGATAACCTGGATAAAGTAGATGGTGTATATGCCTGATTAAATTGATAAATCTTAATGACGTAAAATCTTTCTTTGTAATAATGCTCCTTATCTCCACCCTAATTTCCAAAAACTCAAGCAGGAGAACAGAGGAACGACACATTCTCTCTTAAAAATTACAAATCTACTATAATTCTTTCCATCAGATTATAACTATAGGAATAGATTACACTTTGACTATGAAAGAAGTAACTATTTTTGTAAAGAAATAGCATTTTTGTGTTGAAATCATAACGCATGAATAGCAATTCCCAGACAACTGCAAAGCCAGCAAGACATACACAGACAGAGTGTGTGCAAGAGAAAATACTATAGAAGATTAAGGGCTTAAATTATTAAGAGAGACTTATGCTGACAGTAAATAATTTGGCTGCAGATCTTTGGCATATGAATAAAAGTACATTGTGTATTATGCACATGCACAGCTTATAAAATTAAAATAAGGCTTTGAGGATAATTTTTATTAGACAGTACAGCCCAGAGTTACATAAAAGTTGTATAACATGGTAGTGCGACTGTTACGGTTAGATCCAGGGCAGCTTCCTGTCATACTTCCTCTTTATTGACGTTTATTTTACCCACTTCCAGTGCTAGAAACCACTTTTTATTTCTAGAAACTTAATGTAAGACTGGTCCTGGCACACACCTAACATTGTCACAACCTTCATCACCTCAGTGGAGTTGAGAGGTGCCCCTCAGGAGCAAAGATGCATGCGGTGAGATGTGTTTAAATCAAGGCTTTATTTCTTGGGAAGTTGTTAAATAAAATTTTTACTCTCGTTAAGGCTCACAGGTAGCCTTATTAAGTAGCCTTGTTAAGGCTCATAAGTAGACTAAAAGTAGGAAATCACTCCTGTCCATGTATTACATGGATATAAAGTTTCTTTTTAATTACTGACAGTGAGGAATTCTGAACATTAATTGCAACTTCAAAATTGGATCTGGAGATCTAGATGAAAAGCAATAACATAGTGTTTAATAATTCTAAATTTCAGATCCATTTACAATTAGAGGATGATCATTTTGAATCATAGTGCTGAAACTGTGGGAGATGTACCTCTGCTCCACTTGCAGTAGCTCCCACAGCTGCTACTTCTATCCAAAGAGATGTGGCTGGACAGGGACAGAAAGGACCTTCACTAGCAACCCTAAACTTCCTCAGCTCTGTTCCATCCAGCTATCTCCCTCACTCAACTCTCCTGAGACTTTTTGAGAAATGGCTAGTGGGAGAAAAATCCTTCCTTTCAAATGCTTTGCATTGCATCCGGAGCTAATAAGATGGCCAAGTTACCCACTGCAATGTTTCAAAAAGAAGCCTGAGAGACATCAAAGTTAGCAATAAAATATCTCCAAACTCTTACAGTGCTTCGAGATACATTGTAGTTGCTGAGACATCAAATGATAGAACACAAAGACTATGGCTTCCATGTATTTTTTGTGGAAGAAGAAAATCATTATGGATTCAGTTCTGCATTTGCTCAAGCCTACACTCATTTAAAGAATTCCCTTCAGAGAACAGAATTAAAAAAAAAAAAATGTTGAGAGTTTCTTAAAACTGTTTACCTGAACTACAAATGGAACTGGCTGGTAATTGTAAAAAGTTACAATCACCTTGTAACCTCTGTGTCTTGTCTAGGACATTACTTGCGGGGCTGTATTTCATATCTAAAGGAATTATTACACAGAAAGGAACAAATGTTGGTCTTCAGAAACCTCAGTGTATTACCTGCTTTGTGTGGTTCAAATATGAAGAACAAAAATGAAATGAAAATAAGTTTTCCTTATCCTGATGGCAAATGAATTCTTTTCAGTATTCTACTCTTTTAAAGACCCAAACAGTTGTGTCATTAGGTTCCTATACACATGTCATTTTATATGATTTTCTGTACGTCCTGTCCTGCAAATCATCTGTGAGTTCCATCATCCGAACAAGAAATCGGTATTTAATAAGAATCTCTTCCTGTGTTCAGAGTATCAGGACATAACAAGGCATAAGCCCTATCAAAAGGCACTAAGAAAAGGCAAGATTCTGTAGATGAGATACTGAAAATGTCACAAACTACCACGNGAAAACGTCACAAACTACCACGATTCTGTATAATGACCTCTTCATATTTTATAGACAATGTGTTTGTATTTAATTAGCTTTTGTAGAAACATCAGTCATGTAAGAAATATTGAATTTTTGTATTCATTATAAAATATATTCTATATTAGTCAAGAAAGTCCTCTGGTAAATCAATATATATAGGAAATAGAGATTGAGAAAACCCTTCATGACAATACACCTTTGAAGCCTATAAATATGTATTTCAAATATTTTCAATGCCCATTAAAATTATATTCTGTTTTGCTTCAAAGGACACCTAAAGGCCTTTTTTACAAAAACCTATTTGGAATATAATATTCTTTCCAGCTATGTAGAGGCATCGCCTCATATAAATTTCATCAGCAGAACGAATATTGCAGGAAAACACTTTTGTTTGCCCTGACGGTCCCTGTTCCTGAAGATGTGCTGAGCAAGGAGTACAATCTGCCTCAGTGGGACGGAGTGTTAGGGTACTGGATCTAGTAATGAACCTACTGGTTCACTTCTGAGCTTTATAATCCCCTACAGTAGAAAATTTAGCCAACTGAGGGCTTTCAAATCCATTTGACATTGACTGATACCAGAGTCACAGAGAAGCTGGCTCAGGAGGAAAAAAGCCGAGACTGGGAGTCGCATTCTTAGTATAAACCATGGTGAGACAGCTTGCATGGTCAGACAGTTTGCATGTAGGGCTGAAACGCTTATAGTGGAGCAGGGAAGAAGCCCGTTTAAAGTAGGAAAATAAGGAAAAAATAAGGAATATTCATAAAATAAGGAAATATTAATAATATTAATAAATATTAATAAGGAAAATAAGGAATATTCATAAGAGATGGGTATTCCAGAAGAGTGTAAAAGAGAACTCTGAAGAGTGATCTGAAGAAAACACAGAAAAGGACCGGGCAATGGTAGGGCTGCAGCTGGCAGGGTTGAGTAACCTTGTTTCCAGGTTCTCCCAGTATCTTGCTCTCAGAGGCTTAGCGTACAAGCATCAGTCAGTGCAGTGTTTGCAAGTGAAACCCACTATGCCTGTAGTGTTTACTCCCCGTAACTATTATCACAAAGAGTCGGTTAGCCAGAACAACTCTGGCATAGTAGGGACAAATTAGACTGTACAATGCACACCAATGTGTGCACCTCCCCAGTACATTACACCATGTGAAGGCTTTACGTAGTCTATCAGAAACATCCAGTTATGCTAGCTGAACTGAAACAAGGGAGAAAGAGGAATTTCCCATTCTTGAATAGTTCTTTCTAAAGCTCGACTGAGAAAGAGATAAGAGGTGCTGGTTTTGAATGAATCTGTTTGGCACTCTAAAACATTTAATAGCATTGACTGCTTGACCTTCCAGTAAATTATGTGCATTTTGAAAGACCGCAGCTAATTCAGAAGTTTCAGCTTTATTCTTCAAATAGACTACAAAAAGCTGCTGCTGAGAATAAACCGTAAGCATAAAACTCAGATTAAATGAGTTTGCCCCTAAATGTATGATATCACCTTGAACTTAGCCAGGGGATGATGAATCAACTGAATAATTCCCGGAGGAGAAGTCCACACAGCACTTCATTCTGGTGCTGGTATTAATGACACGCGAAAGTGTGCTTGCAATCATACATGCATCCGTAAACTGATGATACAGTAATCCTCTGATGATACAGTAATCCTCACAGCAATAAACATGTTGCAATGAGACCGCCGTCAAACCAAAAATGGCTTAAATTATTCAGTAGGTAACTCACTATGAATCCACACAAGATTAAAATTAAAAAAAGTTAAACAGAAAAGAGTTTGATGGGTCTAATTCAAGAGCAATTACTGACAAAGCATCTATAAAAAATAGCCTGTCTCCGAAAACTAATCACGTGTAATCAGTAACACAATGTCCCATGCTATGGTCTCTCACTGTTTCCAAATCAAACTTGACTCACAGCTAAGATGTTCTCTCTTTCAGGCCCACCAACTCAGCAAGAATAGAAATGTTTGATGTTTGTTTATGCATCAAGAACAGAAAGCAAAATTCTGTAACAGGAGCATGAAGAAAAATTCCCATTTTCCCAAAGCTGTCTCAGCTACTTAGACAAATGTGTACACTTCTCTTTGCTGAGCAATCTTTGGGAATGGATTTTATACGTGTGAGGAAGAATAATTTCTTTTAATATGAAATAACTACAAAACTATTAAATTTAAATGATATAATCAATAGTTGAGATAGGGTAACTTTCTTATGTATTACAGTAAAGTCTATTCCAATTTTGCACATTTACTAGGATCCTGACTGCTAAAGTTAATGGAGCAAACTGCTGAATGGAATGCTTAGGAAGTACTTGTTGTTTTGTCTCTATCATGTCACACCTTTTTCTCGGCAAGAGGTTTTATATTGGAATTTTCTTTTGGGATGTGACTGGAAAATGATATAATCTTCTATATTAAAATTTGTACAAAAAAATACGTATCAAAAGATCTAATTTACCTAGAAAATCTCTCTATTCACAGAAAAATATACAGATAAAATGAAGGGCCTCTTCAGTTTGTCAGTATTCTGCTTCTAAATGGATGACTAAAGTCTGCTTCTGAGCTGGAGTTTCTTTTAGCTTCAATGCCCACAATAAAGCTAAGAGATTCACAGATTTTTAGGTCAGAAAAAAACTTTTATGATTATCAAACCAGATTCCTCGAATAGTATGAGACAAAGAATTTTAGGCAATAGTTTCTGCCTCTTTGAGTTGTAGGTACGATGATTCAAATGAACCTCCAAGTATACCACAGGATTATTTTCTTCCTGTGAAAATATTTGTTTAGCTACCTGTGTTGCCTGTATAGCTAACAGGTCATTTTCAATCTACACTGAAAAGGTAAAATACATGTGTAATATGTTCTATTATTTTTACTAGGTACTTTCCTGGATAACATATGTGGTGCAATTTTATTTCAGATTCAGAGTGTTCAAACTGGAATCTGTAAAAAAAAAACAAAACAAAAAAAAACCCAAAAAACACCCAACCAAAACAAAAACCAACAAAAAACATCCCCAACAACCCTTCCTGACTTTCAGAGATCAAATGCCCACCTCCTCAAATTCTATACGCTGAATTTAGATATGAAAAATTGATGCATCTACATCTTTCAGGCCAATTTTGAAGGGTCACTAACAGAGGCCAAATAGCCCTCAAAAAACTCAAATCAGTTTTAAATATTACAGAAATCAGTGATCTGTGCAACAGGAGACAATATGCTGTGAGGTGAGGTGCAAATACTCTCCAGCTATCGCTTTCTGACTCTTTACTAAGGACCCAGTAAAATGGATGCTTTAGACCAGAATAGTGATATAAATGTGACCAATAAACTATGCACCGGTAGCAGTGCAATTACAGTAGAAAATTATTTTCTCTATAAAGTTTACAGCAAAACAAACCACATTATTTCAAGCTTTATTTGACTGTACAGTCTTAAAGGCTCTGAAATATAGTACTTTCCTGTCAGACAGCTTTGCAATCTCTTGGCTGAACTGATGCCTTCCACTGGATTAATATACAGCAACAATCAGGATTACCCATAGGTTACAAACCCCAAAAAAAGGAAATTTAAAATTTTAAATCTGTAAAGAGGAAGAGGAAGAAATCACGACAACTAAACCTATTTGTCTTTAATGAGAGTCTAAAAAATAGAAACAGGAATTGGGATATTTGTTCATTCAACATGAGAGGTCAATCTACCGGAACACTATCAAGCATTACATTGTTTCTCATCAATAAGCTACATCATCCATTTCTTATTGCCATATGTTGCTTTTTCTGTCAATAGCATATCCAAAATATTGGTATAAGAATTCAATTCACAGAGATTCTGTACACCATTTCTACTCCTGACAAACTATTCACCCATTCATCAGAATAGTATCTTCATCAAACCTATGAATGGCTACTTCTACCCTATATTTGATTAAGGCCATGTGGTTTACTGAAGACTGAAAAAACATAGAATTCATATTTGGGAAATCAGAACCTTTTCTGCGATGCATATAACGGAGGGGTGATTTTTAGGATGCAAAATAATCCTATCGCGAATGCCTTCACACAACGCAACAGAGCAACCTGAGATTCCACTCCCTGTAGATAGGTTTGAAAATGAAAGCTCAAAGAACAAGACAAGCAGAAATAGCATGGAGGAAAAGAATCTGCTATTCCTTGGAAGCAACACAGCCAAAATATTTTTATATGCTTCCCTGCCTCTGTTATGCAAGCACACAAGCAGGGAAAACAGCCCACAGCATGAAAAAATCAATACCGTACAAACCAGGACAGCAAAACTGCATCAAGTTCAGAACCTACATAGCTTGTACACTAATTGCTTTCAAACAATGCTGTATCAAAGACACGCCAATAAATCTCTCTGCTGCACATTTCTTTAACTTACTTTTACACCTGTTAAAATAACACCAGCAGTTATTAAAAAATTATTTTTTTTAAACTCCACCATGGCAGATTATTACCCACCATCCTTAAATAAAGACTGGATTACTTGGTTCTAGGTGAATACTGAACCCCTTTGGGGAGGTATTGGAGATATGGGCACATTACAGCATGTGACTTCGGAAGGAATTTTTCCTATAAAGCAACTGAAATCTTGTAGCATTATTCCGAAGTCGAAAAAGTAAATATAATATCTTTTTAGAAAAGAGTAACACTAGCACCAGAGACAGAATGACAAACCACAGTTCTGAACAAAACGTTTAGAGTTGGACCTTACCCCAGTATGAGCCGACCCTATAACAAGACACCAAGGAGTTTCGAAAAGTATGTTGTTCTTCCTTTTCAGGGATATTATGTCCAGCTTTGACACGATATCCATTTTGGAACAATTCTCCAAGAGATTTTTTACGCCTTCTAGTACTTTTGTAAGTTTCTGTACGTGTGCCCCCAGAAGGGTTGTGGTAGACTAAAATCTTGCTGGGAATCATGACTATGTATCTTCAGCTTCAGGAGCACCGCACATAAGTATTGTGGTCCAGTCTTCAGTCACAGCATCCACTAATAGCGAAGATATTTACCCTTCTTTTTGCTAATTCAGTATCATCACGGAGAGACAGCTCAGCGTTCTTTCTTTAACAGAACTTTTCTTTGGAAGCAGATTTATTTAACCAGACACAGGATAATGCAAAGTTCACCTTTACATGTTGTTACCAAAAGATAATTCAGTATAATCTAGTATATATAATTTCTGTTAGCATGAAACAAACAGAATTAATTCACATACAAAACTCAGCTTCACAAAACAGACCAAGAGTATCACAAACTGGATGGACAAAACAAATCACAGAAGCAGGCAGGCAGCACAGATGCTCCTCTGATCCATGATGTATTAGAGCTTAAAAGCCACCTTCTATCCGGATATTACCACATAAGCTTCTTTCAGATACACCAAAGAACCACACCCATCGATCCAAACCCCACAAACGTGATGCTGTTCACTTGGAATGAAGGGGTACTCTCGTAAAGAATATAGTTGTAGTTCGTGTAACGTAAAGGGAATTGTTTACTGTGTATTATTTTCTTTGGCAACTTAACATATCTGTCTTCCGATTAAAGCCAGTATGCAGAAGGCAGAGGTCGCATAATCAGCCAACTCTTACAGGATTTATCCCGGATGAAATAAAAAAAAAAACAACAAAACCACCCACACACAACAACCCTGCATCTAATCCCAGTTAATGACAGCTATATTACTGAGGAAAAAACCAAACAATTTAGACATCAAGCAAGAGCACAAAGAATAGAGCGCATTAGTTCCCTCAAGTAGACTTGCTCTGTGAATACGCACAAAACTGGATTTTATTCAGTCAGCTACCGTGTCACTCAATCAGAAAAAACTCTTTAAAATAAAATGTAAATGTGAGATACTACCTTCCATGATATATGATAATCTTTCTCAGTCAAGTTTCCTGCTTTGAGCATAACATACAAGCTTCATCTTGAAAAGCTATCTTTATTTCGAGGAATATGCTTATTATTCCTATTTTTTGCCCCCAGAGGAGCCACAAAGATGTATATGCCAAAAATATATCAATGCCATCTGGAGTACAATGCAAAGCAGACATAAAAATAGACTACACCATGTGCTTATAGGAAATGTACAGGATGTCAAAGCATTTTGGAAATGTTATTGAAGTGTGACAATGCCAAATATGGAAATGGGGAGAACAGTACACACAAATTTCAAATTTCAAGTAATGTGCAGTGAGTGAATCAGAGGCAAATCACTGCTGAGGCCTTTATACTGTAACCTTTACACTATGTTCTTACAAACAACCTGCTCATGTTCCCACTGGTCACAATAGTAAAATTCCACTGAGTCTAGTGGGAATAGTTCTTGATTCTATACATACGCATGCAGACATATATATATCTGTGAGCATTTGAATCATTACTCTCAATTGGAATGATTTGAACACGGTAGTACTTATCTGTGTACTAATGAAATCTCGTACAGCTCAAATGAAAATAATGTCCTACTTACTTTTTACCATATAAGGCATACTATTTTTCTTTCTTTTTGTATTTCGGCTGGAATAGTATTATAATCTTGTTATTATCCACTTTGAAAACCTATCATTAGTGTACTTTGTACTTAGTATAGCAAATGTTTGGGTGTAGAATCCATTTACCTTGTAAGCCTCGAACATCTCTAAAGGAAAATATTACCCAAGTAATAAACAGCAAGAGCCAAGCCATTTAAGTTTACATAACCTATATTTTGGTTTTCATAATTTGACAGTTATCCTTTAACTCTCTCAGCTCCCCGGCATAGCCAGATTTTTATCAATTTTCTCCCTTTTTCTGTCAGTGCACTGCTAAATCTGTTGCATACATCAAAATTTGAAAACATGAATTAAGTGACAAAAACTGGAAATTAATCTAAAACGAACCTGTTGCACAAGTTAAAAATATGAATCTAAATTTCAGCAGCAGCAGGATGATGACATATTGTGCTGAGAAGCACTATTCAGCATCACAGTCACATAAAGATGTTTGTATTACTTTCCTGTGCAGAAGTTTCTGCTTTCCAGTGGAATGTTTTTTAGCATTTTGTTCTACAATCTGATTGTGCAAGACAGCTTTTTGTTTTCAGTGAGAGTACAGTTCTCTACCATCTATATTTTCTACCTATTACTTGGCCAAATTTTTCATATTAGCTGTAAAATTAGATTACAGAACATTGTTTTCTGTAAGCTAAATTCATTTTTTTCAATTGTCAAGAAAACTATCTTTTAGATATCCTACTATCTAGCACAGATGAACATCTCGGTGAAAGTCTAACGACCAATTAAGCAGACGAAGATGATGCCACTAGGAAAATAGCACCATTTCGAGTGTTTCTGTACTTTTTCCTACCCCTGTGAAGGACACAGTTGACAGTCCTTAAAAGTCCTAAAACTCTGTGTTATCAGAAGCACTGGAGCTGCGTGCAGTCTGTGCCGAAGTATTTACTCCAAACTAATCAACATTCATTCTGTTCTAAAGACTCTAGGACGACTTGTTAAAACCTATCGTACCTTCAATGAACCCAAGCTATTTAAAGTATGTTATGACTGAAGTTTTCCTTATTTTCAACAGAAGCGTATCCTTGGAGCATATTAATCCATGACTCTTCCTGAATTTGCATAAAGATGGATTGATATATGTACAGAGGCATTGCGACCATTAAATGACAACTTGTTTTCAAAGTCCATCCAAACGTGAAAACATTTAATCTCAAATATGAAGGAGAAGAAAGCAAGACTTCTCAGCAGCTGAGCTCCGCTTTACCTTTGCCTATGCAAGAACTAGGTGCTTGCTACACCATCTTGAAGGAGGGCAAGGGAAGGGCAGCTCTTTGGCATAGACGAGCAATGTATTTGGTAGAAGCGGGTATGAAATTATTGTCCTCTAAGGCACAGGTTAGACAGGGACGACTGATTTGCTGTGCTTTTGCGGGATACTATCTGCTTACAGCTGTGCCCAAAAGTACAATCTAGAAAAAAAACATGAAACACAAGGAAACACACCAAGGAGAAACCTGCTGTAGAGAAAAATAACTATGTTATATCCAGTGACCATTCTCTCCTTGAAAATTACTTTGAAATTTATTTTACAGTAAGGCAACACAGAATGTTCCATGTGTTATCTTACCTCTCTGTTCAGGTTGCTACTTCCGAAACTACAGTGTAAAAATATTATTAATAGAAAAAACTGACCTGGTATGTCTGAATATAAAATCTACACAGGTTGGCAACAGCTACTTTTTGGTACAGCTTTGTAGCACTGTCTATGGGTCATGACAAAACCAGAACAATCTAATGTCCATTCTGCCAAGCACTTACTACTCATTAATCTCACTAAATGATCCAGGAGGTAAATTTACAACCCAAACTTGGGTTCCTGAAGAAATGCATGTAGTTGCATTATGTATTTTTTTTATCTCCCAGTCTCAAAGTCTTAAGATATTAAATCATTTTCAGAAAGCTCAGCATTAGCAGAAACAAAAACAGAGTCACTATGTAAACATTAACTTTGCTGCTTTATACCGCTTCAGGCAATGACTATGTCATATTCCATAAGACACGCAGAGAAAAACCCAGTAGTGAATGACTAGCAGATCTTTACATAAAATCAAGAGTGTATTATCTTGTAAGCATCATATTTTATAAAAGAATTATTATCCTACCATACAGTGGATACTGAAATCCAAGTCCATACTCAAAAAGGATATGCCTTTTTCTAATTCTTTGATTTTTCGAGAATAAACTAATTGAAGACTTCACTGACGATGCTACTAAAATCAAGATGACCCTCGAAAGAAGAGGTTACACCTCAGCAAGCTAACCTTGCAGAGAGGTGGCACTGAAGTTTGGAAACTTAGGGTTTGTTTTTTAAAGTGCCCATTACGAGCCAATATAACATAGTTTCACTATGTTAATGATAAGTTAGCATCTTCCATAATTTTCCCTGGCATTCAGCAGGAACAAACTGCACTAAAATCAGGAATATGCTATTCTGAGAGGCTGTAACCGTGGGGTAGGACAAATGATAAGAACAAAGGCAAAGGAAGGACAAAGGCCAAATCTAAAGCCTGACTCATGCTGCAGGACGTTGGTTTAAAAAAAGACTTGCAATTCTGCCTGTCTTTGCTCCTGTGAGTCACAAGGCACGGGCCATAACTGCCAAAAAAACAATGAGCATACTATGAAAGAAGATTTGAAAAGGAGTCAAATATTTCATTTCTAATCAACTGGTATGATATAACGCATCCCAGCCATTGAACCTTCTTTAGTCTTTGAATTGCATAAAGAAAATATTTAAAGAATAGATATGAGCAGATACGTAGAGCTACATTAATTATGAAAAATGAGTTATGAACATGATAAACCACAAAATTCTATATGTGATTATGATCCAAGTGCAATTAAAATTAAAAAAAAAATTACCAGTTTTCTCACCAGATGGGTGCCAAACTTCATAAACTACTTATGCCTGTCCAAGAGAAGTGATGCCCTTTTACTCAGTGTAGAGAATGATTCCTTGCACATGGTTTAAAATTTATGTTGTAATAACAACAACATTTCATACCAGTTGTCAGATTAAGAATTTAGGCATAAAATTTCATAGAAATCAAAGATTATGGTGTTTTAACTGCTTTTTGGAAACGTAGCTGTCATGTAGGTCCATACACCACCTACCAGTATCCCTTATTTCACCCCATGCCAGTACTAAAAAGCAGCCTTCACCTATTCAGTATTGTATCATGTTTAAATACAGAATCTGGGAGCTGCAAGCGTCCATTCAGCACTAAGGCTGAATCAAGAATAAATCCAGTAAGGGAAGTAGCATTTAAAACTCCTCTCTTCAAATTCACGTCAGACAGAAAATCTGTCCGTGTTCTGCCTACTAAGAAGCAAATTCTTAGGGAGTTTCACATAATTAAGAAGTGAACCTCTAGATAATATCATATCTATTACCTACAGCAGCCTTTACCTAACAGAACATTGGTAAGAAAGAGGAAATGGCCTCAAGTTGCCCCAGGGAAGGTTTAGATTGGATAGTAAGAAAAATTTCTTCACTGAAAGGGTTATCGAGCATTGGAACAGGCAGTCCAGGGAAGTGGTTGACACACCATCCCTGGAGGTATTCAAAAGATGTGTAGATGCTGAGGTACATGGCTTAGTGGTTGACTTGGCAGCGTTAGTTTAACGGTTGGACTCTATGATCTTAAAGGTCTTTCCCAACCTAAACAATTCCACAAAGTTGGATCTTGTATAGGAGAGGGTTGCAAATGTTGGATTTTGAAAAAAGAAAGCATACAAAGGTTGTGAAAGGCATTCAAATCGCATTAGGATTTTATATTTATCCCACTGGGATTATTTCTTCTTCTGTCACAAGGCTGAAGAGGCATTATAGCCTGGAACGACCAAGGGGCTGCAGTGTGGATGAATGAGACTGGTATTAACTGCTGGATGCACAGTGATCGGAAAGGAACCAATGTATCCCTGTAGCGCAGCATGAGCACACCTGTACACAAAAACTTGTACAGTTCTGAAGGAAAATGTTCCACGCAGGAAGGGGTTGATCAAAGAAAAACATAACCAGCAATTAGGAAGACAATGAAGATGACATAATTTATACTGAGCAGCAGATTAACTAGGTGAGAACAGAGAAATAACCACTGGAGAGTTTTGAGTATCTCGGAAATCTCATAAAGCAGTAGACTAAACCATTTTGCTCTCAGTCATCTTTGCTTATGAGGGACTACCACACTTCCCTTTTGATTATGTAGATTATCACCTCCAGATATCCTGACTTGAACGCAAAACCTCTTGAAATTGAACCTGACACTTAAGATACTAAATGGCCAATTCTTTTCAGCTATAGTTCCACAGCGATGCTACAATATTATTATTTTTTATTAAAAAGAGCACGCCTTACAGGATAACGCTGAACAAAATGCTGCGTACTACACCTGCCCCTCTACAGCACACTTCCATTTGCCTTACTTTACAGAAGCCGATTTAAAAAGAAGGCAAATCAATTTCCTCGTATAAATCACTTATAGCTGAGACAAGAAAATGGCTTTAGAGAAAAAAAAAGATTTATATATTAGAAGTTTTACTTATATGGAAAACCACATTTTTCTAAGTTTAAATACTATTTTTAATTTAAAAGATGCTTTATTCTATTTTTGATCTTTATCTGCCACCTGCTATATTTTTACTAGCAACAAACAAAAGAGCTGATAAAGTCAAATAGGCTGCTTTTCCAATATTTAAGCTTTTGACCTGAAGTGGCAACTAGGGAGATTTCATAAAAAAGCCTACTTATAAAATTACCTGTGCAATTTTCAAGACAAGATAAGCTTAAATAGTTGGAACCTAAAATACCAAGAAAATTGTAATTCTTTGGCTTCATATTCCTTTATATATATGTCAAATCAGGGAAGTAAGATCAGTAGATAGATTTAGAACAAAATGTTTTGTAACTAACATAAGCCTATATAAAATTTACAAACCCAGCATACTGATTTTTTCAAAAAGAATTAAAAACTAAATGCCTGAATGAAAAAAGCGCTCTCCAAAGTTTAGTAGCAGCTTATTTAACGCTGCTCCGTATTAAAAAGTTCCCTGAACAGAAGAAACTGGAAAAAGCAGCAGAAAGGTCCAAAACCACGCACTCAATAAAGAGCAAGCAAATCCTGCCCTCAGAGCATCATTAGCTTTATTGGCGAAGACTTTCTGTCAATCTATCAGGTACATCACTGCAGTGCAAGTAGTTATGTAGGAGTCGATAACTTCAAAGACACTTTTGTGATGCAGAGATATGTCCTTCCATTTATGGACTGGGTTTTCTCAGCTGTGTTTCTATTTTTATTTTATTACTTAGAATTTGAGATAGTATGATGCTAAACACTGCTGAAGGTGATAACAAGGTTAATGAATGCTAAAGGTCTGGGGGTCAGCAGTGAATTAAGAATAAGCCCTGTATAATGTAAGCATGGATACTATAAATACAGAAGTACTAGAGAACCTTAGGCGTTCTACAAAATTGATATGAAACAAGTCACAAAAAATGTTTTATTGACTTAAGTCAATGTTGTATGAAACTCCACCAGATGGTATAAATATCCTGCAGTCCAAAACCTCAGAAAAAGCCTTAAATACTTTAGGCTGGAAGAACAATTATCTCTATATCCCAGGCTTTTCTTCTTTATAGAATCATAGAATCATAGAATCGTTAAGGTTGGAAGGGACCTTTCAGATCATCTAGTCCAACCATTAACCTAACCTGACAAATCCACATCTAAACCACATCCCCAAGTACCTTGTCTACCCTTTTTTTAAACACCTCCAGGGATCGCGAATCCACCAGGTGACTTTAGATGTCACCTGACTTTGTATGGCAAATTACTGCAATTGCAAAAATTGACTAGTGGATCAAGGAACAGATTGAGGAGGAATCTACCATTGTTACAAACTACTATCCATCCAACTGTTACTTATGAAATGCCACATAAGCAGGAAGTTCAGAATTTTGCTCGTATTGATATCTGAAGCAGAAGTGCAAGAATTAATCTTACCTAATCCCAATGGGGTTTTGGCCCATCAGGGGATGGTCAAGCAGTGCATCTAAATAAATGCATTAATGAAGTTTCCCCTTTTGAGTTTGGAATTATAAGAGTGAAAATCTTAATCAAATCCTCTCTTGACTTTTTTTAGATTCATATATATATAAAGTTGAGTGAAGGAATTGCCAAAAGATTATTGAAAGGATAGGAATGGTCTGGTTTATATAAACCTCCAGTCTCAGTTGAGGACATAAGTTCATTCAGAGCTCTCTGATATGCACTAAGAGCAGCCACTATATGAACTTTCTAAAGTCTCACGTGGAATTCCTAACTTCTAATCTTTCTAGTGAGATCCCAACTATCTTTGCATCAATTTCTATTAATTCCAGTCTCAACAGGATTTGCTTAGGACTAATTCAGTCTTGCAAAAATGTCAGGAGGAACATGGCTAGTTTGGGGTGGGTTTTTTTTAAATTACTTAAACTGTATAATGCATCTTTTCTTAATTCCACATAAACCAAGCCTCATGCACTACAGACCACACTGGACAACTGCTGCTGAATTAATGAGAGCTACCTCAGTAGATTTAGCCCAGGGCTTAGAAGATAAAAGAGATCCTTTAAGCTGTGTTACAAAAGTTAGATGCTTAGAAATAGAAAAAGAGTTAAAGCTCAACAATGGTCACAAGAAATCATAAGACTTACGTTAAAACTACCAGAATATAAGCTCTCATGTTCTAGGTATAAGGACTTCTGTTTTGGGGTTTATGCAGTTATTAATTTTATTACTTACAAAAATTCAAAGTTGAGAAGTGATCACACTCTGCAACATTATTATTCAGATTCAATGTATTAAAAAAAACCCAAACAGTTACCAGGAAATCAGTGAAAGAAGATATCGGGGGAAAACTACTGCATAGTGTATAATGAGTAGACTGAATGCCTACAAGGTACTGTACAAGTTAACACGCTATCTTCAAGCCAAGACATGAAGTCTTATTTTCAACTGGTCTTTCAGCTGACTTTTAAAGATAATAAACAATTGGTCAAATAAATAAAATTAAACTTATCTCTCACATTAACATTCAGGAAAGCGTGCAGTTTAGTTACGTGCTAGTAGGTAGGCTCGGGAAAATTTGGAAAGCATCTAATGATAATGCAATGATCTTTTTGGACACTACAAGTAGCATTTTTAAATGCCCTCATGCAAAGGAGTACAAATGCCAGAAGACAGCTTAAGTGAATTATGGGTTCGCTAAGCAGTTTGAGAGAAAGCGTTTTCTTTTAGAACATTATGCCCCATTCTATTAAAGACAAAACTGTATGGTTTGGGTAGCCTTCATTTGAGCAGAAGGAACCTAATCAGGGAGTCTGAAAGACCACTGAAACCATTACAGTACACAACAGCAGTCATGAAGTAATTAAACTGATAATAAAAAGTGGGGTAAAAAAGAAAACAGTAGTGTGCTTTTTCACATAATATCCACACGTTGAGAACATATCTTGATTAGACGAGAAGGGATATGGAGAGAAGAATACTACATAATATCTTACCAAAAAATGCAAAATGTTTAGCTATTAAGAGAAATTGCAGTGATTTATTTTTCAGCATAAATCTCATATACTTGATATTATCATATGACTGAACACCATATGATATTACAGTATGACTGAATTAAAATATGAGTGAAAAGTTAAAATCAGTTATTATAAACTACTTGAATTTAGCAGTCCATCTATACCAAAATGACATTCTGTGTTTCTGAATCACTAAATTTCGCAGACTATGATCATGAATGTTTATGTATCGATGTCCAGAAAAAACATGAAATAGAACATTAACTGATGACAATAAACAAATTGGGTATATCAGACATTGTAAAGTCTGGCTGCTTATATTCCTTTGTACGATACATGTGGAAAAAAAAAGCTTGGTTTACACCATGGAAATGTCTATCTGAAAAACATATGCTGAAGAATATTAATATACCTTTAGAAGTTCTAAATATTATAACCACAAAAGAATACTGAGAGTGTTTCATCGAAGTGAGGGTTGTCTATACGACTTCATCTTGGGAGATAAGGAAAAAGTCGTTATCGAATTCAAATTTTGGCTGTTTAAATGAAAACAATGATTACATTTATTGTTCATGAAAAAAAACCCCAAGAAAACAGGAATCCAAAATAGTAATATATCTATTGCATTTAAAAACATCAAATTTCAAAAAGAAGAAAGTGTTTATGAGCTGTCTTAACCATCCACGGCCTTACTGAATGGCAAATAAAAGACTTTTAATTGTAGCATTCTATTACTAGCAGCACGGTGGACATTTCAGTAATAATGGAGAAAAGGCAGAAGTGTCCCATATAAATTTTATTTTGTAACTGACAAAAAGCCAATCATGTAACGATGGCATACTTGCCTTCCTAACGTGACTAAGGAGAATACTAATAAACACATCCATTAAACCAGACATTTTTAAGTCATCATGTCTGGGTAACCTCGCATCCAAAAGTTTTAAAAACTCACTCTGTTGACTACTTAATGTTGGTT
>RSEF01000006.1:14257843-14274833 GCA_003993805.1 Himantopus leucocephalus | reverse complement strand
AAAAGTTTTAAAAACTCACTCTGTTGACTACTTAATGTTGGTTTTCAGTGAGTCTGACACAAGTAGGTTCTAGATGTTCCCGAAATATTTAAGAAAGTTAATGTTATTTCCATAAGTTTAAAAGAAGTAACCACAGGCCTATTAATCAATCTCAGACGAAACAAAGAATTCTACTACAAAGTAATTAAGTGGCCAAGATAAAGAACCATATTTATGTATACGTTTTAGAACAACATCCTATCCCATTAGCTTGTCCATTAAATGTCATGGTTGAGTGATAAAGCTATAAATACTGATGTAATTTCCTCAGCATTACCATGGCGCTCATTAAATGCACCAAGAGCCATTAAGTCTTGAAATTAATCTGGCATGTCTTCCTGGGAGTCTTGTCAGGGATGTGTTCTTGACCTTAAGTTATTTGATACTTCTATTAATATTCTGGAGGAAAAGTAATATCCACACTAATAAAATTAACCAATGATACTAAAGGATGTAATGCTTGATAATGAAGAGAACAAGGTAGCGACAAGCAGAGCCTGGGATCACGTGTAAAGCAGGATGGCAACAAACTATATGCATTTGTTTATGGGTAACTATAAACTTAAGACTGGATTTTTTTTCCACTAAAGATGCGTTCTTGCTCAATCACGTTTTTCCTCTCAGAAGGGGACAGGATGAGATGCAACAGGTCAAAGTAGTCCAGCAGCCAGCCAGATAAACTAGGAAGTGCTTTTATTTAAAGCAATATAACTGATAGTAGCTATGATATTAACTTGCAATAGCTCCTCAACATTCAGAGCGCATGACTGCTTTTGGGCTAAGCCTGCCACCCTTTCACATGGGAAAAATCAAGGTACTGCTCTACGTATGGCCCCTCCCAATCACATTCAAATAGAAAACAGCACGAATTTAGGGTCAATTTTCTATGCAGTGTTAAGTACCACTCACAGTGATAAACTGGGAACAGAAGACAACTTAACTTATCCAGTTTACTGGGAATTCAGAGTTTCAGGGAAGCAAGCGCACCATTTCTATGAATGTCAGCTAGATGACAGGAATTAATGACACTCGAGACTAGCACTGTCCTTGTGTTTCTCCTCTGCTCCAGTGCCTTTTGGCTAACTTGTTTGACTTCTCATCAGTGGAGGAGGGAGAAGCAGAAGCATATTTTCATACTTGTGTGCAACAACATTCGTAAGACATGGTTGTGGATGTTATGACAACAAGATCACCTTTTGCTATTAATATTGTACCAACTCAAAAGCCTGTTGTGAAGTATCACGTTAACTGGTTCCCTGTCAAAACGTACACACTCTGTGAAAACTGAACTGATTAAGGTATCTTGAAGAAAGCAAAACATTGCTGTCTTCAATATAATACAAATGTGATACAGTCCATTCAATGAAATATTATTGACAAATCACCAAGCAGATTGAGTATTCAGAGCTATTTTCATTAAATTCATTCTGATATCTGTTTGAAGGTATTTGAAGTGTATAAAGAAAAGTTACTGCACAGAAAATTAGTGCATATGCACATATATATAAAATACAATTCTCCTTGGAAATTGTACAGAATTTAGCTTCTATTACACATAAAATAACTTATAATAAAAGTAAAATGACACAAAATGCTTTAAAGCTGTATAAAATACACCAGCTTTGTAAAAAATATTGTAGAATTTGGATGTGTATTCAAAGTTTTCGCCAATAGATGGCAGAAATGCACAAGACTTAACCAACAAAATCATTGCAAATTATTGCAAATAGGTAAGGTGCTAAGAAAGGGATAGTCTGGAGACCTGTGGATGCATCAAAAGACAGTAAATGATTATAAAGTTTTGGACATCATAATTCCTCTGTTTGAACGGTATCCTTACAATTTAGTTACCGACCACTTCTTTGTGTCAGAGTAACTAAGGTACTGCTCTAAGTTCCATTAAAATATATACACTTTCCAAAAGGAATAAAGTATTCTGAAGATTCAAATATGGTTTTGGGCCAAGTTTTTCTGTAGAGGTTACATCAAAAAAGTTTACAGGGTATTGAAACAAATGTTGTTTTCACGACACAGATTTTTTAACTGAAACTTCACCTTGAAGCACACCTACTGAATGGCCAGAAGGCATTCACAACCTGTTTTTTTTTCCCAAAGCCATCTATCTCTTTCCACAGAGTGAAACCAATTTCATTCTCCAATTCACAAAAATAGCTGAATGCCTACTAGAGATGTTTGAAACAGTCTTCTCGGACCAAGAATTGATACTGAGACCACAAGCCCCATCCAAAACTACTTGAGATGTCTGTAAAAGGGACCTGGAGAGAATTTGAGCAAGGAATGGAAAAAAAGGATCCCCTCTTTTCCATTACTATGCGAAACACCATACAAAGAGATTCGTTCTCGCTGCTGTGCATGTGTCTACGCTTGCATCTCTTGTCTGTCTTCTTTTCCCCACTGTAAATCTTGAAATTTTTTGAAATTTTTCTTTTTCTGAAAAAATAGCATGGATTGAGCAGCAGCCTAGACTACAGGGGATGACAGAGAAGAAGGAGGATGAAAAAAATCTTTCTATTAATAGAATGTATTAGGAATCAAACACTTTCTATCACTTGAAATTTTGTACAGTAGAATAGATGAAGCACTGCAAGCATATTGTCAGGAAAAGGAAATGGATTATTTAATAGATCTTTTCTATCTTTAATTTCTCTGATTCAATAATATGGGACACTACCAAATCCATATCTTAGGCCTCATTTAAATCACTGTATTTCTAAGGCTGATTGTTCCTCATTCGTATGTCCTTGTAAATGTGAAGCCAAGATCATATTTTACATGTTTAATCTTCCTCTAACAATACTATCCTGTCAAGGCAATTTATTCCAATGCAGTCTGCTCATAAAATCAGTACCTCCTTTTTCATAAGCATACAAGCACATGATAAAAGGCATTTCAGTTATTCAAAGTGCCTTTGCTATCACAGAAGATAGAATAACAGTTTTAAGTGGTGTGGAGAGTGTTTGTAAATCATTACTAAATACAACTGGAACATGTTCATTTGTTGCAGGGCTCTCCAACTTGGCAGACTGCAAGCCATCCAGAGAAACAAAGATCTGAAACTGAAATTTAGCTATGATGCTCAGATCACAGTGACTTTGTGTTAAAAAAAATTAGTTTTACCATAGCATTATTTCTCCCATTGCAATTTTTTTGTTTTCTTCCAACAACGTTTTTAGCCTGCCTTCACTTAGACTGTAAAGGCAGTATCCAGACTCAGCAATGCACTGAAGTCATTTCGTTGAAATTGTCAAAATTACCTGTAAAATCTCAAGAGCCAGAAATTCCCCCCTTTCTTTTATCATTCCTCCCTTGGGAAGATTCTCTCCACTCCACAGAAGCCTGCATTTGGAGAACTGTCCTTCTATCACTACCGGAAATTGTCTTGTACAGTGTTGTGCAAGAAATATTTATGATTTCCTAAAGCATAGCTTTAGCTTATGTGTAAGTATCTACTCAAATGCTACTGCTTCCAAAACAGTGTTGGAAAAATGTCAAGGGGATCTAGATGCAAATGAACATCAGTAAACACACTGGTGTTTGTATCTGTACAGTTCTAAGTAAGAGCATAACAAATTTTTATACCAACTGTCAAAGCAATGTATACCACTGAATTACAGATTCATTAAAATTTTCTTCCCTTTCTCTACTCCCCCCCCAATCTCTCAATCTACAATAATATGTAGATCAATCCATGTGCCAGCTGTATTCTGCTCATGTACTTCCTTTTCTTATGCTCCCCTACGCTAGCAAAAATGATACCCGAGAAATCCTTTCTAAAAGATTTATCAAATCCAAAAATCTGGTATTTTGCAGGTTTAAAGTGCTGTTGTGCCTTCACCTGTACATTAGACAGTGAACGCCCTAACGTGCCAAGAAACCTTGTGATGGAAAAGCATAATCTGATCTATCTTGCATATTGAATTTTGGTTGCGTATTGGAATCTAGGTGGAAGATTAGGTTTGAAACAACATCCTTTACGAATATTGATGGAAAATTCCATTCACATACAGCGTTTTGAGATACAAAAAACATTTTATGAACAACTGAATGCAAAAGAGTACAGGGAAAGGGAAAGGTTTCACATACTAAGAGTTACGTTAAATACGTTTGTATTTACTTTATTGCCAGTTAGCTAAACCAGGACAGTTCTTGTGAAATCGGGAATTCAGGGAGCCACATTCTGCTGACTTTCATTCCTTCTAGTACTTAGACAAACTCATCACAGCTGACTGACATGAATCGATAGTGAAATTAACTGGAAACACCCTGATGCACAATACAATCCAGACAATGTATTGTATTTGGGCTCCTAAACGATCTTGAAATTTAAGGCATATGAGGGAATCCTGCTTAATCAGTAAGAAATTCTTAAAGCATGCAAAGAATTATTGGGATACACTGAATTCCGAACCCGTTCAGTGATTTTCACATTGCCTAACATTAAGCGCTCCCTATTTACTTGTCTCGTTAGGCTAACCTCCGTGTTATTCCTATTTCCACAGGGACACTTGGCACAGAAACCAGAATTTGTGTTCTGAATCACCCTCTGCACAAAGATATATCACTCAATTACAAAAAACACATAAAAGGAAAAGGAAAACCGGCATCTAACCTGAAACTGTAAATAATATGGTCCAAACACCCTCCTTTCCCCTCCACTCATGCTCCCAGTCCTGCCACTGTACTACCTACAAGTACGTCCAAAAGTATTTAAGCTCCACAGGGAGAGTAAATTTTGACTTTTCTTTAAAAGGTGTAAAGAAACAGACCATTTGCATTAATATACTTCAGTGTAGTTGCTTAAAGTGTTTCATCACAGCGTCTCAAAATAATAATTTGCTGATCTAAATTGAAGCTATATCAGAGACTGCAATAATTCACATTTTTGAATTAGTGAATTATTTCACCAAGGATGATTTTCCTTAAAGTGAAAACCCCATGGGAATAAACACAGAGGAAGCAGGTGCAAAGCTCAAACATTGTAAATACATCATTCCTAAGATGACTACAAAAAAAACCCAAAAATCCATGCCTCAGCAGGTGATAAATGTCTCAGGAGGATTCTGTGAGAAAGCAGGTAAAGTGGGACTATAAACAAGAAATCAACAAAAAGTGACACTAGTGTAACTAAGAGCGATGGAAATCCTTTCAGCGCTATGAATAACTATAAACACAATACTTAACTCTGCCTAAAAACCAACATAAATCTTGTAAAAACTACCCAGCAAAAACTGCTAAACGGGCAAACTCTCGCATTATTCCTGTCGGTACTGCTAGTTAGATTGCTGTGTCACCATAAGCCGGTCAATTATGTAGTCACTTTCACAATGGGTATTCATCTCAAATATTTATCTCCATGCCTCATTATCCTAATTTTGCAGTTTTGCTATTTTTTCATTTCACGTTCCTTTTCTATGGATCCTGTGATTCTAGTTTTTGCTCTTAGATAGCCTTCGTCTCCAACGATTTCAATCTCAAAGTTCTGGGAAACTCCGATATGTCGAATTCTAGCGTGAAAATACATCCCTTTAATTCACATAACACAAAGAATCTGGGATTGAGTTATAGCTAGTGAAATCGGCAATTTCCATTTAAGCATAAGCTTGTTTGTTTATTTACAGATTTTTTTTTTATTTTGATTTCCTATCATAATACGGAATTCTATGACATTCTCTCCTTCAAAAAGCATTACTTCATTTCACATGCACAACAGAAGTATGCGAAGAGACAGTAATCATATGAGAATCTGTAGTGATCTTTTCTGGCTGTTTTACTGCTTTTTTTCTTTGGAATACTAATAACCACTGATGCGTATGGTACAAACTCTAACATAGTTATACATTTATTAATCTCTTTTCATACAACAGTAATTCACCAATAATTTTTGCATCTTTGCACTTCTGTATCAAGTTGAAAATATAATACTATAAAAGACCCTCTGTTACATTTTCCTTTCCATGTGAAACATTTAAGATCACCACTCTTTTCAGTTTTCAGGGACAATGAGTGCCTGTATTTCTGGAGGAACGGATTGTCAAGTTGTGAAGTTTCATGTTGTCAAAAGACATGGCACTCACGAAGTATGCCATTTTTAGGAAGTTTTCCCTGAATAAAAACTCCCAAATTTTGACTTTCATTTTATTTAACTAGAGACAATATAAAATTTGTACAAGAAACTTCATATGCCACATTATGGGTGTTCTTGAATTGATTTATTTTGTCTGCTCTGCTTCATTTTCTATTCCCTTTTACATGTGCCATACTCTTTTCTAACGCATTCCTAGCAGTCCTACGCAGCCCAGTAAGTGTCTAAATATATCTTCCAAATTTGTGGTTTCAGTGGACTTAAAATTTAGCTATAATGGCTCAAAACGTGAAAAAAATTGTTGATTTCATTGTTGACAATGATTCCTAGCAATCCAGCTCAGTGAATGAACGGTGTGGATCACCCGTTCAGGTTGTAAGCTGAGACAATTATATCAAAATCAATAGTTTTTAAAAAACCGGTCTCATGTTACACAGTACTTCCAAGCTGGAGTTCACCACCACTTACAGTAGGAGATTATATTAATGAATCAAGAACAAAATAGACTTAGTAACTGCTTTTTCTAACATAACCCACCTGCCGGCTAAAATGGCAAATTCACTGCAAAACCAACTTTGGTAACATTCTTCTGCTTGTGCGATGCCACAAGGTGAAGAAATTCTCCATCAAAATGTGCAAAGTTAAAGTATTTTTATAACAGCTATTAAAAGGAAAAACTATTTTACTTACCAAGCCAACTTCTGTTTAAATATACTGACACAAACACTGGAGGGACCGTGAAGAAATCTACTACTGAGTTAACTTCTAGCCAAAACCATAGCTTGTCATTGGCTGCTATGAACTGAAAAAAAGAGAAAAAAAAAGATAGGGAGGGATGAAAGAATTAGATTATGCTGGTAGTGGTTGCAAGTATGTGCAATATTTTCCATTCTAAAATAATAGACTCCAAAGTCAGTGGAGAAGTAACTGATGTTTTCGGTCAGTCCAGATAAAACAAGTCTCATTGGAAAGAAGTCTGTATTGGGCATTGCTTGATAACCACATCGAGATTAAAAAGAAAGGTCTATCTAAAGAGACAGATCATTTATACGATTACTTGTAATATCTGTGGTAAAAACATTTTCTCCACATTTATTAAAAACTTATCAGTAATATTAGAAAAGTGCAGGTAAGTCTAAAATATTTCAATGTATATCACCTTTGCTCTAGCACACCAAACATGTTGGTAGTAGTCTCATCGTGTATTTTCTGTTCACAGGTTTCTAAATATATGATAGTTTACAAAGAGTCCCATTATCAATCACCAGGATGACTCCTGCAAGGCATAATTCAGGACTGCAGCAGGACTTCAGTCCTTCAGATTGTGCCAGGGATGAGGTCATTTCTCTCTCCTGACTACAAAATCAGCCTAAGGAAACTGGCAAACTTACATGCCAAGGACAACATAGTTTGAACTTGCCTATTCATCTATGCTTCAATAAGGTCAAACTACTATTCACATTCAGGTAATAATTAAAACACATGCTTGATACAAATATGAAATATAAATATACAAATAAATACAAAATTTTAGTGCATCACAAAGATATTTAACAGAGTTGTTTTACTCATGTAAGTCTTCAAACCTGGACGAACATATTTCAAAACAGTGCTTGTATTTTTTGAATTACAGATAATACCCATTGTCTTTCTTCCAAAGCAAATACTGACATTCTCTAACTATTTCATTCACTTAATTTCCTTGCTTTAGAATTACTTTAAAATTTTAACAGAAAATGTTTATGGTGCATACCAACTTTGCTGGAATCCCAGACAAAATATCGGAAAGGGGACTCTACTGATGTCAAGAATGTTGAAATCATACTTAAAAAGAAGGCAGACAACAGGAGCAGTATTTGCCTCAGAGAAGACTTAAACCCAAAAACAAATTAACATTTTGTTAGTCTGCATTACTCAATATCAATGCTCCAGCATGAAAACTGAACAAAAATATCCAGTTTCAGCACAAGCTTCAATTGCCTTCTGTTGAATTTAGAAGTAGCCAGAATATTTGGAACCCAAAACTTTTTAAGATGTCAGACCAATATTTTCATAACCTGCAATATATGTTCTAATCAGCATTTTATCTTTCCAAAGGGCACAACCTTTAGACTTTCAAAAAGGTTACAGTGTGTTATTCAACAATGAAAACAAAGTCTGTTGACTGTAAAGGCCACTCGTACTTTTCTATAGAAGTATTTGAACAGTTATGCATTTAGGTAATTAGTGACTAATAAAAGCCCATTTCATTACAGAAGCAATCCTACTCTGCTTGAAGAGATATCATGTTCTTCTAGAAGCACTAGCATAACTGTCGCTTCCAAAGAAGGATTACTTCCACACTTGCCATATCTCTACCAGACCCTATTGCTTGATTATGCGCTAACTCATGTACTTTGGGCTTAGTCTTCATCAGCAGTTTGCAGACTTCACTTCTGAGTTCTCACATAGTTGGATACTAGCCAACAAAGATTTAAAAATGGATATATCTGTGTTTGAACACAAATATCTTCTAGAACTGAAGATATGGTAATATTTACATGATTTTGAGTTGCAACATCGTATTGGGGAGAACAGATGGAGAAGGATGAGATTTTAAAATATTTTTTCAAATACCTTCATTTGGCAGTGAGTCCTCACAGGACATGCTCATCGGGAAAAAAAACCCAACCCCGAACTAAAATAGCTAAAGGTTTGAGATGCTTATTACATTAATAAATTTTCTAGTTTAGATTCAATTCTTGCATCCACACAACCAAATATCACCTTTTCCTCAGGCACTCCTGTTTAGTTCAGCAGGACTTCTTGGAGAACCGAAGTTATACCATATTAACTTTTTAACTTAGATAAGGATTACCAATCTGAAGTGAAACTTTATCATCCG
Source organism: Himantopus leucocephalus (assembly GCA_003993805.1). Classification (NCBI taxonomy): domain Eukaryota; kingdom Metazoa; phylum Chordata; class Aves; order Charadriiformes; family Recurvirostridae; genus Himantopus; species Himantopus leucocephalus. The sequence continues at coordinate 14,265,807 of RSEF01000006.1, read as the reverse complement.
CACTTACCATACTTCAGTTTGCATCACAAAGCAGTTTTGGATAACACAAAGATTTGTTATGGTTGAAACTAAAACTGAAAAAAGGTGGTCGAGCAGTGCATCTCACATACTGTAACTGCTAAAGTACGTTCAGTCAACAGGACCAGAGAGGGCTTCACATTACTCTCTCTCCCTTCCAAAAAACACACAGTATGGATATGAAAGTATTAGCACCAACCCTCAGTATATTCTCTCTTATTGTGCTCTCCTTGATAATGTAGCCTAAGTTACCGCTTTGAGTAAGTAGGAGTGGCCGATAAGTAATTTTAATTCTCTTGGTAAGAACATACAACCTTACTACTAGCACAAAATTTACAAAGCATTTGGATACTTCTAAAAAAAGAGTTCTTGGAAGTTCATAAATACCATGCATTGTATCTGTTATGTCAAAAAGTTAACCTATATTGCAGGTCTGGTGGACATCTACGAAAGCTTACAAGCTATTGGTCTCCTTAGTGACCTCAGATGCTTGTTATTACCTAAATGTCCTCAATAAAATACTTTGCTCATGCATTTTAGAAATTACTTTAATGTCGTCCAGCCATTGGAAAGTCAGGCTGTGTTCAAAGACTCTCCTTACCCAATAGCTACATTGCCTCCCTGACTCACGCTATCAGAGACGTACTACTTACACGCAAGCCGAAGTAGAGTAGGAAGAACACATTGAAAGCCATGTCGATCTGTAACGTGAAATCTTTGTAGAAATTCTGGCAGGATTCTATTGGGCTATTTGAAAGAAAAAAAAAAATCGGAGTAAATTGTCAGTATGCGAGTTTCTACTCTGGTGAGATTTTTATGCATTTAATTAAAGACCTTGAGTCAGAAATCACATATCTGTTTTCCAGTCATTTACAAGATACAAGCAAGCATTTCAAATGAATTATTTCATTCATTCAGTTAGTCATTCATACAGTCTTTATATTCACCTGTTCAGATAATATCTGAGAATTAACATGCAGATACCTTTAAGAAAGGACAAGCAGGAGAATATCTCAGGATTCCTTAACCCCACATTAACCCTTAAAGAACTGACTTCTTTCTATAGGAGACATACCTGTGATACTTTAGGAACAAACCTAACAAGGACACAGCTACAGTGACATATTACATCTTTTTAATTGATGTCAAAATATAAAACCTTAAAAAAAAAAAAAGTAGTTGCTTAGGAATACATTACCCATTAGCAACCTGGGGTACTTAGTCTTGTAGAATCCCTTGTTTATAAGAAGTTGGGTTTGCTCTTTTTTTTCCTTTTTCTCACTTCTTTTTTTGTGTATGGCTACTTAACGTACTTTATGTACAGTACTATGAGCTGAGTAGAAAAGCAGCATAGCCCACTGGTAAAATTAAATAACAAAATAAATTGAGGAATTTGAAGCAGTACTCTAAGGGTTAATTTCTGCATGCAGGTTAATTAAAATACCTTTGTGTGTGTCAAGCAGCCATTGCAAATTCTAGCTTATTATATTATGCTTTATTTAACAGTGGGATAGGTCCAAAGCGTACTCTATACAAACTGGTACTTTATCGATGTACTTTTATCTAAGGAAGGAGATAACTTCCACAAATATGATTAGTGATTTATTTGTGAGATTTCCAACTAGGTTGGTGAAGCCACAGAGCAATGTCGGAAGTCACAGACCAAGATGAAAGTCATGTCCCAATATATGCTGATGTATATACTATATATACATAATGTCCTACCACATATACATATATATACACACATATATTGCAAATGATCCTGTATTCATCACAACTGTAATAAAGCAGAAAACTAGAATGTAGATCATTTGATCATTTGGAACCCTAGAAAACATCCTTTTAGGAAAGAAGAAATTCTTTGGCTTCCCACGTCAAATAAATCACTGAATGTGAACGTAAAACCAGTTAGTATAGCGGTAGCTCTGCAAATATAATGCTAGACTGCTCAACAAGCAAGATTCTATGCGTTATGAATGTCAGTTACCTAATTTAAGGCATAAAGGAAATTACCTGGGCTACCAGGTCATTACACATGCAGCCAAATTTTCCATTCCTTGTATACATTACAGGTCAAACAAGTTAAGTACAGCATGCCCTCTCCTGTCTTTAGATGCATGAATGTATACAGCAAAATTCTCCTTGATGTACAACATCTTTATATTTTAAGAAGCTTCAGTGTTATAGGAAATTATTTTAAAATATTTTTTTTAAAAAAACTATTTGCAAAGACATTGAAGTTATGAAGCACTTCTGTTATATTTCAAATAAAATTGATTTACAAAAGCAGGCAGCAGAAGGAAAGAGAAGCCAAATGCGTATAGGACGGAAGACAGCACCTTATATTTTACAAATACAGCTTTAGCGACAAAAAGAGTGGATGTAATCTGAGAACCCAACAAGATCATTTTCTGTATGGCATTATTGAGAGCGAAGGATTTTGTCAAAATAAGGTAGGCTACACACCGAGTCACTCTGCTCCCTATCAACAGAAACCAGGGAAGTACAGCAGAAGCAGAATGAACAACCCTGCACCACCACCAAGGCTTGGACCCTTAATTCCAGGTTAGGTCTCTGTAAAAGCTGCAGAAATTCACTGACGCTAATGGAATTGCACAGGTTTATAACTAGGATAGAGAGCTTCGTTATCTTCCTTTCCACAGTTATTTGGTACTTGTCGTGATTGATAGATAAGGTCAGCTAAGGTTGCAGCTAACAGCTGTACTTTTGTACCATTGTGCTTTACAGAAACCTACAAGATCTGACAAATTAGTTAATGCATAATACATCTTCATCTTGTTTGCAAAACACTTAGCACAGTGGATCACAATCCTGATTTGGGACTTTTGTTTACTTAATACCGGAGCTACTTTTTTCTGCTACTCATATCCCTGAAGCACCCTTCATTTCAGGGATCATCTCTCTCTTCAGTTTCTAAGTTATCCATTTCAAAGACAAACACAACGACCTTTCCTTTTTATTTTAAATGATGATTTTGTCAGAAAGGCATGTCACTAAGGCTAAAGAAATTTTTATTTAGACTCACAGGATAGATTATACATGATTTTAAATTTTCCAAATTAAATTTTGGTGATATTCTTCAGTTTGGATTTTTTTCATGTTTTCATCGGCAGCTCACATTTGAGCTGAGAGAAGAATACATCCCCTAATCTTTATCATTGTGCCATTCAGCCTGCTGCAGAAAGGAAGCCAATTTAAAACACCTCTTGTCATCAAGTTTCCCAAAATCAGAAGTGCCATATTTCTTAGAGTTCCAGACAGTTGTGTGCTGGGTTGTCCAGGACTAATAATATGTTCCCTGTTTTAAACTAAAATCAGATGGCTTGTCCTCTGGGATTTCACCTCTTTAGATCGGCAAAGGTTTCACCTTTGAAGGAGGCAACAGCCTCTTCTGTGTAAGCGTGCTCCATTGTAAGTGTGGTTTCATGCATTTATACTGCTAAAGACCAGGAGAAACCATACTAAAACCAATGTAATAACATTATACTAGCAATGATAGGAAAAATTTAACGCAACTGGATAAAAATTACAGTAATTATGTAACTCTAAACGCAATATTTATGTGCGCTTTGAAAGAGCATCTTTAATTTGCTACACAAAAATTGAAAAAAATCCATTGTAGCCATCACTTCTTGTGTTTGGAAAAGAAAAACTCACAGCACCGATTTAATTTTCCTTAACCATAGGGATATCCGGCTGATAATCTATCAAGGACTATAATTCCCCTTTGCCCTGCCATCTTTTTATGTAATAAACTAAATGCTACAAGCAATACCTGAGCTACACAAGCAAGATTTGAGAGACTGATAGTTTTCTTCAGGTCAACATTTATATCAAGTTATCATTTGCTGCAACTGTGTGCTCTGTGCTACAATTTAATATAAAAATCGCATCTAAAGAAACAACAGTGGGCTTAGTTTGCCTAATCTGTAGTAAAGCCAGAACCTTATTTGATTTTTCAGGCATGGACTACATTCTGTTAGTTCTCTTCCTTCCTCTCCTGCTCTTCAAACACTGCTATTCATTTCAGTTTCACATTATCTCTATTTACTACTTCTGTTTATTATTACAGCACGTTTATAGCAATACTGGTAGTTATAAAGCCCAGTTATACAGGTATCATAGGCATAAACTAGTTCAGTGAGCAGGAGCGACTAACAGAGAAGTAACAAAATTACTCCAGTTTAACTTTACACAGATGCGGCAAAATTTTGTCAAAGTGTTCCCAGCATCCTTCAACCTGTTTCGCAATTGACAGTGAAGCCAACACTTTACGTGACACTTTTACCGCAGCTGAACAAACGAACAAACCTCTTGTCACTTCAATTCAAAATAATTTACTGCTAGTTAAAAAACTACTTTTGTCACAAGTGTCCTGGTTTCAGCTCGGAAAGAGTTAATTTTCTTTCTAGTGATTGCTGTCAGTGATGCATATTGCTTTCAGTTGTTGCTAGGCGATGCTTATACTTTTCAAGGACTCTTTTCTGCTTCCCATAGAAGCTGAAAAGGAGCATAGATAGAACAAGCAAATGGCTAATGGGTGAAAAATCCACGATCCCTGCTCAGGAAGGTACCAATTCACTGGGTGGCAAGAGTGATTTGTGTCATTATTGCCTTTAACTCAAGCCACAATTCTTTTTCCTCCTTTCCCTTCCCCCTCCTTTTCTCCCTCTTCTCCCTACCTTCTTGGGGGCAAGGAGAGGAACTGTGCAAGCAGTTGCGTGGCCCTAGCTGCCGCCCGGGGTTAAACCACAACAACCTTATTTCATGTATTTATTATTCTCACTTATTTCTGGTTCATTTGAAATGCTTCTAATGCATTTGAAATGGTTCTACTGGGATTATTCTTTGAGTAGTCATAGAATGAGTGGGAGAGGGCAAAAGTTAGTATGTATGTTAATGTTTTCTGAAAGTCTTTGTTTCTGTGAGTATATTAGTATGAATCTTCCCACAGAAGAAGCCTTCACAGAATATTTCCAGGATTCTGCAATTGCAACAGAGTCGAAAATATCTTGATTTTTTCTTCCTGTGTCATTTCACCTCTTGAATAGGAGCTGTAAAGCGCCTTTCCAACTTCAAATCAAAGCCTTAGCACGATATATCAGTCTATGTCACAGTGCAATCACTGTCATTATGACCACACAGAAGCGAGGGGAAGAAATTCTGCGTTCATTCAGACTGTAGGCCAGTTTTGCAATCACAGTGACATCTATCTGGATGATTTTATATAAAATGTTCCCCACAGTAACGGGAAAGGTTGTGCACACCCAGTTCGGTACTTGAAATAACTATCCAACACGCAATTTACAGTTCTCTATTCTTTCTGTGTAAGGAAGAGGACTCCTGCATTTTTGGCACATGTCATGTCAAGTCTGTTCCTAATGTTTTTTGCCTTTTTTTTTTTTTATTTTTAATGACAAGGCCTACAAAGACTAAGATGGATGCCAATTTTTATCTATGCATAATTATAAATGAAAATGCAAAAGGGTAATCTTAAGACATGTTAATCTAGTCACATTTTGCCAAGAGTTTTGAAGATAAGTTCTAGGTAAAACATTCATAAACCACCACAAAAGAAAATTACTTCTACTGTAACTTTGGGAAAGTACTGATATTAATATTGTATCACAGCTGCTACATCTTTGGAGATTTAAGAAGTTATTGAAACTTTTAAAAATTCAGAGAATTATCCTAATTTACAATTTTAATTTTTGGAAGCAAATTTGTCTTCTGAATGGTGGAGGAAAAGTATTATTTAAATTAGATAAAATCTATTTTAATTCTTAATATTAATTAAATAAAATGTAAATTTGAAAAAGCTGGAACTAAAAAAACCAAATGTTACAAACTTAACTTGCCTGAGAAAGAAATACATCTACCTGATACTATAAAAATTTAAAAAGTTTTTAATGTTCTTCGCTCATGACAGTTTTTAGATTGCACAATAACACATTATATGAATAAACAGGAAAACATGCAGTTCCTGTCAGAAGGAATGCCCATTGATGACAATGAATTTTAAAATCAAATTATAATTATGTACAGAAATACCAGTAGAGGCTGCTAAAATATAATCAACTCGAATAAATGAGAGAGACCACTCAATATTTAGAAGCTCTTTAGTATCTCATCATTTGAAGACATTCCCGTTCACTTCTCACTTTCAAATTGTATTTGAATGCAATTAATATGTATTAATTTGGGCATGTAAGTCATCTTTGTTCATGGAAGTGTCTATAGTGGTCTTTTTTTTNCGTTCACTTCTCACTTTCAAATTGTATTTGAATGCAATTAATATGTATTAATTTGGGCATGTAAGTCGTCTTTGTTCACGGAAGTGTCTATAGTGGTCTTTTTTTTCCAAACTATTTTGTGTTACTGGAAGCTCCCCGGTAATACTGAATTCCCTCAAATTTATTTAAAAAACTAACACAATTTTATGAATTTTAGAGTAAAAAATAAGTTTGGCACAAATTTGATATCGCGATATGACAGTGTCCATTTATACTCCTTTAATACATATTTTTAACAGTACAGGAAAAAAAAGGGGGGGTATAGTTATACTTTTTAACTGTGTTTCAGTGATGTAGTACTAAAGCAAAAACTAAGGGAAAAGCTAGATGTATCATTTAGTAAAAGCAATGCTCATCCAATGCAGAACACTTTCCGTTCCTTTAACTACGGTTTAGTTGTACAGCTCGGAAGGGAATAAGCAGTTAAAATCTTGGTTACTGAAACAGGCATGAACATATAGCAAAATTATAAACACAGATACCTATCAGGTGTCAAGCTAGTGAAACAAATACCGTAATCCAAATAAATCAGCAAGACTAAATAAGAATCAAAGGTGTCCAACATCTCACGGAGTGATAGAGAGTATAATGATATTTTCTTACTTCAAATGGCTTTCATTTATTAACCGTTAGTCCCCCAGTAAGAAAACAAAAAGTATTTTCTTGCAGTATGTGTACTGATCTTATAAATGCAAGATGCCTCGGTAAATTACTCAAATTTAAAAGGCTGTTCTTTGTGTTATAACATCAATAAGCTCATTAATTTTTTGATGGCAAATGTCTTCTAAATTACTTCACTTGACATGATGCGGTCTGCCACCGGGGAAGTTTTGCTACTGGTATTTTCAGTTAGCACTGCAGGATAGGCAGGAAGAGTTAAGTTGGTTTCCTTCCCAAAAAGGAAGAGCAGCCAGCTGGACCAGAACAGGGCTTCTGCGAAGGCAAGGGGTAGACCCACTTTGCCCACAGCAGAAGTAATCTGCCTATGACGGTAATCTGTCACAGCCCTAAGTCTCAGGATTCATAAACCACTATGGGATCGTCATGACTCTAGTTACAGATATTTCTAAGGGGTTTTGTGTACCTAGAGCTAATGAGTGAAGGAGGAACAATCCTTTTCTCACTGAATTTTGCAGATAGTTATGACCTGATAGCCAAGGATGATGCTGTGACCATTTTCTGTATCTTCTTATCTTGTCATTGATAATGATACATTTTAATCTTTTTTGACCACTCAACCTCCCACCTCTAAATCCTTAGCTGTTTCTCCTATGCACACACACGTACACACCCAGGGAATTTTCTCCTCCCAGCACATTTCAGCGTCAAATCCTGGAGCTTCTTTTTTATACTCGTAGCTAAGATGTTGAGCATGCTTAGTTATGTCCCTCTCACCTTTTTTTAATTGTACCTTCCTCCTGTCTGGACTCCATATTGCCTATTACTTTATCATCCTCTTCCTTCAAAAAGCTTCAGACATATATTCCTGCATAAGTCCTTGGGACTTTGCCAAGTACCTTTTCTTTAATTCTCTCTTCTGACTCTCCTTTGCTTAACAAATTAAACCGTATTTGTCTTTCCAGTCACAAAAACTTTTCAACTTCAGCATGCAATACAATGCGATTTTGG
>RSEF01000006.1:14234359-14247879 GCA_003993805.1 Himantopus leucocephalus | reverse complement strand
AGATTTAGGAAGGATGCATTGAAAAGAAATATTCTATTGAGGAATTTCCTGTGTGACAGCACAAGGAGGAAAGTATCATTAGCAAGTTCTCTTGGAACACTTTACTAGCAGAATATTTTTTTCCTAAAGGGCATTTTATTTCAAGTGCTTATGATCTATCTTATTCTGTGGGAATATTTGAGGATAAGTTGTGATTGTGTACCATGTTTGGCTTTGCTTCTTGTGTGCTACTGCTGCCATTTTGCCTTGTGAAAGGTATTTGATTTAGCGCAGCAAAGTTTTCTGTAGAAATCCTACAAGCCTGATGAGATTCATTTATTTAAATCTGTTACAGATACAGACTGTCAGCGCCCAAGAAATTTCACATCTTTCTCACTTGTTTAGGCTGTGTTGCCCCTTTTACAGTTATGTCTGAGGTACGAAGTTTAACTGAGTAGTTCAGTAAGTCTGTGTAAATGCCAAAAATCAGGTGGTCTTAGATACCAATAGCATATTTTCACTACAAATCAATCGGCTTTTCCACATCACCCGGACTAATCTGCATAACATTTTGATGACTCTTTCTCGGTTTCATGGCCCTTAGGGGGGAAAAAAGCAATTGAAATTTCAATTGTAAATCAAGCAATTCAATGCTGAATTTCAAGAGAATCCTGGTAGCCTGATGTATAAAAAAAATAAGATGTGTCTAAGATGATCAGAAATACACTTCTTAAAAAGTTCGGTGTTTTGATCTTTGGTGTTGTCATTTCACAAAATATTCCAAGAAATTTTATTATAAGCTTCAGGTTACAGTTTGATTCATTTTTTAAAAAATGTTATGAATGTATTTTTGTTTTACATTTATATGCCTTGCAGTTTTAAAAGAATGCTGTTTTCTGCTCCAGTAAACAGTTTTAGGGCTATGCTGTATCATTTTGCTGAGGACATCCCTTGCAGTTCAGGCTATTGTGCTCTTAAGTATTGCATTTACCAGTATTTTGGGTGCACGCAGATTCTACATAGCATTTCAGTCTTCCTATTTGAGGAATTAAGTAAGTAGGGCTTAAATAACACTAAGCTTTGTGTCAACCCTTCCTACTTATCATGAAACTTACTCATGCAAAAATATTTTAATTATATTTATAAAACTCTTCTTTGTCTTAACTACACTCATTAACCCTCACTCAGTGGTCACTGGAGCATTCCTTCGTACTTTAAGTACACATTAGAGTTAATGTATATACATTTTGTTCATGACGCATGAATAGGCATGAAGAAGCTGACTTGAAATTCTGGGATCTGGTTCAAGGAAATGTTGTTAGATGATATTTACCATTGCTCAAATTGCTAAAATTACAATGGTCTGTGTCTTGGCAAGTAGATTAAAACAGTATTATTCCCTCCATAATGAGAATTCTTGGGAAATAATACAGACTATCCAAATCCCCCATGGTGCCCTGCAGCCAGTCTCCTTGTCAATTTTTGATATTTTTTTGTTGTTTTCATTTTGTTAATGCTACAGCAATTTCTGCCCATTTGTGTGAGCTGATAAATTTTGTCCCATGCTGAAGTAAATCCAGTTGGATTTGTTTTTGCTGCCTCTCCTCTACAACAAGAGGGAAAAATAAAGAGTTAATTCCTAAAACAAACCTAGTTTTGTTAACTGCTCAATAGTCAAATGGGAGTGACAGGTGTCATTTTTTGATGTAAAGAAAGTTTTTGTTAAACGTGTAAATGAATTTCTCGAGTCATTACTTTCAAGTCACTTGGTTTTTACTATTATAACAGAAATATAACTTCAGCTGTTCCTACTGCTGGTTCTCAGCAAATGACAAAATGTATGGTTTATAAAGATTCCGTCAGCACCCTTTAAACTGATAGAGCATTAAGGAAGATTTTTAGTCCTAAGTAAGGGCTAATTTTATCTTCACTGTGTTTGTAATAGATAACTGAGTGTACACCATTGTTGGTATAATTGAAAAGCAATTTGCAGAAGAATTTGTGGCAATGAACATGAATTTTCTTCATTGCTCTGCAAAGTTCATGAAAAACGTCCATAGCTAAGGTTCCTTGTTTTCATCATGGTATGCTACAGTTGAAGCCAGGTGGGTGTGCAACTCAATGTATGGCCTCTGCAGGGAATTGAATACCAGAAAGGTGGAAAGCCTTTCTTAGGTACAGATGGTGTTAATTATGAGTAAACTCGAGCAACAGCATTATTATAAGGCAAAAAGCAAAAAAAACCCAAGCCACAATGGGGGGGAAAAAACCAAGATGATTATCCTCCATGTGTTAGTATGCACTTAGGTGCCTAGGACACAGGGGTTAGGTATGATTGTATGTTTTCTAGGTTTGTTGGTAGACATCTGTCTCTTGAGATACAGCAACCAGTCATTCTAGGTGTCTTTTGTGAAATATTAAAGAAGTTGGATATAGTGAGGCATACCTGTAGAAATTAGATGCATGTTTTATGTGCTGTCCAGCTCTTAGCTCAATATTTGCATTTGTTCCCTGACATGCTCAGAGAGCTCAAGTTTGGTAAAGTATATGCAGATAAAATTTGTAAAACACTACTTGAATAACTCTTCCAATCTACTTAGGAGTTGAAGAAGTTTGTACAACTCCTTCATAAAACTTTCTAGTATTCTTCAGCTAGATTATAATCATAAATAAAGAGAGTTCCTCTGTATGCGTTTGTCATATTGATGAATCAATGTTGCATTACGATGATTTCCGCTAGTTGTACATAATCACTGGGTAGGCAATATGGAAATATCCTGGTTTCTCCAGACGAAACAATGCAATGAAGTTTCTATTAATCAATGCTAGTAGACCGTATTTGTTCAATGGTCAAAATTATTTGTTGCAAATTAATTAAATGAAAAATGCTGTGAATGAGTTTCGGATAAAATGGAAAAAAAAAGTTTCCTTTTATAATAATTGGCAAATCAAGCTCTGGGGAAGTTTTTGGTTCTGTATTTACTCCTTGGTATTATACAGTTATTCTTATTAATCACAATACACAACCTTGATGATACGATAAATTGCAATGGGATACATTTTCTGAAGTGTTAGGCCTCGTAAAACATTTCAGTAAGGTTGGAATTTCTGGAAAACATCTAAAAAATGAGAAATTAATAAATTTTTGGCATAAATCGTATCTGTTTTGTATATGCAGTTCTGGAAATAAGCCATTACGAGGAGACCTCAAGAGATTGTTTATTCCAACCCTTCTGCTTCAAGCAGGGTTACCTAGAGCAGGTCGCTTGGGACTTTGTCCAGTAGGGTTTCGAACATCTCCGAGCATGGAGATTCTACAGTCTCTCAGGACAACCTGTTCTGGTGTTTGATCACGCTCACAGTCAAATGTGGGGTTTTTCTTATGTTTAATTGGAATTCCATGTATTTCAGCTAATGTAATTTCCTCTTGTCCAGTCATTGGGTATCATTGAGAATAGTCTGGCTGTGTTCCCCTTACTCCTAAAGGAGGCTCCATCAGGTATTTATACATGTTGGTAAGATCCTGCTGAGCCTTCTCTTTTCCAGACAAAGCAGGCCCAGCTCTCTCAGCCCTCCTCATATGACTCCAGTCCCTTGATCATCTTTGTGGCCCATCGCTGGTCTCACTCCTGTATATCTGCGTCTCCATGCTTGAGTCGCATTTCCTAGTGCAGCCCAGGAATCTGATCATCTTTACTACAAGGGCCCATTGCTGGCTTATCTTCAACTTGTACACCAGGACTCTCGGGTCCTTTTCTGCAAAGCTGCTTTCCAGCTGCAGCCAGTTGGATGCTAAGGAATCACTGAAGTTCAAGCTTGTATGGTTTTGTTATTCCGAAAAGAAGTAATTTTAAGTAACAGAACTTTATACATGCAGTGATATTTAGTGACTTTATTTGTATGAAAATGTTGCCACATAGAGCTCTATGTAAATACCTGTCACTTGAATTAATAGTGTTTATACTGAACATAGCAGGCTTAAGAGTTTGATCTTCAAGAAGCTAATTTTCATGAGCCCATTCTTACATGGTTTAAATTTTCAGCATCTCTTAGATGGACAAATGAGAGTATCGCATTTCAAGTATCAGATACTTTTTTTTTAAGGGCTAGATGGAATTTTCTCATGTTTTTTTGAAGCGTTTTGCCATTAGTTGTTCCTTCTCCAATTTCTACTGAATAGCCAGAAATTTGGGGTTGATATGGACAAAGATCTGTATCACTGGCATGTTTGGAGGAGGGTCTGACATGTTGCTCTCTCTAGTTTATTCTTTTAAGGATGAATGGAGGACATTCAACTCTGCATTAAGCGTTGTCTAATCTGAATAGCCTGTTAGATATATTTTCATCACAAGGTTTTTACAAAGGAGCAGGATTTTACACTAAAACCTGGCTTCCTATTTTTTGTGGAGAGGAAAGGAAAAATTTCACAGCAGTGAAATTTCTAGACTAACACCAGTGGATTATCTTAAGCCTTGGTAGGGCCTCAAAGCATGCTTCTTTTTCTACACCATCGTACCAGAAATATGTAGACAAACTAACGAGAGAGTCTGGAGAAAAGCAGGAATGATGAAAAGTTCAGGGAACTTTTTGTGACAGATAAGTTAAAGGAATGAGGAGCAATTTTGGAAAAGGATTTGTTCAGCCTCGGGAAGAAAAAACCCTCCACCTTGTGACATAGGGAGGGCAGACATGGGACCATTCTGATATGTATTTACAAGGGTAACCAAAGGTGATCTCCATGGCGTCTGCAGAAACTATAAAATCTGTGTCATTTACAACTTTGCAGAATTAGTTTGGATCTTAAGGAAAGTTTGACAGCTCTGACAGTCCTGAAATACTGGCAACGATAACCTAGAATGGTTGTAGGATTTCCCGCAAAAGGAGCTTTGAAGAAAATAAAATACCTGGTATCTTGATTGTACATATACTTGGTGATACTCTGGTAGGTAGGATGTTGGACTATCTGATTATTATGTTTCCTGGTAGGTAGGATGTTGGACTATCTGATTATTATGTTTCCTGTAACGTAAAGGTGACTGTATGGCCTGGGAGACTGAAAGGAAACGAAGACCACTTTGTTGCTCTGAGGATCTAAGCCTGCGGAGCAGCAAGGTTATCTATAGGATTTCAGTCTTGCACAAATATTTTTTGCCTAAAAAATACTCTTGATAAAAAGTTAACATTTAACAGTTTATTATTTATGACGATAAACTCGAAGACTCTCAAAAGACTGAAATGGATATAAGTGCAAGGAAGATGGGTGATCCTTTCTGGCCCGGGGCAGGCTCTCTTTTCATAACATACTGCTTTGCAGTTCAGGGTCACAATTGCTGAGATAAGGGTTTGGTCTTTTAGTGTAGCTGATCAGTGAGAAATATTAATTTTTTATTTTTTTTTAACGCAGAGGCTGTGTGTAGGCACACAGGAATGTGTCGGAGGATTTGCTGTTAGCATTTTATAGCTGGTCTGAGAATGAGTAACAAATCCAATAAGTATGAAGTACCAACAGGTAGAAAATTCTTTTTTCCCTTACTGTATTGCAAGTCAGTGCTCTCATCTCATGACAAATGGCATTCATGGCAAGAAAGTTTATATTGGTGGTTCTGTAGTTCTTTGTAAGAAGTAGATTTTAAAAGCATAGGTTTGCACATCTGTTTTGTAATCAGCATTTGTGTCAAATTTTTTTGTCTCCGCTGTATTTAAGAAAAAGATTTTGTTGTTGTTGTTTTTTGGTTTGGTTTGGTTCTACTTTATGTGGGATACCTGAGCTCCTTAAAGGGGTTGGGGGAAGACAGTGGCTTGACAGAGACTACAGCAGATTGTTGTCTCACCTGGCAATTTTTCTCCAAGCAAGTGACCATTGATAAAGGGCGTTTGAATACCACTGGCTGGTATTCAGTGCTCCTACGTGCCAAACTGCAGCTTTCTTTCCCAATGAATTGCTTCTGCTTATGTGTACTGAGAAATCAAAAGGTCTCAGGTTAAACATCAGGGTGAAAAAGGATTGAAAATTGACAGCTGCTTCTAGTTGATTCCTGGCAGTCTTTGTGGCTTTCTAGCTCTGTTTTGGGAAGATCGTTCCCATCTGCTCTCAATTCCATTAGTTTTTGTAGGGCAGGATCTCAAAGTTTGATTTGTGCAAGACCAAGAAAAGTCCTTCATTCACGTGAAGCTTCAGAGCAGATGTCAGGCGTAATTGGGCATGTCTAGAAAAAACATACTTCTAAAATATGTTTTGAGTTCTGTAGTTTATCCTCTGCTGCCCTGTTTGCATGAACCTCGCATTAGTTTTGGTACTATACTCAATTCATATCTCTGCGTGAACTCATAGGTCTGTGAGGCCAGTGATACCAGAGTGATAGAAGTATCTCTGTTATCCCAAAACCAGTGTCCTTTTTAAATGTCTATCCATGTCTAATAATTTCTTTTCTGATCCAAGGCAGGAACTGATGCTACTGCTCGTGTTTTCCTTGTCTTCCGTAGATAGTAATACGAAATGTTCCTCCCCTGGACACTTGAAATTAGTCAGAAGAATGTGTTTCAGGGAATAATCATATGGTGTTTCTGAGGGATGAAAAAGTGGTGGCAATAGATCTTCTCAGTTTCTTATTCCTGTGGTTTGCTACTCTTGTAAATTTATGTTTAATTTGAAAATTTTACTTAATATTTGTGTTACAGCACTACATTTTGTGCTGCATCTGAAGAGCAAACTCTTACTTTGTAGCTTAAGTTACTATTTAGTAATCACTGTTGTCTCTCTAAGTTATAATTCACTCCCTGTACAGCAGCAATAAAATAATAAGTTTACTGACACCATTATACTTATATACACATTCTTTTGATAATGACGTGGGCCTGAATTTAAGAAATACAGATAAAAAAACTTAGACTAGCATTTACTTGCAACTTGGGTTCCAGTAGCTTTCCCTGGGAACAAGTTCTCAGGAAATCTGCCCTGTGTTTATTTTCACCACCTACTGTATGCAATAATTTGGTGGCCAGTTTGTGTAATGACACTGTATAGTTCACATTGATGGCATGCTCAGTTTCACCTCTCTGTTTTTACAAACTCAGATCGTGCTGCTTGATTCGTTTCCAGTATTGCTGCGAGAACATATTCTTAAATTACATTTTCAATTCTTTTAAAAAACACACCAGTATATAATTGATATACAGGTTAGAATCTTTCTTTAGTTTTTGATCCTTTTCCTCTTTTCAAATGAATCTCTGCATTTTTTGTTTCATTCCAAAGCATCTGACAATGCATCTGTGAATATTTCATCCCGTGCTTTCTTTCCCTGTAGACAGATTAGTTATGCACACTGAATTAACAGCCTTCTTCCCTACCGCTGGACGAATTTACAAATCTATCTAATATAAAAGAGGAGATAACTCGGATGAGGTTTAAAAAATACTGGATGCTATATAGCTGTTATCAAAACATGGCTTGCATAGAAGATGGCCTTTCAGAGCTGAGTTGAACGTGCCATCAGTGCCTCACCCTCTGCTTTTCAAGCTACAGATACAAATAAAGACGTGACCTCTTTTCCTTTTTTTCCTCTCTTTTCTCCTGACAGCTTGACAAATTGTAGCTTTTGGGACACCCCAGTAGTTGATGAGTCATTTCTGCTTAAAAATAGAATTCCTTGCAGCAAGGACACCCATTCCACTTTTGACGCATATGTCGTTTCTGACAGTCACGGGGCCAACTATGCCATGTTAATTAAGCAACCAGAAAAAAAAAAGGCAAAACAAAAAAAAAGCTGTCTCTTCAGTAAATACCAGAGCTGGAATCCAACACCAAAGAAAAGAAAAAGGAAACACATTGAACGTGAATACCTGCGTGCTTCCCCCCCTTCCCCCTCCTTTGCTGACATTTTGAGCCTTTCTTAGATAGCCGGTGTAATGTCAGCAGCATCACTGTCCCACCTTTCTCGTTTTGTTTTGTTTTGTTCTGTTTGTTTTCCTTCTTTTTAAAAACCACCAGAGACCTGACAGAACACCCTCTTCACTAAGGGGATTGTAAAATCTGATTAGTGTGTACAGAAGAAAAGCTGTAATGGAGCATTGTAATACTGTTAGCCTTGTATTTGTGAGGCACTTAAAATACGGGCAGGAAGAGTGCTGCAAGAGAGCAGCGATCAAATGATCAGCTGTATTCAGCGTCAGGTACGTGTGACAGGGTACCCTGTACAGGCCTCAATAAGAGCATAAAATACAAATGTGATTAATATTAAAAATGGCAATTTGTTGCATTGTAGTGGATCTTACTCGCTTTAACACTCATGAAGTTCTTATTACTCTGATCAGACCTAGTGCTTAGAGGGAGTGGGGCACACTGTTCTTTAACGCGGTTGTTAGCTTGTGGCATATTTATTCTTCTGGTACTGAGGGGGATTATTTAGCCTCAAAAATGAGGGCCAGCCGCTCGCGGGGTGGAACAATTTGATGGCACATAAAACCGTAGCACTGCAATGTTTATTCTGGAGATTTGCAGACTTGTTTTCCTTACAGGATCTGCACCTTGATAAGCGCTAGAAATAGTGGATTCTATGCAAACTGGTTTCTTTGCAGCATCCATAAAATAATTAATTCTTCTAATTCAGAAAATTGCAGAAATTTGCTGGAGGCAGTGTGATACCTGTAAGATTCATTAAACAACGTGAGTTTAGTAGTCTGATGCTAATAGCCCTCAAAGATATTGCATCGGCCATGTGCGGTGTTCTTGTTACCATTTTGAATTCAATGTTTTCTCAAAACCTAGGAATTTTCTATTCACATCTAATTATTTATATTTCTATTAATTATACTCCATCTCTACTGACACAGATTATCATTTTTCAACAAAGGTGGCTCAGTTTCTATCCCTATGAGAAAATGGAATTATAAGAATAAAATTATGTTGAGTATATGAAATATGTTTTGATGTTAATTATATTTATACTATTAAACAGTATTTATTCTGAGTAAAAGTCCACTTAATGTAACTGAGCTCAGATAATTAGTTCTGCTGTTCACAAATAGTCATATTCGTCAAAACACTCTTAGGTGACTTAGACTTAAAAAAATAGAAGGCATTTCTGAAGTCAACAGTTGGTATACTATTACTTACAGAAAATCTGTTCGCCACTGCACATAATCTTTCTGAATAATACTAATGCTTAAAAAAATTCTTCTAAAGCTCTGATAGCTTAATTTTAAACTTAGTTTTTCTCACCTTGTATTTGAAAGGTGGGAATGCATGTTAAGTGACGTGCGTTATGTTACCATCACAAAATTCAAGTGAGAAATAATTAGGATCGATAAAATCTCATCAGAGTAAAAAAGAAAATAAATTAAAAGATCCCTATTTTGAGTATCAATCAGATCATCAGTCACTGTGTATAAAGCCTTATAACACTTTTATAGTATTACACTTTTACTGTAGGTCTGAAGTCTTGCAAACCTTTTGTGTAAAATTAAGAAAGAGCAGAATAAAAGTGGAAAAAAAGAAAAAACCAAACCAAAATAGTGAAAGTAACTTCAGAGTTATCTTGGCTTGCCTCAATTAGAATTAACTTGTAACAGAGTGCCGGGAAAATAATTTGAGCTGTGAACTCTAAGTGGAGGAAACATCAGTTGAAATGGATTTTATTGTTTACTGATTTTGAAAATTTTATAAGGATGAAGTAAAGCTAAGAATTAAATTTCTCCTGACTGCTATTGGTGATTGGTTATCTCTTATAAAATTATGGCATATTTCACATTTTTCATTTCACGTTTAATTGCATATGAAGATACTGCAGTATCTTAGGTTAAAATTTCTTAAATAGTGGTTTTTTAATTGCTGTGGGTTGTAGACTGGGAAAAAGGCTAAATGAGATTGTGCAATACCAGTGGGTTTGGAATTGAAGCCAAAGGTCCTGTTGTGATCATTTTGTTACATTTCTTAACATAGCAGTTCCTACAGTATTTTGCTTTAAACAACTGTCTTCTGGTCAGAAATATATTCAAACTTCATTTCAAAGATGTGATGTGACGTGATACTAAGTCTTCCATTTACCTAGAGGACTAACTGCAGTGGTTAACTGACCTTGGTGTTAAAAATGTATGTTAACTTGCAATCTAAACATTTGGCTTCATCTTTCACTTACCTCCTTTTTTTCCCCGTTAGTGATCTTTCCACTGTAATATTTGTAGAGATATCTCTAGGCATGTGCAAATCACATTGTAATCCCTTCTATTTTTTTGTATTAACTGAGCTTACTAAGTACATTTTCAGTTTCTTAAAATAGTACGCGTTTTTAGACTGAATCATTGTAGCAGCTTTTTTTTTTACTGAACTCCTTTGCATTGCAATTTTGTTTCTAANTAACTGAGCTTACTAAGTACATTTTCAGTTTCTTAAAATAGTACAAGTTTTTAGACTGAATCATTGTAGCAGCTTTTTTTTTACTGAACTCCTTTGCATTGCAATTTTGTTTCTAACATTTCAGTTCAAGCGTTTTACAGTCCAAATCGGATGCCACTGGACATTAATATTTCAGTGATTTTGAGTACTTCATTTCAATGAAACCTCTGTGTTTTCTTATTCTCCTCCGGTTATTTATGAAAGGCACGATAGCAGTTTATGAAAGGCACAGTTAATATAGTGCTCTCTGTTTTTGCTGCTGCCACCCAGTTAGCCAAAACAAAACCAATATCATGCTATTAGTTGTGAAGAAAACTTTTCCTTTAGTTGGGATTGTAGAAGCTGTTTATTATTTGAACTGAAGCCCGGGATTCAATTTGTTTTAAACTGATGAAACCTCTCTTCAGTGGTAGCTATATGCATGCTCAGGTATTATACGTGTAGGTAAGCACATATTACAGAATACTTTATTTCTCTGTGTGTATGTGGAAATCCCATTTCTGAAAATGTGCTCTTAAAACTTGAATTGATCCGAATAGTCTGTGTGCATAGTTGAGCACAGTACTTTGCCGTAGCTGCTCTTTCTTCTTCCAGTTTGTCTCACAACTCCTGTGAGGTACAGAATATAAAGAAAAAGAATTTAATGAATAGAAGAAAACAAATTCTGTTTTTTTCCCTGAACAGTTTCACTGTAGTAGCATTAGTTTGTCACTGCTTGTAAAAGCCTGTAAAAGAGAAAGGAGCAGAATAGTAGTGCACACTCTGTAAACCATTAGAAAGAGGCATTATTCTTCCTGGATGCAGATTTTCTTTTTTAGAATAAATTCATAGTCATATAATCATAAAAAAGGATCAGTAAATTCAGGAGATTTTATACTGCTTGACTGTATAATCTGTAAATAAATCATCTTTTTGTTAAACTTCAGAAAGATAAATATAGTTTCATACAAGTCATCACTGAATATAGTATGGGATGTAGACCAGCGAATATAAAAAGTATTGTTTGGAATGTGCGGTGCGGGGGATGGTTTTTTCTTTTTCTTTTGTTTTGGGGTGGGGATTTCTTTGTTGTTTGGGGTTTTTTTCCCCCCCTCCAAACATTGTTGCTAAGTCACAGGGTCGCGAACACTGACAGGATATATTTTCCAGGACATAAATGGAAATGAGTCTATATTCCACTTAAACTACTGAATTCCTTGAGCAGGAGGGAGGCACTTGTATCTGTTTTCTGTCAGCTTAATATTTTAAACAAAGATGTGTAGGATAAGCTGGCTTTGAAACAAAGTTGAAGGCTTTTTTTAATGCAGTGATGCTGTTACTAGGTAGGTATGGCAGCACTGAAACACACTAGTAATATGCAGATGGCATAAATATTTCTCAAAAGAGATTAGAAAACGTAATTATTCAGAAAATTTGATGTCATATGTATTTCTGTAATGGACTTCAACCCCAAAATTCTTTTGGTGGGGTTTTTTGGGGTTTTGTGGGGTTTTTTTTTAAAGACAAAGTGTACATTCTCTGTCTGACCATCTAGAAACTGAGATTTGTAAATCAGTCTGGATTCTGGCTTTCTCGCAGTCGTCATTAACACTAAAGCTTTTACAGATGAATTCTAAATGATATTTTTATGAGGTATGCTGCCAGAACTGTAGAATAGGAAAACATTTTCCTATATCTATGTTGATGATGTTCTCCGTGAAATACACACTGTTTAGTGACACCATGTATCGGAAGACATACCGAGGTAGAAAAGGTTCTGGTTTTCCGTAACAACTTTTTTGTTAGTAATTTATTAGTGTATTTTTTTTTGCTGTATCACATTGCAAGTGAGTTGTCCGCAAAACAGATTCTTTTTTTTTTTTTTATTTAACTTACAGAAGTCGGTGAAAATCGACAAGGGATGAAATTGATTTTCTGTAGTTGATTATTTCTTTTTAGTTTCAAATTATTTGGGAATGAACTTTCCCAGCTTTTTAATAAGAGAAGNTTTTTTTTTTTTTTTTTTTTTCTTTTTTTTTTTCCCCTCTCTGGCTCATCATAGCAGCTCTATATTCTGTGCCAGTGGATTTGGTAGCATCAGTGTAAGGATAGCCAGGACTGTATCAAATGCAAATCCCCTTTCTTCAAAGAATCTTTACATCATCCGCTTCAGAGACAAGAGTGTATGGCAGATTCATCAGCACAGAGGAGAACAAGGGTACTGGATCAGCATCGGAGGGATTAGTGGGACTTTAAAGGTAGCAGGGAATTTAGGAGAAAGTCTGTTTAATTCTTCTCTCATACCTGTGCAAGTCTGGAGCAACTTTACTGACGCAAAAAATGTTGCATAGTGTACGTGTGGAATAAATGGCAAATGAAACAGATTCTAATGGTTGACCTTTTAAGCGATGCTTTTCTGAATAAGAAATCGCTTGCCTATAAATTAAAAGAAAAAAAGAAAATTACAAACATGAAAACAAAAGCTTACATTAGTAAGTAGTTGCCCAAAAGTAGTATCTGTTCTTTGACTAAAACAGTTGGTGCTAAGGAGCCTATATCCACATTGTACCTTGGAGGGAGTTTACTTTAGGCTAGATCTAGTCGACTCCCAAGGAGCAAAGATTCCTTAGCTATTGAGGGCTATTAGGTGTGTCCCCGGAGCACATCCTCCTACCTAGTTTCATCATAAAGGAATCTGCTTTGTGTGCTCTGACACTATTCTCCAATAGAAACTAAAATTCAGTAGGCAGGCATGCTCAGGAGATTAACTCCACAATCATGGTTTTGATCTGAACTAAAATGCAAGCTCTAAAAGCTTCCAGAGACCTTCTGTTGTAAGGTGAGCCGAAACTACTGCATAATGGACAAATGTTGGCAGGATATAGGGAATAGTTTCTAATACCTTGTTATCATGGTGAAAATTGGCGCACTTTGTTGCCAACATTTTCCCCTTAAACGTCACAGAACTCAGAATTTCCACACATTCTTGTTGACTCTCACAATTATGGCTTTGATAGTTGGATGAACAGCTATTAATCACTGTTGTAAAAAGCCATAATTTCTCTTAATAAAGATTCATATTATTACTTTTTTGTTTCTATTTTTTAAGAATCTCATCTGTTATTACTTCATGGACCAAATTCACAGCTTGCCTTTTTTTTTTTTTTTTTTT
>RSEF01000006.1:14212421-14234259 GCA_003993805.1 Himantopus leucocephalus | reverse complement strand
CTCATGTAGTTCAGGAAGCTGTAAATGTTAGAAAATACTGTTGCAGATCCTCAGACGTACATTTCAAATCACATACTCCCAAGCCCTTTAAAAAAGCTTCCAGATACCTGTGTACGTTTAAACACTGCAGATTTCACACCATGAACCTTTCCTTTTCTTAAAAAAGGAAGATAGGCTTAAAAAAAAGAATGCAGATATAAAATTGTCTAATATAAATGTACTCACGGACATGATAGCTTCACATTTGATAGAATACTGCACACAATAAATCTCTTGTACAATTAGACTGCTTACCAGGCAGACCTACATCGACCCCTGGTGCACAAATTAGATTGACACTGTTCTCTGCATTTTCTACTTTCATGTCAGTAATGATATAACTAACTACAAATATCATCATTTGATCTGGGAAAAAGCCTTACCTTTTCCCCTTTTGTTACCTAGAGTTCAGATCAACTGTTCTTTTCTGTACTGAAGTATGGGTGAAAAATGGCATGTAATACTGCGCTATATTCACGTGGCACGTCCCTTTAGAAGTGTATGAAAGTTCTCTGCATAACTAGCACTTCAATAGCAGAATAGAGCTCATTCTATTTTAGTCCTTGATTCCATAAGCCTGACTGTAGTGTTTTCATTTAGAATTAAATCTAAGCTTACCAGCAAATAATACCCATATGGCATCAAGACTTGAAAACAGGAAGGCACTTAATCACTTTTCTTGCAGTAAGACATTTGTGTCTGATATTGTACTTTCTGAACTTTGAAAGTAGTAATAAAGGTTTTCCTCCTTCCTCAATAGAGCTAAAATCTTTATTGCTGCAACCAATATTTAGTTTTCAATAAATAAAGGAACACTGACTGGGTTTTATAGATGGTAACTGTTTTGACTACAGCGATCCTGGCAAATTGTAGTCAATACAACTTCAAAAAGGAAAAAAAAAAAAAAAGTCGAGAAGAAGATCAGTGAAGTAGGTCAGGATGCTGCAGCAGTTTGCTGCCATCGTCATGCTGTCTTAATCTAGAACTTATTACGTAAAGGCTGATCCCCAGTATGCAACGGGCACCTACAAGCTGACTCCAACTTTTACCTGGTTGTCAATTTCTCAGAAAGCTAATACGCATAAGAAAATCTGATAAACATTTGCCATGTCTCCTTTCTGAACAAGACACCGGGAAAGAAACTAATATGGAAATTTCATCACCCACATTTGCTTTTTTTGCTTTCTTTGAGCCATCTAAATGATGCAAAGGAACATCTCAATTTGTTACAGTCACAGCAACTTTACATGAAGGTTAGGTTGTTTCTAAGCTGTCTCTCCTCACTTCGAGTTCCTTCTTTATAGAGTGAAGGGACACAATATTGTGAGTCATTCATGTGGTGCAAATGGCTATTAGATGTATTTCATTCTAAACTCAATTATGTGACTCCTTGGAGGAGAAATGAGTGGCAGAAAGTTGGAGGGAAAATCAGGCTGTACAAAGAAGTCCTGATAGCTTTAAGGCCCTTACAGATGTGCTTACTAAAGATAATTAAAACCTTGAGACTGTTGAAACCAATATTAAATCTTGCAATATCTGAACATTTAGATGCTTTTTTTTTTTTTTTTAATNTTAATTTGCCTTTGGAGTTAGTATGAGGAAATGTGCTGGAACCCATCTTTCCAGATAGTTTAAACATTTCCTATGAATCTTAAATTCTTTTCTCTGATTTTTGCTCTGCCAGTTACAAATAGATAAGGCTGGCTGATAGTCACAGCAAGTCTTCCAGAGGCCCAAACATAAAGCAGACTTTAGTCTTATATGACTCTTCAATTTAACACGACCATCGTTTCCAAGAACAGACACGAAAGCAAACAAAAAGCTTTAGAAAGACTCATAACAAACATGCTACGGACACCCCCAAATCCTATATATTTTCATTGCCACAATCCCCACACCCTTTGCTTCCTTCCCTTCACGTGCGTCTGCTTCAGCCAGCGAACAGTTTGACAAATTCCCAGCTGCAGTACCAGCTTCCTTGTGCCTGTTGGGAACTAAGACCTAGCTGCATATGAACTTCATATAACTACTAGCTGTATTCAGATGGCAGTGCGGACAGTGAGAAACGTTAAAGTGAGTTCTGTGTTCTCTTCAGCAGAAAGCTGCTTTCCCCATTGCTCAAACCAAATTGCTGGGGAGAGCATAAGCTACCTAGAGTCAGAAGAGGTAGAAGACGAACACAAGTAAATGAGAGAAGTACCACAGACACCTTCCTACTCACATCAATGTTTTCAAGGAATGATGAGAGGAAGGGGTAGACTGGCTGCAAAGCTCTCTTCCTTTCTCCATTTTGTCAGACAAGATCCTACTCAGTCTGTGTCACGCTCTCCACAGTGACAGCATACTACTCCAAAGGTAATACTTTCCTTGTTCCCCTCAGCAGAGCAACAACTCATTAGAAAGTGGGGAGGTGCAGCGAGGGGAAGTCTGTCTATTAATAGTTCTGCTTGAGCTCCGATGACACTGAGTTTTCAAAACTTGTCTTGTGAAACCGGTACCCTGATCAATGTATCAGGTCAGTGGTGCCAGCAATTAGTATTTCCCAACTCCAGGTTCCCACCTGCTGTTTTTCATTTGGTTATGAGCTTCAGTTTTTCACACCCTTACAGATAAATGCTCTTTTCATTACAACAAAAAACTCAAAGCAGTTTAATTTATTTACCTATTCTCTGTAGAACTGTCCTTTGCTATTGGATGAGAGATGTTCCAAGGTATTAAAATCACAGTAGGGCAATAGCTTTGGCATCTAAATGTCTATTTATTGCAAGGAAGCAAACAGATTTTGTAAAACATGCATTTCTTCATTCCAGTCAATTTGCTGTCATCTTTTTCTTTTATCTCTCCCCGTTTTAGCTCATTCGTGAAAAGGTTGTATGAGACAAGACACATCCAGTAGGACACCCTATAGAAGGATACTATGAATTCCATACCTGGAATAAAATATGATATTTGTGATGTCAGCAGCCCCAGAATGATCAATTCAAACTGTAACAACTTACACAAAGAGCTACCAAAGTGACTGAGAAATGACAAGAGTTAGAACTGAATGAGAGAAATTTAAAAGTTTAGGTTACTTAACCAGGCAAAGTAAAGAGAATAGGTATGATTCCTCTCTATGCACGCACCAAAGATTAAGCACCATGTAGGGACCTGAGAGTTTTAATCCAAATTATATCATGAGAAGAAAAATGAGCATTCACTGCCCAGGAATAAATTTTGTTTGGAAATAAAAACATTTCTAACTTCTACAGTAGGATGGTTAGGAACAGCCTGTAAACAAGAAGGGTGGGACAAAAATAAAAAGAAAAAGAAAAAAATCAGTAGCGTGAAAAAGGAATAAAGTTTATTTTAACAAACCACCACTGAAGCCCTCTCCTGCTCTACTAAAATATCTTTTCAAGAATTCATTATGATCATAACAAAGATTTATATAAATATCTATGCACCTGCATGGAATTTTACTAGCCACCTGCTGTTAAGTTAATGCTCAGAATATTAATTTGCTTAGCAGGTCTGCTGTCATGTGAAGGTCTATTTTCATTGTGTGTTACCACATTTTGTTGCATGGAAATCTCCCCTAGGATAATTTTGTTTCTATGCAAGTAACTGTTCCCTTGGCAAAAGCTTTTTTAAGTATTATACGTGCATTCACAAATTTTTCTTCATACTGTATCACCTACTTGCTACCTACCCTTTGTGAATGCTAAAAAGAATATAAGTCCAAAGACTGATTTTCAAAATGTTGAGAAAAAGCGATCTTCGGCGTAATGCCTGCCAATTTTAAGATCTAAAACTCAGAGAATGAAAAATCTGTCCTTAAATAAATGTTGTCAGCCTGCCAAATATATTATAATATTTTTTTCATTGTTGTGGTATTTCTTTATCACTAGCCTGTAGCTGTCTGCATGTTTACTAAAATTTTAGACTGAATTTTCTGTTCTCCCTGTCCTGGAGCCAGTCAACCTTGGGCGATTTTTTGCTTATTTGCATACAGAAAAGAGGAAAGTTCCAAATGTTCATCAGGTACTAGCCTTTAAGTGAGACACTTATGATATTAGACCAGTCTCAATAGACTTTGTTCTCATGCAGGCAAGTCATTTATTTTCATTTATCTTCTGCCTGAGAGGTTATTCCGCTGATTAATCTACACAGGCAGGCTCATTCCCATTTCTCCAAACTTGATAAAACTCTTAGTGACACTCCTAATCAATACAAAACAATTCTGATTTACTTTTCACTTAGCCACTTACATACAAAAACTCTCTTTCTCCATAAACCCAAGTTTTATCTAGGTAGCAACAAGAGTCAGAAAACTTCCTTCTGGAGTATTAATCAAACTCACCCACATAGCAATCATTACTGAGCTTTGGTGCAAAACTACCAGAAGACTGTCAGTATCTGTTCACTTTTGTACCACTAGGTGTCATCATCCCATCCCAAGACCTTGTTTTCCATTTACTGATAGATTGTTTACTTGACAAGCACAGACTTTGTCTACAATTCAAAAATGTTTCGTGTTTGACATCCGTATTAATTATGATGACTAAGGAGAAATAATAAGAACAATCATCTCAACAATTCTTTTAATACAGCTTGTCCCTGTCAATAGTGATCATCCATGAGACAAATGGATTCCTAGCAATTGGTACAGACTTTGCTTTGTGTTTTGCAGCTTTTCTCTTGATTTTTCAACAAATAGTTGAGGAAGACAGTACTTAGAAGGGTAGACATTACTGGTCTTCAACCAACTTTATAAAATAATTAATACTTAAAAGGGAATTTTGCCCGACTTCCATGACAACAGCAGGAATTCACCCCAACAGCTTAATCCCACTAACACTAATGCAGTTTGCAAAATGGCACAGGTAAGGCCATGAGGGGTTCGGGGAGGACGGGGGTGTCTTCTTCTGAACAAGAAAGGTATATGAAGAAACTTTTGTGACTGGAAGCAACAAAATAAACCTACACAGCTCTACGTATCGATGAAGAAAACCATTCCATTAAATATATAAAGTCTCAAAGAAGAAAGATAATGGTTTAAATAATTTCTCAGCCTTCCTCATGGTTTCTGAGACAATTTTTCCACACCAAGTAGAATAAAGGAAGATACACCCAAAGCACCCGTGTTAATAATACATTAAGTCCAGCTGCCATGCTCTCAACCTTACATACATGTAGATTTAGATTCTTTAAAAGTTATTTTGAAACTCAGCTTCATAAACTGTAAGGGAGAGGGCGTAAATATTTCCAATGGTCTGTGTGACCAGAATACCTTAATTTGACGTTCAATATAAGCACCACAAACAATATTTTTATTGTTTAAGCAATCTTCTTTCACAACTCACTGGCTCTATAATAGTCACAGGGTAGGTCTAATATTTAAGAGTTAGGAGGAGCTCAACCAAGTTAAACATTCTAATTTTCTTTAAATATCCTATAAACATGTTTAAATGCCATTTATGGCACCAATTACAAATTTTGTGAGGGAACACATTTATGTGGTGAAAGAAACTTGTTGACCAGTCTGCTGCTAAATTTGTTCCTATTTCCATCCCACAACATGACTCCTCCCCTCTCCCAAAATATTGGAAGATTATTGTTTTCACTGTGTGCTAAACAGCCATGACAGTGCTCTGTTGGCAGAGAGAGTCATGGTTCTTGTGCCAGCTCCCAGAACATCATGCCTATTAGTCACGGCTTTGTAAATTCTCTCACATACAATATCTGAACAACCTGAGAAGAAATTGTCCGATTTCTCATTGCAAGCATGTACTACAAGCTGAACCTTAAAGTGCTAATGCTTAATACACAGATGCAAAAGCATTGTCTCCTAATGCTAGATAAAGAAAGCTACAGATTCTTGCAAAAGCAATACTAATGTCATACTGTAAACTCACTGGGATCCAGTTCTGCCTACATTTCCACTTACCAAGATCCAAAGTCTTGGAGAAATCTGGTGCTGAGTACACAGAAAACTGACTCTAAGAATATTTAATCTTCATATTTTTGTACTTACATGAACCCAAAGAATATTATCTTTTATTGACTAACTAGCAGGTACTATTAACATGAGCTGGAAACTGGAGTGCTTTTAGCAATAACTGCCTACAGAGAAATGCACATCAAGTCAGTGGACAACATAACTACCACTGCCTTTTCAGATATAACTCACATTGTATTTGCCATTTCTCTATCATACCTGCATCACAGGAATTTTTCACCTGTTCTTCCCAAAAGGGGATCTTTTGGAAGGTATCAGTCATGTGGCCACAGATGTGCCCAACTGGCCGTTTCTTCATAGTCAAATTGTCTATGACCTCTACTTGCAAACTAACTGCTCAAGCAAGTACTAAAACAGGAAAAAAAAAATCAGGAAACTAAAGGTTACAGCCTGGGTTAGAAGATTCTGCAGTCCCAATGGCTTAGCAAGACTCACTAGTCTGACCATTGGTCAGGACTTGCAGATCATAGCTGGCTGTCTTTAACAGGTTTACCTTCTAAGCAAGACTCTTAAGCTAATATGGAACAATGAAGCACACTTTTTTTTTCTTGCACATCCAAAATATTACTATAAATACCAAGGAATTAGTTTCTATTATCATCTAACGTAATTAACATATCACTGTTTCTTTATGTTGATTTTCAGTTAGGTATGAAGAGGATCAGTTTTGCCAACTCAAAGATAAGCAAAAGCAGAGCAAAAGCACCATCAGGAGATGGTCTTAAAAATCAGAGGTCCTCCTTAGCCTGTTTTCAAAATTCTGATTCCCAAACTGGCACCCACTTTTGGCAATGTAAGTCATGCATACCATCTTCTGCCGTGTTCATCTGTCCTTCCCAACTCTACTGTTGGCAGAAGCAGAGAAAAGAGAAGAACGAACCAAGTCTACTTGCAAATACTAGTTCAATTTTAGAGGAAGATGACTGGTGATCACTGTTTGATGGCCCCTTCTGCCTTTGCTGGTGATAACTCTTAATTGTTCTCTTGGCGAACTCCAATTTGCCTTTCCCTTCTGCACAAAAAAAGAGGAAACTGAGTGAGTTGCTCTCAGGAAATACACAATCTGAGAACAGAAGCTTCTGTTGGTGGCAGGTGAGGCCCTCAACCCACAATTACCAGCTGGAGCTGCAACTGCAACCTCACAAGAAAATCAGCCAAAAATTCCTGAGCTAACAGCAGCTGTTCAAGAGATTGTGAGGAGCTGCCAAAAAGTGACATAAAGTCGTGGGAGTCCCAAATATTTTGAGAGATTTGGCAAATAAGACAATAATCATTACATGTTAAGCCACAGCTCTTGATCCAAAAAAGAAGATGTGGCATATTGCCTAAAATGAATAAGCTTAGTGATCTTAATTTATTTTGCATGCGTCAAATAATCACATCATTTAGGGAAGTGGTGAAGAGACACATTTTATTTCTTTCTTTCAATTTTCTTCTTCCCTTTTCTGTTTGTATTTCTGTTTGTTCTGTACACCCATATGTTTTTTGACTCTACTTATGGATTTCGTAGGGAAGAGATTACTTTCTCATTTTTTTTTACGTAGCACAGAGTACAGAGAGGTTCTAAAGGTTAAGATGCATAGGCCTCAGGCTTACTACTAACAACAACAACAATCTTAAAATCCATTAAACACATTTTGTAATCACACCAACCATTGCTGGCATGATCAACATGCTGCACGGATGCTGAAAATTTACTGTGTTTTCTACCAGAGATTGTTTTTCCAAACGCCACTAGGAAAAATTAGCATGGAGTACTGCTGCTGTATTGCTTTTATCTTACAAAAGATTACATTTCCTACATTTGTCATTCAAAAAACCTCACTTACACAAATGTAATAAAAATTTGAACTATGAAGAATTATCTGAGCTACAATATGCAACCAAAACTGTAGTTTTGCTACGGGACAGGTTAAACCACCAGGGATAATGCATGTGAGTTTGCCTAGTACTAAATGAAAAACAAAATACTGAGAACATGAAACCCTAAAACAGAGCACTGATTCTGTAGGTAAGGCAAATGCCTAAAAAGCAAAGGAATATATGGGTTCTCCTTTCCCCAAATCATTCTGCCTGTGCCTGTTTCCTCCAGCTATAAAATTGGGTTTGTAAGTTTGGGGGGGGGGGGTTCCTTTCATTTGTTATTCATCTCACAGAACATGATATGAGCATAGGGTATTTTACCTTGCATTTGCTTAAAAGCCAATAAATTAGAACCTTGATCTTGCAGACTTACAGTGTCTACAGTAACATAAATACAGCACAGCAGAAAAACACACACACACACAAATCAGTCTTGTCCCTGGATGCCCTAGAAAACTTTGGGGGTTACATGAAAACCCTGCTGTGCTTTGGTGTACAAGCCCACAATTTCCCGAGTTCACAATCTCAGCTTTTCCAATATAAATGCTGTCTTAGTGTTGAAGAAAATTGCTACAGTTTATTTGTACAATTAATGTCACTGCACTACATCTTAGTGAAAGTCTAAATGATTATGTATTAGCAGGTATTCTCCTTGCATGAAATCACATTATCGTGACATAGAATAGTACAACTATGTAATAATGTGGTAAAAAATGACTAGGGACATTTGTGAGGATAAAAAACCAGTATTCTGTGCCTGGTTGGTAGCCCAC
Source organism: Himantopus leucocephalus (assembly GCA_003993805.1). NCBI lineage: Eukaryota > Metazoa > Chordata > Aves > Charadriiformes > Recurvirostridae > Himantopus > Himantopus leucocephalus. The sequence continues at coordinate 14,225,583 of RSEF01000006.1, read as the reverse complement.
ATGAAGGCACCGCCCAGTAAACTTAACATTTTTGCTTACAACTTAAAGGTATGCTTAAAGGAAGAACTAGGAGAGCAAACTAAAGAGGAAGACTGACCATAAAATTTAATACAAACTTTGCATAAACTATTTCAAGGGAAGCAATGCATTATTTTAATTTAAGATCTCCTTGACTCATGAATACTCCCAAAATTCATTTTTAACTGCTTTCAGCAATCGAGGCTCCACAGATTCTATAGCAAATTTCAGGCAAAGCGCTCCGGTGCCTCTTCACATGTTCAGCTTTAAACTGATCACCAGATTTTGAAACAGAAGGCACTTTTCTCTTTTCCCCTCTCAGTGAAGATGGCTGGGAATTGTTGCCAAGCGTTCTGGTTATTTCCTGGGATTGGCTGGGAATTTAATCCAATTTTTATTTTAATGATCACTGAAAAGCGTCTAAACATTGAAAATGCGTGTTTGTGTCATTACCACACCTCACAAAAGTGGACGAATGGCTCACTTTACTACTGTTCTGCAAAACGCCAGGGTCTTGAGGGCACCAGTAGGCCTTCATGGCCTGGGCCAGCCCTGCGGGATGCCCTGCCCAGGCGCCCCAGGAGCCCCATCCCATGGCGACTACCAGGGAACAGTGAGGGCAGCTGCTCCCTGTGGGTAACCGGCGGCCTAGGGTGGCCATGACACAGGCCTGGCCAGGCCCTCACCCACAGCGGGGCCCTCCTACAGTGCCACCCGCCCGGGGTCAGTACAGCAAGGACCTGCCAAGGGTCCTGATCCCCAAGGGCAGGACAGGGCAAGGCGGAGGATGCTGGAAATGTCTGCTAAAGCCAGGGAAACGGGGCGCCGGGGCAGCACCCCTATGGCCTGGCCGGGGACCAGCATCAGCCCCCTCTCCTGGGCCGTGCGCGGGGGCAGGCCCCTGGGCAGCCCATTAAGGCCTCTTGATGCCAGAATGAAATTTCTTCTGGGCCAAAACCCAGCAAGTGAATGTTTTAACCCTGTGGAAAGTTTTAATGGCCGAGATGCAAAGGAATTTTTTTGATGGAAATATTATCCCAGGCTTACGTATGGGAGGTTGGCCAGGAGCGGCAAGATTATAAAATGCTGCTTTCACTTTTAAATAAAAGCTGCAAAGTATTATTTGTGAAATTGCTTTCTTAATCTGTCTTCCCCAGTAAGTGCTCTCAAAATTGACTTCCGCACTAAAAATTAATTTACAAGGCTTTAAGCAGTGAAAAAAAGGACAACAAAAATACCATCTTATGGCTGTTATGCTAAGGACATAAATGAGATGGAACAAACTCAAAATGAGCATTTATCTGCATTATTCTATTTTGTAATCACTACCTAGTGTTATTTTCCATTAAAGGAAAAAGTAATTACAAAAATGCGTATCATTAAGAAAATGCCATTCCTACAACATATCCTATGCGTTCTAAAGGCACTGGCAAACATACAGCTGTAGTTTGATTGCACATAAAAACGAATAGAAAAGAAGGATTGCATTTTCCTGATCCACCTTGTAATATAAAGCTACCCTGGCTCTGTTTCAGAGGAAGTCCACAAATACAGCAATGGAATTCTCCTGTGGTTTAGATATGAGCGCATTTTTGGAAAACGTATTTGTACAAATATTAGCAAAAGTTTTTCCCATATTATAAAACAACAATAATATGAAAGAAAGGAAAGTCAAGGAAAGGTACTTTGATAACAGAGAAAAGCAACATGAATACATGTAGGAATTAAATATTCTGAAGTCAGTTTACAAAAGTCCTAGAAGGACTACTAGGCTGCAGAAATTATGTCATGGTTTTCTTGGGAAAACACTGACAAAAGGTCATAGCTCCACAGAAGAGAATGGTATTTCATAACAATGGTGTCTCTACAGATTTAAATATGACAGTTAAACTTATGAAAATTAAAAATTGGCAGCAATATTAACATAGGTGCAGAAGGATACCCAGATTTTTTAATTTTTTTTTAACATCTTAATTTTTTAACCTTGATAGAATCTTATCTAGGTTTAACCTCTAAATGGCAAGCATTGAAACAAAACCTACAGAAAGCAACTCCTTGGCTGGTTGTTTCCTGAAACACTCACAGGTTTTGCCCTCCAAGCGGTCTGACCTTTAACTATCAAACTTCAGTACCATACTCCTATTTTTAGGGTCAAACACATCATTATCAACATGCGTGAACAGAAATAAATTACAAAGATTAGCCAATGGTTGGGGCATCTTTCTTTTTCTGGCAACTTTTCCCCTTTTTAACATTTTACACATTAGGATTGCCTGAAAGCTTAGAGCTGTACCGTCACAGTCACTGTACCATCACAGTGACAGCTTACTGAAGTTGTGCAATAACTGAGTTCTCTTAATAACAAAGTTCTCAGTGCCAGCCAGTGAGCTAATGGAAGCCTGAAAGGTTCCCCGAGAATGAAAGGATGCACATCACATTATTACAGTAGACAGCTTGGCTGTAAGTCCATAGCTTTGAAATTCTCACTGTAAAACATCTGCCCTTAATTCAGCAGTCAAAAATCCTTCAGCTCTCTACCCACAAACTCCTCAGTCAGCCTTGTCAAGTTACCTATATTTTGACACCCTACAGAGCCTAATAGAGATCTCCAAGCCTGCCTTGTAACACAATCTGAGTTGCTGGCAGCCACAACTGCCTTCACATGCCATGTCTTTCTGATCTCTGCTGTTAACAATACTTTAAGTGTCAACAGATGTCATCATGTGTAACATGTCAAGAAGAGCCAATGCATGCGTCCTACAGTTCACATGTTTCCTTCTAAAGATATATGGCACATATATTATGCAGGCAGGTCCATTATAGCCATTCTGACACTTTAAGTGCACTAGCTGCTTGGGAAGTTTACTTCAGTGTTCAATTTTTAAAGTGAACTCATTCAACTTGCTTTTGGAAAGGGATTTGATTAAAAAAAAAAAATCCCCTGGAACAGACCACTGACAGTTCCTTCCTGTGTGCCCAGGAATATATCACAGTTCTTTGGCAGCTGGAGATGGTGACCTCTTACATCGCTGGCTAGACTCTGGTGGTTTAACCGTAGTGTTAATGTTAAACCACCAAAGCTCATGGCAAACTGTGAAATCCACCACGTGCTACACTATAGCACTCGCACACATATAAGACAAAGTTCCAGTGTGACTTCCAGACCACAGACACTGAACTTCAAGAGATAGTGAGTGTTTGCAGATTAGAAACATCTGTGTGCCCTACCCATATCTCTCTCAAATGCATGGAAATTCTGTTTCATTTAAACAAATGTGTCTAATCCTGTTATGAATGGAACCAATAACTTCCAGTCTATTTAATAATTTTCTGAATATATTTAGTAATAAATTTGCATATATGACAGACCACAAGCGATCAACAAAACATTAACATAAGCAATCACAGTCTGAAATGCTGAAGTCAGGAAGCTAATACATTGAACCCATCAAAAAATTCTGAGATGTCTTAGCCAGTACTGTTTTGAAATAAAAACCAGCTATTGTGTCAGTTGCATTCAGATCATTTAATACGGTCAGCTCTTTTTTCTTTTCTTTTCAGAAAGTAGCAGGTCTCTGCAAATATTCTATTCATGGAAAAAGAAAGATATTCCCACCAGAGCAAAATTATTCACTGTTCCCCTAGTTTAGAAGGATGACACTCTCCAACACAATGAAAAGATTCAATTTTTAGAGGCTACATCAGCCAAAGGAACAGTTCACAAATAAACTCTAGTCTATAGTGTGATACCCAATCAATTACTTGCCAGTTCTTTGATGTAATTTGTCAAAGGTTGTCTACAAACAGTTTTGAGAAAATGAAGAATTGTGCTTAGTTTAAAATGGTAACCTTTTGACAAGTGCTTACATAAGTAAAGGTTTTTTAGTCTTGACATGACTGATTAATATTATTAAGAATTATTTAACAGTAGACGTTGATGTTATACACTTTACATCCAAAGAATGACACTGCACTACACTCAAATGAGAGCTTAAGGAAATAATTACCACGTTAAACAATGATTCACCAATGTGCAGTTTAAGGAACTCATGTTTCCACCAGCATTGCTTAAATTGGTGAAGCAAGAAAGAAAACTCTAAGAAAATACAGATTTTTTACATATCGGATGAGATTGTAGAACTCTACAGTTCAATTAACCTTCATGATACTTCAAGGGATAAAACATATTCTTTGCTGAAAAGAACTATTAAAAACTAACATTACCAAAAAAAGTGTCATAATATGCATATGGAGGGCCACTGTGAATGAAAAAATAATGAAAGAACATGCACCTGACTGAACATACAGGAGATTAGCATTTGGCCAAATACTGTTAAGATTCAGAGGCCATTTGGCGATCTCTTTGAAGCCAATCAAGAAATACCAGTGTTTCTAAGGAAAATAAAGCCAGCAAGTTCACCAATGCCTCTGGCAGCGTTGTAAATAAAATAAACAACTGGCTAGGTCATTATGCTGCTTCTATCTTACACTAGACAGAGTCCATTAAGGTATGGCATATAAAGAGGTGGATCTGCCTATATGTGCTGGAATGCATAATGCACTTCTGTTATATTCATTTTGGCACTTTCCCTAAGTGGCAGACAGACTCAAGTATTTTCAATGACTAAAATTATTACACAGTAACTGGATAGATAAATAGATAGATATAATTCAACCTTTCTTTCAAGGATTAAATAGAGAAAATTGAAACATTTAGACAAAGTCCTATAAAAATGGGAGTTACTTGCCAAATGTGTATGTGAATTCTTATTTCACGCATCTGTAAAATCAATGTCATTCAAGTCCTTTTGAAAAAAGAGACATTTAGCTCAGTCAGACAGCTACCATCTTAGAAAGAACAAGAAACAGGCATTAGAAGTAGAACACTTGAAAATACGCAGCCTGTAAAAGAACATTAAAAAAACCCTCGCATACTTACTTCAGCCAGCAAACAGGTCTGCCGTACCATGTTCTCAGTATGAATCTGTTCATTAAATGTATATATAATTCCCTATGCCGACAGCTGCTATAAAAATTCTTGTAAAAAGAACCCAAGTATAGCAGATCTGACTCCCAACTATATTGTTACACTGCTTATATTAGGAAGGGAGAGATAAAAAGTATTGGCATGAACTTTAAGGTTCTTACAGCTCTGAAGAATTTAGTTTCTATTCTTGCTACACATGCTTCACTTAAATTGTAACTGCCAAAGTGATTACGTGTTTTTACTGAACCGCGTTAACGCAGCAATCATAAAAAAAAATCTCACAAATGTGCCAGAGTTCACGTAAGGTTCCCATCCTTTTTGCAAGTGACCGCATCAAAGCTTTTGTCTATAACCAGGTCTTGATACTCTGAAATAGTAAATATTCTTCAATATTAAAATGAGCTTTACAGAACTAATTTGATTACTAATGCATGTATATACTCTAGTCACCAATTAAATATCTTTCTACCGCTTCATACATTTCTTTGAAAAGCTCCAGACAGCTTCAAATTAAACTTGTCTGGGAGAAATGGATGGCTTTCCTTCAGGTGGGAAGCAGTTGAGAATGGTAGGAAATGCTGGGAAAACCAACTGAAACATCAGAGCGCAAGATCAGGGAAGTGGTCTAGGGAAGACAGTTTGGGAATGGGAAACACTGGGAAGTGCTGGACATTTTGGGCCATTTGACATTCAACCTTGGCCACTACAGCCTGCTTCTCTTATGATGTACTCTGATTTGGACACAAGGACAAGGATTTTATCTGATTTCTCCACTCTTTCTTTTACCTTTTCTTTCCTTTTTCCTGTTAGAAAAGTTGTAGTAGATAACAGGATATAACTGAAAGGTGAAAAATCCAAAAGAAAACCAGCGCGTTTCTCTTAAAGCCCTTTTTTCCTCACTCACATCCTGATAGGAAATCTTTCACAGTTCTAATGAAGAAAGTGAGCATTATGTATTACTTAGTATAGTTTTTTGAAGGTGATAAGGCCTACCACATGAAAAAGACAGACGGAGGAAACAAGGGCATCTTCTTTAGGGAAGAAACAGGTCAAATTTATTGAAATGTGAGAGCACAAATTAACAATTTGAATAGGCAAAACCCTGCAAATTCTTGTAACAGTCCAACAGCTTAGGAAAAATAATACCACAAACTTCAATTGTTTTTGATATAAAGCCTCAAAGGAAACAGAAGGTTAAGAACTATCAACCTCATGTAAGACCAGAACAAAATCAGCTTTTTTTAGAAACTCTCCATTCTCTTCACAAGCTGTCAGTTAATTCTTTTTCTACATCATGTTATAAAAGGTCTAACCTCATATTTAATGCAGCCTACCAACCAAGGAAACTCTCTCAAGCACTTCTGCAAATTTTGTGCGAATATCTTGTGAAACACAAAGGAATCAATCAATTAAATCATTCAGCAAAACAGTTTAAAACTGCTTTATAAACAGGTTTAGAAATTCTAGTCTATATTATACAGGTTAAATTGCCCAATAAGGAGAGAAAACTCTGCATTTTGGGAGGTTTCAAACCATATTACGTATCACCTGGAAAAAAAAAAAAATCATCACAGTCTTTTTAAACGTGGAACAAAAGGTTCCTCTAAAACGCCTGTAGATCCTTAGGGTCTGAACACTCAGCTTATAAAGGCTGTAGGTCAGACTTCCCCCCCCTCCTTTCGATGTTTTCCTAGCACAATCTCTTTCCTTTGGGTTGCCACTGAGCCTAACCTGCCTGATGTCAGGTTCCATCAGTTTGGCTAGCGCACTCCGGTAACTAAAGATGAGCCATAATCACAATTCTGGATCTGGATACTCCAAATCCATTAAGTGTAACTATTGAGATCTATGAAGATGAAAAATGAGTTGTGATTACACTTTTATAAATACGTATTTAGCATTTCTAGAGCAGCAGCACACTGTGGTGCACTAAGTAGACCCAAAGGACATGGTAACAGCTCTAGGTAGTAAAAGAAAATTCCCATAGCTGACTTATCAGAGCTTACGTGAAGCTGTAGGTCTGACTAGATATTTTTGTCTGCTGATGCTCCTACTAATGTAGATGAGTTTTGTGTCATTTTGCTATACTGTAAATTCATCTTAATAAACACAAGGATAACACTGAAGAGAATAATAAAAAATTGCTTACATAAAAAAAATATTCTTTTTAGCTCTCTTTAAAGGCACTTGGGATAGGAAAGTAAGCAGCAGAGGTGTTGGCTTTGTACAGAGGTCAACTGACTAGGAAAGAACTAAAAATGCTGGTTTACATCCTTAATCTTAACTTTAAGAAAAAAATTTAAAAAAGGTTTCTAAACTCCTGCTGAGGTAAACCCATACCTATAACTTCTTGAAAAGCTCTTTTCTCTGTTCATAGAGTTTAGGAAAGGTAGTTGGTGGTTAGATTGAGCCAATTCCTCTAATGCTTTAATGTGTAGAACAGGCACAGCATGACTGTAACATCCACAGTGTCTATGAGACCTGAAGTCAAAGGACACTTTAGAGAATTGTGGTAACTGTAACAAAGACGAAAATTGTACCACAGAAAATATTCTTTAGGAAAAAGCCCACAGAGATGTATCTAATGAATTCACTTAATATACAAGCATGCCAAATAACAGTGACTTCCTCACCAGTCATAATAACAAGTTTCAAGTTGTAGGTTGCCCCCTTTGTTTATATATATAATTCAAATACCCAGTGGAAAGACTAACAGCTGGTGGGTAGGGGCTGCTATTCTTTCCTAGGCTAGTGCAAAGAGGTGAAAGGATCCCCTTCTCACACTACTGACAACACATAAATTAACAGGCAATATATAATCAACGATAGATCACCACTTACTCTTCTTAAACTGTGGAATTAATATTATATATATGCATCCCCATATATATATGCATCCAGAAACATCTTTTCTTCTCTGACTTTCTGGTTAAATTGTGGATCTATGGATTCACCTGAATACAGTGGCCTGGATTTCTCCTTTTCCTCTCTCTGTTTCTGTTGGCCTCTCTGATAGCTTTGTACGGCTCATACAGAATGTGTCAGCGCTTATCTTGTTTGTGTTGCATCTACCACGCAATATCTCCATCCAACCTTCACCTCTCCTTGTAATGCCTTTTTAGACACATAGATATAATGAATTTATTTCTGTCTCTTATGTGTTTCTATATTAATTCCTTTGAACTGACTCTGAATTAATGTCAGAGAATCCCTTGTGAGTTACGTCATGATCCCGTCACGATTCCTTCCTCCTGTTGGATGGGATCTATTTCAGACTCCACAATTTCAGGTGCTCTCCCTTTGTGTTAACAGATGTCAGCCTCCTGAATCAGATCAAGGTCCACACAGAGTATATTCCATTCTATCAGCATTTGATGTAAAAACCTACATCAGATGCCGAGTGGGGGTTGGAGAAGATCTGGCAGCTGGCATGAGTGGGAGTAAGCAGCCTAAGGACAGTGTGCAAAATGTAGCAATGAATGGCACTTCCATTTTTATCAGAAACTGAGCCTGCGCTTGCTAAAGGATCTGATCTGCTGCTTAAAATTATATTTCTAACCTGCAATTCTTTCTTATTGCTACTTCCAGCACCGATGTGCATTGAAATTCCGTACAAATTGGGGCTCAGTAATATCTGGAAAAGGAAGGCAAGTTATCATCCTAAAGGGTTTTATTGCTCCTCCCCTTTTTGATTAAGGCCTGAATCTAATTTAGAGCTGAGTGGCTGTGAATCTTCTTTGCTTTACTTGTGTTCAGTGGTTATCTACAGAATTCATAAGATTTCAAATATATACACATGTACGCATACACACACACACATAGAGAAAAGAGAATATGAGAGAACATCTCTATATACTACATGCTGAAAAGCTTAGTTTAATATAAATCCCTAATGGAAAAAAAACAGAGAAACACTAACATATATTCTGCATTTCAGACAGTGAAACTTTAGGCAGCATAACTTATATATTGATACTAAAGACTTGCTGTAGGAGAAAAAATTGCTAGTAAGAAAGGTTTGTTTATGCAGTATATAGCATCTGAGCCCCTACAATGCCAATAATCTTCAATTCCTATTGATCTGAATAAAATCAGAACCCTAAGATAATCCTTTCGTATTATTTGAAGGAGTGTTTACAGAGAAAATGTGTGGTTCTGTGTCTGTAATTAATATAGATAAGTAATTAAGGTAATAATATTTTATAATTCAAAACATTGACAGACAGACATCAAAATTATTTGCCTATTACTATAAGGTCCTCCTGGTGCCATTTGATTTTGCTTTAATAGGATCTTTAGTTAATCTCTCTCAAAAACATGAAGGAACCAACACATTTGTGAAATGACTAAACATAATTGAGTGCAGATCTTGTTTTTGTACAGATGGATCTTATCTGAACAGTTTCCAGCTATAGTTGTTGTCTTGTCATTATCTTCTATATGTAGCAGTATCCTTAGCTGTTAAAATACACATTTCAGGTCAGAGCTGTTGCAATTTCATATTGAAAGTAATTTCTGAGCATGATTATCATTTATCAAGGGTAAAATAAATCTAAAATAATCTATAATCTAAAATCTAAAATAATTCCACTTCTGTCACTGTTAGGAGGGAGTGGTAACAGACAGCAGGTAATCTACAACATGACCACTGGGGGTCATGCATTTTACACAAATATTCCAGTACAGTAAAGTACTGTTTTTACTGAGTAGGAATAATATTTTTAAGAGCATTCAGTACTTCTAAAGAGAAGAACACTCAGAGATTAATATCCAGAGATATTAACCACCTATGTTCTCTAATTTTTAATTGTAAGTGGGGAAAAATGAATACTACTTTGTTCAAAGAGCTAGCCAGAATAGTATCAAGAAACTGAAAACAACAGGCACAGTGTTTAATATCTATCTAGAAACCCACCCACACACCTTTTCCAGACTTTTTATTATGTTTTTAAGGGGACAAACAGGAAATTATAACTGCTCTGACATGGATTATGAAAAATGAAACACTGTAAACTCTGATTTGCCTTGTATGATTTACTTGTGCTTTTATCAAATCGTCTGCAGTCCTTCTAAGCACTACATAGAAGTCTCAATGAAAAGAGAGCCAAATGCTAGCATTCGGAGAAAAACAGGCATTTGATTCATCAAATTGTATGTACTAAATAAAAATCAAGATAGTTCTTAGAAGGGTAAAACCTATATACTTGCTTGCCACTCAATTGTAAATATGACTTAAAAATCAAACTGCCCTTTAAAAATAAAACAAATTTAACATGCTCACCAAACGTTCAAAAAAATTTCAAGTAAGGAAATATACCAGTAGAACCCTGCACGTAACATCTCACATCCAAACTTTATAGAACTTCAGTAAGCGTCTCTTTTTATAATCTTTATTTATATACATATTTATTTGCACTCACAGTTAAGAAAACGAAGCACACAAAAACTCTGAAAATACCAATCACACATTGACAACAAATGACACTGATGTCACTTTTCCAGTGAAACACCAAACTTAGTTCACCTATTTGACTAAACAGTATCTGTACATGCAAACAGATCACTAGACATACATTTTAACTTTTTAATTTTAAAACCTTAAAATTCTGTCCAGCTTAACATTGACACTATATATTTTGGCTGCTGATTTACGATCAAGAAATCATATGTTTACAGAGAAAGACCAGGCTTGCACTTCAGTTGATATTCTGACGCATTACTGGCTCCAATTTATTACTCCTCATTCTCTCCCAGGCATACCTACTCTCTTTTCTATAGGCACGCTCTTATTACTATTAAGAGGACATAAACAATTTCACCATTAAGATAATAATATGCTCAGAAAAGTTTCACATCTATAAAATGATAGGGCTTATAAACTATTCTAACAGATTTATTACCCTTTAAGCACGATAAACCTAATAAACAGTGACACAAACCCAAACTCCAGCCCTATCCACTATATACACTCCACAGCTTTAAGACCACTTCTCTCTCCCACCTTCAGCATTCCAAAATGACTTTTGCTACAATTTTTTTTTTTTTTTTGAGTCATCTGCAAGCCCTGAAGTCTCATCAGGCATTTTAGACTTGGCAAGATAACTTTTTCCTTTGCCAAAAGAGGAGGAAGTTCATACAGTAATACACCCAGTAATCAAACACGAATATTGTCTAGTGGGAAGAATCACTCCCTGTCTTTTTTTATACCTCCTGGTGTGTTCATTTTCATTGTTTTTAGTCAATCGAGTTGCTCATTTCAGAAGTGAATATATCTTATTTGCTTTAGGAGCAAATAATTTCTACTGGGGGGAAAAAAAAAAGAAAAACAAACCTCACAAACCTATACCTGTATAAGGTGTCCTCAACAACAGCAATCATCCCAACAACATGAATGCCTATGCTATGCTTTTTGTTTAGTGGTAACATTGAATGCCTCAGCAACATTAACTCTTTCAATATTTATGTGAATGCACTAGAATCCCATAATAAAACACAATGTACATCTTTTTGTCCACCAGGTTATCACTAAGCCTTCTAAATAATTTGAATTTTTGTCCTAAAACTGTAGATCTGCCAATTTATGTAATTTTTGAAAAATCAATGTCACGAGGGACATGAATATTAACTGTGCTGAGAACGAGTGAAAAAGCAGTAATCTCCATAAAAAGAAATGGTACCTGCCAGGATATTCTTTATAAAGTGGAAACTACCTGAAGTGAAGTTTGATAAAGAAATTAGAAAGGAAGAACGCCAGGTTGTTTACTCTCAGTGTTTAAATTAAACACACAGCTTGCCCCAGGTTTTATCATAGTGCAAGATCTGGTTACATTTACAGTGCTTCAGAAAGAAATGGAGCTACCTCAGACTTCAGATGACTTCAAAATATTTTGCTCTCTGTAGTGCTGGTTTGCCACTGCTTAGAATTAAATTGAATGGGAAAATATTATTATGAGGCCTACTATTCTGGGGCCCACTCAGCACACCAGAGTGGCCAAGCCAGTTCGGTTTGTCAGCTGTCCTAGGAAGCTCACCTTCACTACATGGCATCTTCTTTCCTCTTTTTGCATAGGCCAACATGTCAGTCAGTGACACAGAAGAAATTTCATTGCAAATTTTTGAGTTTCATAATGTTACAAGAAAAAAAAAAAAAAGCTGAGTTCTATCACTTGGGAATAGAGTTTAGATCAGCAATTAATCTAGTAATCCAGGTCTCACAAACACCAACTTTGATGTAATCACCATCACAGATGACTGTACGGGACACCTCATTGGAGTGTTAGTACCACCATAGGCCACCTCTAAGGTTCCTCGTTACCAGTTCAAACAAGAATTTCTACTGCAGAGACAAAGGACAAGCAAGAAAACATTACACCAAGCCAATAAAAGAAATCAACTTGCTATGAACTTTCTGAATTCTGTATCTAAAATATGTAATTTCTTATAAAACAGCCGTCTAGAGTGGCTAGATTCTGCTGTCATCATCAACCTAATACTGAATCTAATATTAAGATGGGAATCCCGTCCAACAAAGGCTGGTGCACCAACCACAAGATGTCTAACGCTGTAGCTTGGACCAGTTTAAACTCCACAGAGGGATTCATATTACTGGAACTCAAAGCTCATCTTCAGCCATTTGAAAGAGGCTTCTTTCAACTAGGACTTTGAAATTCAGTATTACTTGGCCTACTAAAACCAAAGCACAGGGGAAAAAGAACGATTGTTCAGATAATCTACAAGAATTCACCTGTTCCTAACCCACAGAAGATCCCACCACTTCCCCCAAAATCACTAGTTTTGGCAAACTGGAGCAAGTACATTGCATTTTGATCTTGAGTTACATAGAAACAAGTTTGTGGTCAGCCAAAGCTCACATGGTGCCTGATATGGCAGGAAACCCGGACTGTTGGAGCCACGAAGGAGTACTACAATGAGCATAGGCAAGCTAAGCTGCTAATGAGTTCACGTACACCTCTCCAACGCTGCCACTGGGATCCCTATGCCATCCTTACTAAAACTTAAATCTGACTTTCCACAGGAAAACCTCCTGGGAAACACCGGTGTGTAAACAACATCTGTCCCACCTTTGGCGCGAATCCAAAGGGGGACACAGCGCAACAGTTGGCAGAAATGAATAAACATCTTAGTTTTTGAAGAGAT
>RSEF01000006.1:14197237-14212411 GCA_003993805.1 Himantopus leucocephalus | reverse complement strand
AAAAAAATTAGTTTAGAAATCAAGCTAAGAATCAGAATAAGGGCATTTTCTTTGTGGTATACTTAAAACAAACTCGGTAGTTTTACATGTAGGCAGTATTCAGGATTCCTGGAGGTCAGATCTAGACAAATGGGATTTCATACAATCAGTATGCAAAAGGAGCAAGTACTTCTGAAATCTTCTCAGATCTATAGAGCATAAAAAAGTAGAGTTGCCTAAGTTTAACTTTTTTATTTTCCACGTATAAAAAGAAATAAAGCTGTCTGATTAAGAACATGACAGTTGTGAATAAGCTCAGGGCTCAGCGTGAACCTCTATGCCTCTATGTATATTTGTATAAATCTTCCTATTCACAGTGCCACTGTTATTCTTGGATCCAGCTGTTTTACACTCCTTGCCAGATGGCACTTAAATGCACAATTCTAATCAAGTACAATATGTGACACAGTATTGGAAAAAATTACCTATTTAGGAATAACTACACTGGTGCCTCTGAAAATACAAACTCAAAAAACCTGAAAAACACATGGGAGGAGAACATATAAATCAAGTTGGGAGTGTTTCTGTGTCATTGATGGGCTCTATTATTTCTACATTGACACCAGTTGTTAGTGAAGGGACTCCACTGACCGAGGTAAACTTCAAGAGACAGGACAGTAATAACTGGTCATTAGAAAGCAAGATCTTTGTCAAAAAAAAAGTTAAATTTCTGTGCACAGCTTATATGTGTGGTTGTGCATTACATTGTACTGCACCCCAGAAGAGAAAACAGAACCAGAGCAGAAAAGGTTATTCACATCCTAAACAGTTTCCAAGCTACTGCCATAACAAGAAATAGAAAACGGGAGCCCTGAGTTACCAGTTTAGTGGGAAATTGAGTCCTCTGCTAGTGCTTTTACTGACCATGCCTAAAGACAATCATGGCAAGCAAATGTTATTCTCTATTCGAGTCACTAATTCAGTACAATATGCAGAGGTCAGGGTGACAAATGGAAATGACAAAATAGACAATACATCTTTAATGCTTACGTAAATAAAATTCAGAAAAGTATTTGCATATGTATTTGTTAAAACACCTTTTACATGCAGAAAAATAAACAGAAGTAGACAGAGGAAGGAGGAAGGTTGTGAAAAGTACTTATAAAAAAGCATAGAAAAAGTATTGGCAGACTTATTTCCTTACCTTGAAGAATTAAATGATGAAAAATTTTAAAGGAAGTATGAATTGGAAAAGAACAATCATTAGGCTATATGATGCGATTCTATACTAAAGCAGATCACTTTCTTAATCAAAACTCTAACTGCCTGCTTATGACTTCTTCATTTGTTCTGCTTTTATTGAAACTAAAAATGGAAGACAAACATTAAAGTGGAGGAATGTCTAAAAATAAAAATTTAATTATTTGGTTATTTGATACCTAGAGATTAAAATAATTACGTGGGTGATACTTATATCTCTTTGGCAAATGTTTCACGTTTAACTGCTATTTTCAGTATTGAAAAATACCATTGTTCAAGAAAACAGTATTTTATGAATGAGATTCAACCAATAAAGGAAGGAAGGAGTCTAGTCCTTAGTAATAAGTGAAACATTTCCTACCAGGATGTGACCAGATTTAATTGACAGGGACACCAAGACAGCAATTTCTCTGCTAAATAAATCCCCTGTTTAAGGACTGAAATCTTCCAGTAGTTGCTAACGTGCATCACTGGAAGTGTACATATTCACTTTAAAGAAAAATTTTCTATATATATCTTGCGGTACTAGGAGACAACAATTCAAGTTGGTGGCTTGTAGAAAGTAGAAGCAGAATAATCTTAATGAAGGGTATTGGAATAATCCCTATAGTTTTCAAAATGAATAACCTTCATTGTTTCCACCAAGAATTATTATTTTTGTGATTTTGTTTAGAACCTTTCTTAAAAGGTGAGTTAAGTACTGTTTTTTCTGAGGAAACTCCATTCAGGTTAAAGTAGATGTATTGGATCACAACTGTGCCCATACTTCATAACCGAGTATGGCACAGAGATCCCTAAGTTTGTGACAGAACCAGAATTAGTAGTCATATTGTATACCAACGCAAAGCTGCTTAATTGGCTCTGTGGAGATGTAGGACTAACTGATATGGAGGATACTATGTTGATGAAGCTGAACTATTTGCTGACCTCAGATCTCTCCGAATAGCACTGCACTGGACATACCATCATGTGGTACCAGTCTGGGAGAGTGCCTGTTAGAGTGATGAACCGGGTAGCGTAGAAATGCTTAGTTTACCCTCCTCACACAGCTGGGACTGCATTCATTTTGCCTCCAGTCACCTTTCCTATACCACGAACATAGCAGAGGGAGCAATGAACTATGACCCTTATTGAATTCCTCAGTGTCTTCCACCAGAACTAATCATGACACACATCCTTGCATGACAAAATTCAGCGGTCTTTCTGCTCTTTCCCCTTCCTTCACGATCTAAGAAAGTGGTGTTGTTATTCCCATCTTTCTTGATGTCCCTTATGTACGAAGTCATGTAGGATTCCTTTGTGCACGTATCTGCCATTGCATCTGCAAAACTACTGACAGATTAATAGTCTTGGATGGATAGATCACTGGCATTTTGTTTTAGATAAATGTTTACACTAGTACTCTTCAGCTTTGGATTGAAGACGTCATTGTTGTCACTCGGTACGTAAGATCAGATGACAGCTAAACGTCCGTGGCACGTGCGGAATACAACAGCTATAGAACGCGCTGTCAAGGGAAAGCACACAATGGCATATGTCACCATCTGTCTGCTGTGCACACTAGGTCCTGTTTGCCCCCACCGCTCCCAGCCAAGGTGTAGTCTGGGTTGTTCCAGTTGTTTTGTGGAGGATGTCACAAGCCTTCCTCCCACCCTACCTAAATTATTTCCTCTTTGACCAAATTCTTTAGGAATTAGGTTTACTAATCGNACTGATATTTCACTATATTTGATTCTACGTTGCTGAAATGGGTGTCAGGTCAGCTGCTAATAGAGAATAAAGCGGATTTTTTCACTGTGGGGGTATATCTGGGGAGTTTCTAACCTGAATTAAACTACTAATGAGTATTTACCAATCCACCCCCCACAAAAAAAGGCATACATCTGGAAAGAAAGTAAGATAAGAGAGAAGGAGGAGAAAACAAAGGAAAAGCGTGCAAGTAGAGTATATTAACTTGCCATTGCTGACTTTAAACTGCAGCCGAGAGTTAAACGTTGGCTGAAAACCCAGAGAAACCTACAGTTAAAACACTCTTCTACCCCCTTTGACAGAGCAGGCAATAAGCTGGTAGCAGTACATGGATTTGGTGGCCCACAGAAAGGTTAAGCACTCTAGAGAAATCTCCTGTGTTGTCAGTTTTGCTCTCCTTGAGGAAAACAATCGAACAAAGGCTTCTACAATTCAGTGCCTAAAAATCATTATACGATCCATTAGTTTCACAAAAGACAATTGCCCCGACAAATAGCTCTATTTTGTTGGTCTGAAATTGAAACATAAGTGGAAACAGGTTTTATTCTACTTGACACTTTTGACCTGGATATGTTTGGCACCCAGAAGCTTTGCCATTTAAAAAGTTTTAAAAAAGATCTTGAGAAAAGCATCACCTTATGTGCTTCAGTGGTGACATACAAAAGAAAAATTTGCTAAAATTAATGAGCGCGCTCACCACCATGTTAAGAAGGAAAAAGTATTGTCCTCACTTCAAAGGAGCTGAAGATAGAACTTGAGTTTTCCCATCACTTGGCTCCTCTCCACAAAGAAAACCTCTCCCTTAGCTATTTGTGTTATGCTTGACAGATTTAGGCTACAAAGGTACGGCTTGAAACTCACACAATACAGAGCAGATCTTCGTGTATTCAAGAATGCCTTTTGCTGGTGCTACCACCTACCTAAATATCAGTAAGTACAGACGTCAACAGCAAAATGTCTGATTTTTTGAGTCATGTAAGGATTGGTTTAGAAGATGACCACTGCAATTACAGACAGCTAGGCTGCCTCACATGGAAGGACTCCAGCATACTATTTTAACTGTTGCAGTAACGGCACGCCTAAAACTAGTTTGGAGAAAAGCAGCAAATACGGAGTCCTAGAGCTTTAAAATGCTATTGATACTTCAGGATATCATCCTCCCAAAGTCACTGGATTCAACAGAATAATATTCTATTAGGTCCCTTTTTATTGGTTTCTTCTGTGTTAGGCTACCAATTTGCCTGCTACACCACTGACAGTGTCCAGCTTGGTATGAAACCAAGGGCGGAGTACGAATGATATCAAAGAAAGGATATTCCTAGTCACACTGGTTGGTATGAAATCATCACATACCTCAAAAGGTCAGGATGAAACTTTCTGTTGCCTGGCCAAAACTACAACGCTATATGATAATGTTGATTTAAATCTAAAAAAAACATTGAGATGCTTTGCGGGTTTTTAGTGTCTCACCTTATCTTGGGAGAAATCTATCAAACGCAGGAGTTGGAAATCTGAACGGATATGCAAGATACAATGCTCATACTAATTCATTCACAGTTTTTCATAAATGTTCCTGTCGGTCTCCTAAAACACTTTTTCTCCTGCAAACTGTAATTTTTGGCAAATATTCTTCCCCTGTATTTCTTATCCTACTCTTGAATTTCAAAGATTTTACATATGCCCGAGGAACAAAAAAAAATATAATTTTGCAACACTATGTACAATCTCAACACACAAAAGTAGTTTTTCTCTCTATTCATTCCACAGATCCAACATGACTGTGTTCAATCTAGTTTATATATGATCTTTTTCCCATTCTTGAGTTATTTTGGTAGACCATGCACTATTATAAAGTTCTTCGCAATCAGGCAATGAGACCAAGCACTGATTTGAAGTAGATGAATGGAGCAATTTAAAGATGCATAATTGCTGCAGGAAAGGAGGGAAAGGAGAATGTACTAGAATACTCACTTTGACGAATCTATGAAGTATATTACAAGAGCACCAATACTAAGAGCGAAGACTAAGACAACCTACAAAAGAAAAGAAAAAGAGATTTAACAGTGTTAAAGTGAAACATTTACTCTTTTGCACACAAAAAAAGACAGGGAAAATAAATCACAAACTAGCATTTTTTTTATTTTGGCTGTCATTTTCTTTAGAAAGCTATTACCTACTTGAATTTCAAACACTATATATTATCATAGAATGCTTTCTTGCATTGAAAGAGAGACAAACAAGTTGAATCCCAGCTCAGGGAAACCCAGTATATAATTAGCTGTTAGATCCTAACCCCTGCTAAACTATATTCTGCAATTTCAAACGGCAAGCAATCCAAGTGCATGGCATTCAAATCCCACTATAGCTATATCAGAGCTACCCTTCAGAACTGCAGTTAAGTTTCTGCTCATTGGTAGGTAAACCAAGAGTGATGACAGATTAGACTGAATTTCCATTTATGTACCTAATTGTGAAATTCACGGGATAAGCGTAAGGCAATGCAAAAATATGAATTTACTCTGCACTCCTGTCCACTGAGACTCTAGTTAACTTTCAAACAGGTTAAAACATAGCTTGATGCAGCGTGTCCTGATACAATGAATAGGCACCTTACAGTCCCAACGCCTTCCCCCCTATAAATTTGTTGAAGTTTTGGAACCAAATCATTTTGTTAGGTCTAGCATCCAGCCCTTATTAACAAGGTAGAACTTGATTTCTGGCTAGCGCAGCAGAAGCTGGATTAATCACATCTCCATCTGTCTCTAATTTCTTTTTTCTGAACATAAAGCCAATACAGTTGCCCGTTCTACTGGCTCACAAAGATTCTCCAACATTGTGGGAAGATTTAGTTTCACGTCCTACGCAACGTAGGTCCACATCTACACAGGACAGCGTAACTGAAATTTCTGCACTCAAATTTTGTCTTGAAGAATCACAAAGTACACAATAGTTTGCGTACCCATTGTGACTGAGATTTCTCATATACTTTCTCTAGCTTTCTGTCTCTTGAATAATGCCATCCACTGGGTAATTTGGAATCTGAAAACATGAACCCAATAAGCTATTTTTTGTATCTTAGAATGCAATCCTTCTGGAAGAAATCAGAAAAGACTCCTGTCTGCTGCACTGAGGATGGGAAACAGATGGAAAATTATGTCTGTCTCCTGCAACTCATCTGATCTGCTGGTCTACAGAATCAAAACAAAATGTCCCTTAGTCTTCTGGCAGGCACGTCTCAAGTAGCTGCTTAGAAGTAACGTCCCTTAAAATAAACCTGGAAAATTGATAGCTCGGGATTGAGTAAACCAGGGTACGAACTAGGGGGACACACAGCACCTCAAACTGCTAGTTAAAATACAACATTTTAGGTAAGAAGTGGCTAAAATTTAAGACACTATCTAAACAACTGCACGTGTGAAATAAACTAGTGGTGTCATTGCAGTTCTGACTGAGCAGATTTATTAATGCACGCTATTGCTACTTTTGTTGACAATCTCAACTGTTCAAGCAACAGATGGGCACTGAAACAAAAATTTCTTCATTCAATACAGGCTTCAGACCTCGTTCTGAAGCTGCCGTATTAGGGAAGGAGCCCGAGAGTCATAGCACAAGCAATACAAGGGAAAGTGCAATGTGTTAAATCTAAGTAGGCTTACTGAAACAACAATGTAGAAGTTTCTCTACTCTCAGCTACCACTTAATGCTGTAATGGCAGTATCTGGAGCAAGGTATAATTAAATTTACATAACCAAACCCTGGAGCTCTGCAGGGCCAAAAATCAAACAGGCACATATTTTCCAATAAAAGAAACAAACTCATTAATTTCTTAATATTATGTAATCACTAAGTTTTTAAAAAAATTCTATTCGACTGGAAGTTTAAATTAAGTTTGCATTCCTTTTAGATCTTGCTGACCATAACTTTTTGCTTTGTGAATGTCTGAGAAAGTATTTTGCCCGAGTACAAGTACCTGTTGTCTTATCTGATGCATTATCACCCAAATCAGTGAGATCTGCCAGTAAAATTCAAGCACTGAAGCATGAAACTCTTCAAATAACATTTTTACTACCCAAGTCTAATATAATGTTAACATCTAGAGTTTGAATCTTCTTTCATTAAACTACATTATTGATCAGATCTATACAGGTGTTGCAAGGTGAAATGAACTATTAAATCCATATCAATTGGTAAGAGTCTCACCATCTCATAAGAAATTCATGTGGTGAACAGAACTTGTGGATTGTCAACTGTCAACATACCCCGAATTATGATTAGCAGTGATCCCAAGGCCCATTTTTTCTCTGAATTAAGTTACTGGGAATGAAATTTTTTGTGTACACCCTGCCCCACCCCTTGCAGTACTCCAAACCACACAAAATCACAGTTGTGATTGTGCTCCATTGTCTAGCTCTAGAATTATTTATTATCAATACATTCCAAGGCAAGTCTTTATATATTTTTTTTAAAAAAACAGTAAACCAAGGTGCTGAAATTTTCATTTGACCCAAAACAGTTTTAAATACAGGTATTCAGTCTTACACGGTTTAAAGTCAAGTATTAATGGTGAAGTTTTAGCCTACGTTTTGTGGAATCATTTATAGGCTAATAGCACCATCAAACCCACTATTAAATACAGGTATCTTCTTAAAAAAAAAACAAAACAAACCCACCAAAAACAAAAACAAAGCAACTCAACCAACCAACAACGAACCAAAAAAAAAACGCCCCAAAACCCCCAAAATCAAAACAACAGATTCACCCTATAACAGGAGTTTGAGCTGAAGAACGGCAAAACGACCATTTAATGCTGAAAATGAAATTTTAGAAACTAAAATTGTAATCTGCTTGGGACTCTATGACACTCTTCTCATTCTTTCAAGTTTTGCAAAGTACACAAGTGAAGCTGGACTTTATTTTCCATTTCACACAGCAAGTCTTAGGTCACAGCATTTAGTCATTGCCTATTATTCAAAGGAGCTGCCTAGAAAAAAAACAGCATAACTGTATACCAACCTTGCATTTTAGTTACATCCAGTTCCTTAATAATCATCACTGTGCTGCTTAAATAATGTTATATAGATTCTGGGTAAGATATTCCAAGACACTTAAGGAATTTAGATGTTCTATGATAATCCATATAACTGCCACTAAAATGCAAATATCTAACTTTTGCAAGAAGCTCCAGATTCCCGTGCTACACCAAACAGCAAGATATGTACGCAAAGCTACACCATTCCCCTACTGTAATATATATCTGATTTTAAATCAAGGCTTGTTTTCTCTTCTGTTGCCCCAAAACACATACTTAACATTACAATTCATAACATCCCCAAAAATCACATAAAGGGCATCAGAAGAGAACAGAATCTTAAACTCCATTTTTATCCTGCTAGCAGAGAAACCCGTTTTTCCTTTGCTAAGTGACAGAGGTATTGAGCTGAATACACCAAGTGCGTGGAAAAAGCAGGGCTTAAACCAATCAGGTTAGAGTTATATTAAATTTTTCAAAAAGAAAATTAATACCCTTCCATGCTATATAAGCACATCTGATGGAGACTCAGACGCAGGTTTTTTTCCTGTATTGCAATCTGAAAAAGCTGAACACAACCTGGTTATTCAGACCCAGGGAGATAATTACTGAGGTTAGGTCGAGATTCAGATTAGACTCTTTGCTAGATCGTCACGGGAGATAACACCTACTTTGGGAAACTTACTGTGCTTGAAGAGAGATAAGAACACAGACAGACTGATAGCCCAAACTCACAGCAACTAGAATCTAAGGGAGGAAAAAAGCATATGCGTATGTGAATTATTGCCTTTTTTGTTAACCAGGCCATGGGGAGAAGCTTGCTTGCTCTGTTTATTATTCCAATTCATTTGGCACAACATTGCAATTGCTACACATCTATTATAACTTCTCTCTGTCTGGAAGGAAAGAATCTTTTAATTTATAATAACTTACTGTTTGTTTAAGATTGAGAAACATTAAGTCCTATGCTAGCAGCGACACTGACTAAGCACTTAGTATGAAGTTAAAAATAAACACCAATCTGATTAAAGGAAAGGAGGAGAAAAACATGGAATAGTTGCTGCATATCCTTAAATCTTTCCTAAAAAAAAAAAAAAAAAAAATCNAAAAAAAAAAAATAATCCAGACACAGAGTTCAACAAAAGTGTACAGTGCCTTTTTGAGGCAGGAGTCAGAGAAACTGCCAATAAAAGCCACTTAAAGAAAACTGTAAAAAATATTTTGCTCTCCGCTGCTAGCAAGATCCTCCAGAAGCGCTTTGACTGCTCCATTGCAGTCAAACTTAAGGACACATTAAGGACAGAAAAGAAAAAAAGAAAAAAGGAAATTTTAATAAGGGTGTAGCAACATAATTAAACTGCAGGGAAAGCACAGGCATTGAGAAAGTACTATCAGAATTAAGCCACGATAAACATAAAGGGGATCAGCATGCCTTCCAGGACCGGGCCTACGTAACAGAAAGGATGATATTGATAATCCAACGGGTGGCACTGTTTCCCCTGCAACTGCACTGAATTTATGCCCTGGCATTATTGAAGAAACATGGGAAAATGGAAAGGCTGTTCACATTAGAGAGGACGGCTACAGTTAATACATCCACCACAACGAGTAATACAAGGACTCTAGAGTAGGAACTTCAATCTCTCGTTACCCTGTAGCATCTGAACATTCGGTGGAACACGAAACAGAACTCATTGAAGTTTCCTAGCCAAATTCTTGCTTATACAATATTGAATTATCCAAACATCATTAATACAAAATAGCACAGAACTCGAGACGTAAAGCAGGAAATAAAAATGGAATAGTTGTCTATTGTTATATTCCTCTCAACATCAAGTATTAAAATAAGAAGTACACAGTGAAAAGAAAAAACTTTCAGGAATCCTGTAACCCCTAACACTTTGGGTACCAGAGAGTCCTTATTTTGGTATCTGATTACAATCTGTTGTTGCCTTAATGTCTTATTATTCTAAGGTTAGATTTTTCAAGCCTAAGCCTTCTGTACTGCTTAGCATATATTAAGTCGTTAATTATTAATATTTTTAGAATTTCACTTAATTTTGATTTCTACATCCATGCAGTAAATTCTGTTAATGAGCTACTGAGTTTTTTCATATGATGCTTTAAAATAAAGCTCTATTAGCTTTTATATTTCAAATTATTTAAGGAGAATATAAAATATCTCTTATGACCATAAAGCTACATTCTCGCGGATCCATAATTTTGGAACACTAAAGTTTACATTAATAAGATGTCAGTAGCCTGAAGATTTGACCCAATTTTAATGAAAAGTTATGTACTTTATATATAAAAAACAAACTTCCTTTAACCATAAAAATGGAAAACAATTTTATTTTCTTTTACAGACAAACATAATTTACTTGTCTGTATTTTTTAGGAATTAAAACCTCCATTTGTAAGGACGCATCAGCTGCAAGTCACATTTCAGAAGTAGGAATTACTTCATCCCTGCTAGGCAATCCCAGCATTAATTTGAAGATTCTAGGATATGCATCAGCATCTGTGCAATTATTGCAGTTTAACAAAAGTAAGACTTGAGCAAGTCTAGACTGCAGAAGAGCCAAAATGGCTTACTTAAAGTGATGTCTCATTAACTGATACCCTAATATGCAAATTCAGAAAGCATTCCATGTAGGCAAAACCTAAGTGGCAAGAAATTATGTACTGCAGCTGATATAAACAGCTGAGCAATTAATATCTCTTAGGTTACTATATATACAAATTAAGTGCATGCTATTTACTACAATGCAATATAGATTCTTGCTCTAAAAATCACTGTTCTCCACTCTTTTTCTTTTTGGTGGCACTTACTTCATTAAGACGTTTTTACTAATATTACCTTCGGACATACCACAGTGAACTAAAGCGGGTGCCTGATGCTGACTTAGACAATTCCTGTTAGTTCATCCAACAAAATGGTCTTCAGAACTTTGTGATTTCTCAAGACAAATAAAATGTTATATATATTTTTATAGCAATCCATAGTAAAGTTCCATTTAGAGACTTTTCTTTCACTGTACCCTGATACCCAGGAGCAAAGATTGCTAATATACATCAGCAGGACCTAGTACCATGCTCTGGATGGAGCTGTGCACTGACTTTTCTCTGGGCTTAAACCCATGGCCCTACCTCCAGTCTTTCTGCTTCTGCTTCTTTACCCGGTCGCTCCCAGGCCAACGTATACATAACTAAAACAACAAAGGTAAAAGTACAAAATATCTACCATCTACTCCATGGGGTCATGAATTTCCAGGGGCTCTTAGAAGGTCATTCTACCTCATTCAGGTTTGCAAGATCACATTTCTTATCGATGAAATGCTCTCTTAACCTCTTCCACAACAACTGTATACAGTGCCAGCTTCTCTTTAAAGAAAACTATCTAACCATGCACCAGTAGTTGTGAGTCACCTTACAAGAGCAAACCAGAGCAAATAAGGGCTGAAGTGGGTGAATAGGAGGAGAAAGATAAAGTGATAAAATAATGAAAAGAGAAAACAAGATTCCATTTTGTTCCTACCAGCAAAAAATAATAAATGAAAAGTTGAAACAAGAAGTCTAAGAAACTGGGAAATTTCCTATTGTTTATCTTTTATGCACAAATATATGGAAACACATTTTGCAGTTAATATACTCCCAGTATAAGAACCATGCTTGATGGAACACAATACTACGACGAAGCAGCAGTGATATATGCATTGGTTCTCATGTAAGTACAAGCAAAGTGCAAATTCCACAGTCAGCACCTGCCGTTGACAAGGGGATACATGCTAACAGCCATGAATCTCAAGGGATGTGTCTGCTGGGTAGTACGTTAGCTAGTAGATCTGTCTTGGTGACTTATTGATCCTGCCATTTTGCATGCAGAAGAGGCAGGTGGTGCGGGGGGGAAAAAAAACACCAAAAAACAAAATCCCCCCAAAACCCCAAACCCCATATTTCTACTATTTCTTCTGCACTTTGAATATCAGATAGGATTTAGCATCCAGTTCTAGAAAGAACTAAGCTCTGAAGAGCCTTTACTAACGCTTAGTTTTGAGCCTGAAGCAATTAAAGTACTAAATCCAAACTTTGCAACTTTGATAACCATATTAAAAACCTCTCAGAAACGCAAAGACTTGGAAATGTTTGCATGCAAGTTATTTCCTTTCAATTACATTTTCTGCTTTTTATTTACCTTTATTACACAAGGAGTTAACTTACAAGTTAATTAGCTAAATTTTCCCCTTCAGCAAAGCTCATATAGACTTACCGTTTACCAAGAAAAGTCAAGGTTTATCCAAAAGAAGAGGTGAAGGGGAGGGAGAAATGACTATAAACCAATAGGCAGTAAGGTCTCGGTGAAATTCTCTAGGAAAATTCATAGCAAGGACTTGATTTTAAAAATAAAAGGCAGCACTAAAGGAGGTCAGTATGAGCTCTGGATGATGATCATGAGCAATCAAGAAGACTTGGTTATTATCCCACTCGTGTGGTGTGTGACCTAAGCATATTACTTGACCACTCCAGGCTTCCGATTCTCCCTCTTGCTTTCGTTTGGCAAGGATACTGCGTGTCAACTCATTAGGGCAACAGCTGTCGTTCATTACAGGTGTTTGCAATGGATCTAACACAGCTGAGAGGTCTACTGCTGCCGCAGTAATATTAACAAGTCTGAGTCGGACACTATGCAACAATGTCAGCACTATCTATGAGAGCAAAGGGACTTCATTTATTAAAGAATTTTATTTAAATAGAAAGTTGTCAATATCTCTTTCTAAGATAAAGTTCTTGTTTATCTTTCTGGAATTAAGTTTTTGGTCCTATTAAGTCACTACCCAGTACAGCAGGATTTTAATTTATTACTGAAACTAAAGTTGTATATTTATTATAAATACATCTTAAGGAATACAGTTCACATTTAATGCATCTCTTTTTACAGACTTGCATAATAGTGGTAAGAAATACAGTAAAAAAAATTGCTGGGCGAGAAAACAGATACAGAAGGGTTACCCCCCCACCCCACCAAAAAAAAAATTAGCCACATATTCAGTTCCCACATATTGAACATACGCATCAGAAGAGTAATTTGAGTATTATCTGAAAGGTACAGGTAAGATGCACGGTAAAGGCCTGAATCACTCTGAGCTTGCCCAACTATTCATAACCGTACTAAGTAATTAAGGTCACTGGGAGTAGGATACATCACATCTCTGCATAAAACCACACAAAACAGAATTAGCAAATTCAGCCTGTCTGCCATCAGCTGCGTTTTGTTCTCTCTCGAATAAAAGATTCAACTTTCTTACATCCACTTTAACAGACCACCTCTCATTTGAGCAGACTGCTTGAAATTAAGACGAGTCTTTCTTATTAAAAGGATGCTATGGGATCAAAATTCAGGAATCATTAAAGTAGACACAAGACTCAGGAATATGAAAAATCAAAGTAGGAAATAAACCAAAGAAAATTAGTACCTTAATGCACTTTTCTTTTCCTCACACATTCCCACTCTCATTTGAGGAAGAATTTTAAGAAAGGAAAAATCTTTGCTATATCTTGTTCTGTACACGCTTCTAATACATGTTAATATTTCAGCTTTGTTTTTCTTTCTTTATACAAAGTGATTTTTTTCCCTCAACTTTCCACTGACNAATATTTCAGCTTTGTTTTTCTTTCTTTATACAAAGTGATTTTTTTCCCTCAACTTTCCACTGACATATTGACAATAAAATGAAAATTTCTGTTCAATCCATAAATTTGAAAAGACTGAGATTTTCTAATTAGTGAAAAAATGCAAGACAAAAAGTCCCATCTGTTAATGGTGTTCTGTAGCTTGAAGTTAATTAGGTTTGCTGGGAGAGTGCCTGGCAATATGACCAATTAAAGTGCATGCAACTTTTCCAATTCAGTATTTAATTTCGTTAGTCAAAAAATAGCAGTACTTTCTATCACAATGTACCATTTTCTAGAGCTAATTGCATAGCATTATATGTATGTAAGTATGTGTGTGTGCAGATATATATTTTTTTTTTCCCCTCCAACCTATAAGGTCCTTTCTCCTGATTACCTAGCGGTCATCTAAACCACCTCCCATCAAGGTCAACAAAAATAAAATTCACTTTTTGTATATTGGTAAAAGCATAACTCACACTGATTTCCAGTGGATGAATGACTGGCTCTACAGTCACACTAAGCAGGAGTTATGTCGGTAACAGTTACATACAAACTATTCTTCAAGTTGTCAGTGTTCTCATTTTCAAGTTCCTCATAGTCTGATGTAGATAAGGCCCACCAGTGAGCCTACTGGAATGGCATTCTAGAGAAATGAGCGACTGACCTGTCAAACAATCAAATCGTGCTAATTGAAAAGCAAACAAACTCAACTGTAAAACTGCTCAAAGGCAAAAGAACCCAGTCCTACAGAACGGTCGCCCTACAACACACAACACAGCAGGAGAGTAGCACCCAACGACGGTTGATTATTCACAGTCTCATCCCCAGCGCTAGGCCTGGGGAAAGCCCATGCTTATTGTGTCACGCCCTGAAATGTGCTATACGGTAATTAATTTTTTCTTTGTTGCTACGTTCCCAATGTTTCAGTTGCGACAGAAGGCTTTTTATCTCCAGATGAAAAATTGGAACCAGATAACTTCAGGTGGAACTCTTTGTTCTAATAATACCTCAAGTGATGGAGGTGAGATGAAGAAGCAACCAAAGACTCTTGCACTTTCTGGTATAGTGCCTATACAAAAAAAATCTTCACCCATGCATGGAACATCTTGAAAAGCACAAAAGTGCACTAACTTATGGACAGAATAAAAGAGACAAGATATGGCCCCAAAATCATAACCAGAATCTGTATAATTATTTTAGAAAATAATCTAACTACAATGGTTCAACATCAGGGAAATTAATCCACACAAACAAAGAGGAAATCAAACAAGGTCTATACCAGTAAAAAGTAATCATTTGCCAACAGCTAACCCACACCTGTATCTGCAATACCACAATACAGAACTGAAAAGTAATAAACTGTAAAAAAACAGTATACATACACTGGCAAACGCCGTCTTTTTAAATTAAGCAATTTTCTATTTCTTGATTGGTATTTGTTTAAAACAAACAAAACCACCCCAAACCCCAAGCAAACAAATCTC
>RSEF01000006.1:14183012-14196237 GCA_003993805.1 Himantopus leucocephalus | reverse complement strand
AAAAAAAAAGTATAATCATTCAACAGCTTTTTCTCACACAAGTTCTGTCCAACTTCAAACACCCCTATACACTTAAGAAATACTTTCGGGGCTTGTTAAAGCTTTTACCACAGTCCCACGGTCATGGTAAATCACCTAACTATATGGGAATATACATGCCAAACCCAGCGCTGGCATAACACCATAACGCCATTAACACCAGTTATACTATACCTACTTTCACTATAGTGCTTTGGGTCTTGAAAGTCCAAAGCTTTAGGTATCTCCTATAATGAAAAGCTCTTAAAACATTTTGATAAATTACCAGCATATTCTAACATCTAAATAGCAAGCGGTGCTACAACTAACCATTTATCTTCTCCCCAGAACTCCAGGGACACTACAGCAAAGGCGTTCTAAGCAAGAATATGCTTTGGGTATCACACATATACATCCGCACCATCAGCACGTTTGTTTCTTTCTGGCTTTGTCAGGCAGACTTCCTGCCAAGATTTCTACAAATTGCCTGAATTTAGAATATTACTGGGAATTTTTTTTTTTTGTATTAACATATATTTTTGGTATAATACATATTTTTGATAATAATATATGGGTGATATCAAACTGATATTTTGCCTAGTTCTGTAATAGGTTAAAGGTAAAACATCACATACAGACTTGCAAAATTTTTGAAAAACAGCTTGGTGTGAGAGCTTTCTCAAGCAGTTATCGCAAACAGCAGATGATTCTCAGCCCTGCTTCAGGAATGGGGCTTAAAGCAACATGGCAACGCTGCCTGAGCAGCTGAATATTACGTACACCTCCATTTCTGCATTTTTTGTGCAGACTCAGACAATCTTAGTCTTGAGTGAAACACAGAAAACTCATACCATTAATCGCAGAACGATGGTTGTTTTGGAATATCACGGAATCACGGAATCACGGAATTTTCAGAGTTGNTTAAAGTAATGCCTAATGCTATAATCTGATTCCATTAAAATAACAAAATTAATTTGGGGGAGGTTAGATTATTATTAGAAATTTGTCATATTCGTAACAGTCGTGGATGGCCTTTCCACAAATACGTATTTAAGTAAAGCCTTCTTCAGCAAAGCATTCTGAGATGAAAACAATCCATCATTCATATACCCTAAAAGATCAGGTCTTGAAAGGTGAATACAATTCTTTACTCTCATCAAAGACAATTTAAGGCTGACATGTAAAGCTCTAAGGTGTAGGGAGATTATTACAGGCCAATAAAGATGGATGAACTGACACAGTCAACTTTTGGAGGCAACAGAAGAGCCAGAAACAGCAGAGCTATATTAATATTAGATAATAACAAAAATTGAATAATCTTTACTTTTGTTACCAGCACTCAGCAAAACCCTTAGGACATCCTTTTTCTAATTTATTCCCCAGTAAACTTAAAAGATACATGATGTGTCCTCCATTTTTAAGGGGTATATTTTTATAGAAGTATTTTATTTCAAGACAAAACTTACAAATTCATTAGCCCAGCTTCATTGCATAATTTGCATTATTTCACTATATCTGTTCATGGACACATAGAGGTCAAGGACATGGTTTACAAAAAAAATCATACAAAATGCAACCAGCTAGCCAAAGTGTCATGCTCCCAATACTGCAAATTACAAGACGGCAAAGAAATATTTCAAGGGAAACCTAGTTAAGAGATAAGGAATTTTGTTTGTAGAAAAACAAATTACTATAGAGTGGGTTTTGTTCAGCAGATCATTCTAATTACTTGAAAGCTATTCAGCTATTTTGCAAGTATCCATAGAACTTCTTGAAATCACGGTATCTAGACTGAAAAAAGGGATTCTTGTGATGGTATCTGTTCACTCATCCAATCTTTTTAGACAGCTGAAAGAGAGGTCATAATCTCTGCAGATAAAAGACCAATTTTTTTATGGTATGTTTATACAGTGTCTTTTGCAAAATGTGCAAAACAAACTATTACTGTATTTCACATAATAAAAAATAGTGTCAGTTAGAGACTGGACAGTGATGCGTGCTTTTTCTCCCCATAACATTTCTGCCTTACAAGGTGCTTGGGCTTCTGGCAAGGTACCTTCCACTGCACTGCATATTTGTGATGAAATACTACCTTACTGTTTTCCATTGCTAACGCTTCCTTTCTCCCAGTGAATCTAGGCTCATTACGATCTATTCAGCACTTCTGCTTTAACATTCATAAGGTGATTTGTCAACGCTGTGACACGACTATACAAAGGAAACAGATGCAAGGTCCCAGACTCCAGTCTGATTAATGAGGAGAATTAAGTGTAATGAGAATTTCTAGTGGCTAATGTAGCAGCAAGAAAGAATCAAAAATAAACAAAGACTCTTCTGGTACAAACTACTTCATATTAGAACTGTGCAAAATATGACAGTACTTATCTAAAATCTGTGAACTTCTCTAAACCAGTAACACTAAATAGTTCTAAATAAGGTCAAAGTTACATGATTACAAAAAAACCCCAAGCCAAAAAACCCAACCAAACCAAACAAACTTAAATATATACTTTGAATTGTGCCAAAACAGTGTGAAACATTTGCGACTGTCCACCCAGAGTGCAACGTACGTTAATTTTACTGAAGTAATTTTTTTTTCTTTTATCACCTGACTTACTGGCTAAGTTCAATGTTCAAGTTACTGGCCTAGTTCAGTGTTCTGAACTGGGGAAAAAAAAGCATTACAAAACCATATATAGACCAAAGACATACATTTCTCTTACTAAGATGGTATATCCCCCCCGATTGTGGCCAAAATGTAGGCATTTGATGCCTTTCTCACTTTAAACTAAAATTTTCAAACATTTGACCTTAGGAACCTCTTTTGCTAGAGTTCATAATATATTTGTGCTTTTCAAATACTTTCATTTATTTAAGGCTCATGTTTTTAAGATGTCTCAGATGACAAATCATAATGCGTAAACCAGGCTCTTGCTCGTAAATGACCACTGGTGTGAGAAACTAACTCTTGGTTTCCTCCTGTTTTTCTTATCCTCTCCCCAGTGTCACAGTATTAGAAGGAGCAGTTTACCTGTCCACTGAAGATTTCTCAGAACTAAACGAGCTAGGCGCTGCCTTACCCATCTCCTTTAAAAATTCCATCCAAACATATTATGTATCCGTTAGGACTACAGTCTTATTCATTGTTTGGGAAATTCTAATACGCATAATCCAAGCTTACATTCCTTCCCAATCTGATTTTTAGTCCTGTTAGCAGTGGAATAAGATATTATGCTGACTATTGTACGGCTAGCCTATATTCCGCCAAAACCTTTTCTTCTCTTTCTAAGTTCAACCAAATTTGACAAAGCAATTAAGATCTCAAAACTATTAATATCTTGTGTTCTTGATACTCAGCATCTAAGAGAGAGTGTCGCAAACCTATTGGTGCTCCTTCTGAGGAAACAGCAGAGGGTTGACCCTTTAGCCGCTTTTATCCGTAGGGCAATAGGCAGTGGCTAACTCAGCCATTAGCACACACCTAATTCCAGACCACCACACTATGTCATCTGTGATCTTCCTGATAGGCCACACAACTGAATGAAACAAATTTAAGAATGATTTTAGGACATGGGGGAAAGAGGGATAGGATGAGACAGCACTGAGACTATTATACGAAACAGATAATATATGGAAGAGATAACTGCTGGGAAGGTTTCACTGACATGGAAAAAAATAAGTTGAGTATANTGGGGGAAAGAGGGATAGGATGAGACAGCACTGAGACTATTATATGAAATAGATAATATATGGAAGAGATAACCGCTGGGAAGGTTTCACTGACATGGAAAAAAATAAGTTGAGTATAAGTTTTGGGTCAAAATGGGAGCAGGGAGGTCCTGAGGGTATTGCAGTGAAAAGGGTATTAGGGATGCGCGGTGGGAAGCATGTTTCACTAGATCCATTAGTTGCACAATGAATAATAATGTGATATTACTTTGAATGAATAACGACAGACCTTACATGTGCACACAAACTGTGCATTAGCCATAACGACTCTGAGAAGCTGACCATTCAGTCACGCAGAGGTGTCACAAGTGTCGGTTAATTAGATGGATGAAAGGAGCTGAAAGTTCTTTTTAGAGCAAAGTCAGTGCTAATGACTAAACTTTTGTGAGGGAAATCTAAGAGGAAGAAAACTTCAGCTTTGCCATTCCCAAACTGTAAGTATACAGAGATATAGGACAGGTATTTCAGACCACATCTCCTGCAGGATTGAGAAAGCAGACACAAAATTAGATGGGGTAATCATGTCAGTGGCAGAGAAGACAAACAGCTGATCTTGACAGGCAGTGATAAACTGGAAATTACGCCCGTCCTTTTAAACTAGGATGGAAATCTCCACACTGAGTATGCCATCAGTCATCTGTATTTTTTTTAGCTTTAATATTACTGAATAGCACAGATGTGGACATTTTGGCTTATCATCCTACTTAAAAAATAAATTGGGATAGCTGCAGAAATCTGTCTTGATACTGTGCCCAACATCACATTTCACAGAGATTCCTCAAGGCAAACAAGAACAGGTTGCCCTACTATGACTCAGGCATC
The DNA here is from genome assembly GCA_003993805.1 of Himantopus leucocephalus. Taxonomy (NCBI): domain Eukaryota; kingdom Metazoa; phylum Chordata; class Aves; order Charadriiformes; family Recurvirostridae; genus Himantopus; species Himantopus leucocephalus. The sequence goes on along the minus strand of RSEF01000006.1, from coordinate 14,191,668 downwards.
TTTTGAATCATACCTGCTATTATAAACTGGCTTGGAGACCATCTTTATGTGTCATTTTTTGTGCTTTTGGAATTAATAGATGTTTCTGCTTTCAAATTCCAGCCCTCTGTCAAAAACTAAATCAGAATATGTTAAACAGTTACGCTATTCCATACATATGAAGATATGTGTTCTCTATGCATATATGGATATATTTTCACATTTCAGAAAAATCAACTGAAGAAAAAACAAATTTCAGGAGAAAAATAAAACATAATGGGCTAGTTTTTTAACAGTTCCCTCCCAAGGTAATCCTTACAAATTAAATAGACAGAAAATTCAAATGCCTATCTTTTGCAATAAACTGAATATCCATGTATTATATATAAGCTCCAGTAAACAGGTGCCTATGCCTGGATTTATTAAAAATGCAACACGGGTTGTAGTTACTGCAGTCATTTAATTGCCCTCCATTACAGGGCAACCTCATGTACACATCACTGATACAGAATCACATAGAACTAATAGCATAGTCTTAATCCAAAATACATATTAAGAGAGGTCTCGTAATGATAAACATACTATTTTAGATACATTGTTTGAAGTATTTTGATTTTTCTCTTTTAGTGGTCTAAAAGCAATTATTAATCGTTTTCACAACCAAACCATGTATATGCCTATGCATCTGCAAGAGGGAAGAGCAAGGTAAAATCCTTACTGACACACGTTCCTTCTCTATTCGTATTTCTTTTTAATACAACCAGAATTTGCAGCATTGAAAGTGATGTGGTTGCCAGAAACACACTTTCCTTTTCTGCAGTGCTCATCTGTCTTATCATGCTTTGTTTTGAAATAACCTTAATCCCATTAAATTCTTACTTCCTCTCAAAATTCTTTCACTGATGCAGTCTATGTGTGACCCTCTTTTACATCGTCCTGATCTGCCTTGGAAGTTCTTAGGTACAGCCAGATAATGTGTTCAAAAGACAGCAAAAACTTAAAAAAGCCTGAAAATACAGCATAAAATATACTCGTCCCTCCCCATAAGCTTCTCCTTGCACCATGCAACACCTGAACTGGCTAACACACTGTTTACGTATAAGAATTAAAGATTTGACTTAGAGCCCAATGAGCTCAATAGAAGTCTTTCCACTGATGTCAGTTGGCTTTGGATCAGGTCCTAAACCAACAGAGGTCATTAAGTTGTTCTCTGGTTCCTTGCTTTTTCTCTGCCAGTCACTCCAATTCCACTATGATGCCATACAGCCCATCACAGCAAATGGACTGACTTTTTACATAGCCACATCAACAAACCCTGATAGGCAACAGAAACATTCAAGTGTAGAGCCAATAGAAATATTCAAGTGTATAGCTATTCATTTTTCAGTACATTCCAGTTAGTGCCACATCTTGGTTTAGTTAGCTAGCACCGATGAGATCATTTTTGGCTCTTCATTTGCAATTTAGTGTTTGGAAATTAACAGTTTTGAACTCCATTAAGAATTTCAAGACTGAAACGAGCCAGTTTTGCAACATCTTACCCATTCCAAATATCTCTCAAGTCCCATCTTACAAATGTCAAGTTTTCTAACGTATGGTTCTATTTATATGCAAATTATGACATAGAAAAGTGTGAATTCTTGAATTTTATTTACTTTCCTCTAAAGGATTNCTTATCTTGAGATATCTCTCAAGTCCCATCTTACAAATGTCAAGTTTTCTAATGTATAGTTCTATTTATATGCAAATGATGACATAGGAAAGTGTGAATTCTTGAATTTTATTTACTTTCCTCTAAAGGATTTCCTTCTTTTATGCTTTTGTTCTTATCTTTATGTGGTGGTTTTCTTTTTGCCTATCACACCCCGTTTATCTGGGTGCTCAAGAACAAAGCAATAGCAACAAAGTACTTCAGAGAATCTGGGAACATTGAATGCAAACTGCACTCTCACTGACCCTCAGGGAAAAAGGTACCTTTAAAATGTGTTTTATCTGGGAATAGAAATTATATAATGCCTTTAAACGACAGTAGTGATAAGGTCCAAAAAGTTTCTAAAATCTATTCCACAAAAAAAGCACCTCAGTGATCCTGGAGGCTTGAATAAATCACAAGCAATTAAAACTGGGTGTGAGGCAGATTGTCTTCGTTTCAAACCCCTGGAAGCTCAGCATTGGTCCTTCTAAGACTCTTTACGTGATCCAGAAATAAATCCTGCTATATAGGTTAGAGTGAAACACGAGAGCGACACTGGAAAAGAAACAACTGCTTTCCGGGAAAGCAATGCCCAGAAGAGCTTCAGGCTTTAAAGAACTAATAAATCTGGCCTCCTGCAGATGCGATTCTACTAACTCACCATTTCTTCCCTTACTGCATCTGTCTGGTTCCCTATATACCATGAAATATCTTAGGACGTTCATTATGTCTGGTTAGCTAAGCTAGTGCTGAGTGGGAAATATTACCAGCTGCAAAAAGAGTAAGGGGCTGGGGGTGGGGGGAAGCTCCCTGATTCGATTGAAAGCATCCTATAATTCTGCTCGGTTTAGATTTTGTTTCTATTTCCCTTAGAGGTGATAAGAACTGAAGACCGTGATTGATTATCAGGATACTTTCAACATTTCAAAGAATTAACTACATGATTGGACTCTAGCACAGCTGCAGTTCTTGGTTTCTCCTTGCACTAGAGAAAAGAGCAATAACCTGTCTGATACTTCTTTTGTACGGTCATTACACTGGATAGTCAATTTGCTAAGAAAGTAGTGAAGCTACTTTAAAACGAAAAGGAAAAAATAAGTCTGTCAGGAAGACTCGTGGGGCATCACTGCAAAGTAAATCAATCAACAAACAATTTAATCACAAAACAATGAAGACATTACCCCACGTTCCTGCACATANGTAATAAGGACTCTTATTTTGGGGAAGCTAATATACTAAAGAACATGCATCTTTAGAAAGCACATATATATTTATTTTACTAAGAATATTGATCACAGACCAATGAGCTCCCTAAACTTAAGTCAATAAAGAATTTTGGCTAGATTTCATTTTACATTTAGCACAAAAAGTCCAAGGCTGATTCTCCTTCCAATCAGTTGGGTCTTCCAGGCTCCATGCAGTAGGACAATGTTGCTATAATGAGCAATGCAGGAAAACTAAAATGAATTTTAAACCTAATCTTCCTGTTACTAGTTACTGTATTGCATTTTTAGTAAATTAATGAATGTGCATTTTAGTATATTCAGCCCAAATAATTAAAAAAAAAGAAAGGATCCAATGCTGTCCTTACTGTGACAACTTGCTGGTAGTCCCTATAAAAAACTCCTCTTTATGGTAAGGAAAATGTAGTACCTTGAATGACATATGCTGTCTTCCTCAGTGCCAGTGTTATGCTCCACTTGACAAGTTACTTCAGTCATTTGTAGTTTTTATTACTAAAAATCATCTCCACTGTACTCCTGAAGCATCCGATTTGAACGACATTAACATCACGTGGTGAGGTGGGAGCAGACTGGCAAGAGGGAATACTTCAGCTACTCTTACTTCTGTTTTTACACCATCTTATAGAGAAAAATTAATGCAAAATAATCAATCGTTTTCTTATTCATAACATCTAACTTCTTGAATGCAAAATGGGGAATGTTTCAAAATACAACTGGTTAAAAGCTGCCTCTGAATTTTAAGCCTATAAAAATGACTGAAATATCACTTCACTTAGAGACTATTGGCCAATGGGCAGGTTTTTAAAATTGTAAAGGATATGTAAGTTTCATTATTAACTGATACCCAAACATTTATACCCACACAAAAGCCTCCACACATATATATGTACATATGAAATGGTTTTTCAGAAGCATTTACCCTAACTCTGCGAGAAATAAATAGGTCTCAAATGCCTAAATACTTTTAAAAAACTAGACGAAAGACATTTTACCTTTCTTTCCATTTACTCGCTCATAAAGGACTTTTACCACCAATAAATATATAAATATTAAACGACAATCTGCTTTTCCAAAATTAACATGCCAAAAATTTCATAGAAGGATCTAATTCACTGTGCTGGTAGACTTACTCAAAGTCCAAGCAGAACGACTATTATAACTAGATTATCCCCACCATGTATGGAGCCTTGCAGGAAAATTCATAGGAAAAACAAGGAAAAAGGCCGAGTCTCAGAGTACTAAGTGCTTGATGGTTCTCTTCGTGGAAACAGCACTAGCAGAATCTGAAGACAAACTGAGGGAGAGCTGCAAATACTAATCACATACATACTTGGATAAGAAAGAACTTCAGTATTTCAGCAAGATGACCATAAATAAAGGTAGAAGTAAAGACTCCCTAATTCGTAATTTTCACATTTAAAGACTTTAAAAATTTCTTAGTTGTTTTTTCTCATACTTCGAAGGCTGGCAAGCTGAAATCTATCTGTCTAGCACAGCCTAAAAACCATTCACACAATAAAAAGCCCAATAAATGCTGCTTTGCTTCCAGCAACCACCTGCTCTGCCCATATGTGGTCACTGAAAATCTAGTATAATACCTGCCTTCTTCACTAGTCATTATTTGGAGATGAAAGACGTGCTCTGTTGGGATGGAGCTCCATGATTCAGGAAGTACAGACCGCAGCAGTCTCCGATTTTTAAATTGCATGGCCAGTATATGGAGAAAGCAAATTACATTAAATCTCATTCACTAAACTCATATTTCTGCCTTCACCTGAGGCAGTGCTTTATCCTTCGGAGCATATTGTACAAATATTAGTATTACATTGGACATATTTTTATTCTGTAATCTGGATTCAAAAATTGCAGAAACTTACTGTTGGTTTCCAGTAGAAAGGAATAAAGGAGGGAGGAGAATGGAGGATTCACAAAGGGAAATGTTTCTTCACTGTCAATATATTACAACAGCAAGGAAAATTTACTTTATGGTGCTGGCTCAAGCATCTCATGATTCCACGCACAGCAAGCTCTGACATGCAAATAACAACCTAGTGGGGGCTGTCCATGGATAATTAAATTATTTGCATTCAGTGGATGCCTAATCCCTTAAATATCTCCTTACAATTCTGATTTGATATTAGTCCACAGAACATATCCATTTACAAAGTTTATTTTCACCAAGTTTCTCCCTCTTCATACTAGGCAGTATAATTCATTTTATGGCTTGTCACATTCATCTGCCTACCACTGCGCCATACAGTTCATTGAATATTTTAGGTTTCCCATTATATTAAGATGTTTTTTCAAGCATCAACAACTTGGATGTAATTAAAAGTCTGCTAGAACATAACAGATTGATTCAATCCTTAAGTGTAATAAAATCCAAGAAACAAGGGGAAGCCGGGGTAGCGAGGGAGAGAAAGAAGTAAGCCTATCCCCTAGCAATAAACGTGCAAGGTTTTGGAATTTGCAACCAATGCAAAAAGTAAATTGATCCAGTAAAGCCCTGTTTAAAGACACCGGTCATTCCCAATGGCCAGTTACGAAAGTTAAGAGGCATATAGAACAAGATTAAGTGGAGAATTTTATTAATCTGATATTGTAAAAGGAGTTTTGCCTCTACCACCAATTCAACAGCTCTGCAAAAAATGTAACACCGGGAAACTTCCCACCTAGTATTCCATCTTGAAAATTCAGTGCTTAAGAATGAAGCAAATCAATGATGGCAAATGAACCTTTTCTGGTAGAACATAGTGCTCATCTGCATCTAATCTGTGATTAAGCATTAGCGCTCGATCTTTTTGCTAGCATCCTCGGACCTCACACATCATGACAATTAGCCAGAGCTGGATGGATGCAGTTACTGAGCAGCACACACTGCCAATGTCCTTATTACATTTGTATTGTCATATGAGGCCTTCAGTCTTCTCAGCTGCCACTCCTGTGCCCTTCTCTACAACTACATTCACTTAACAAGGAAATAAAAGGATGCAAAATAGTATGATGACTGCATTTAGCTTCCTGACATCAAATATGTACATAATTATAAACGTCACTGAAGATCTTTGTCAATTCAACACTGTAAGTCAAAGTAAGTATCTGTGAAGATTTCCTCTTTGTCACAAACTGAAATAAAATGTCCATACCGTCCATGTGCGGAACAGAACATGGAGCCCAGACTTACTCATGAGACTTGAATGCCAAGTGTCTCCCTGCACATCATGCAAAGAACATCAGACCTAGATAACGAAATGCATGATGTCAGCTGCTGTGTCTGGATGCTGTAAAAGGATGCAAAACATTCTGATGCTGTATTTAAATTGACAGGGCTTACTATATTGGGAGTTTCTGCTGTCTCAGTGGGAGCCCGGGGACATTGCTGTCAAACCAAGAAGCAAAGATTGCCCGGTGAAGGGGGCCCTGTCAAGTTCTTTTGCATCTTCCACAGCAAATTCTCCTCCATTGTTCACACTTGGAGACTCTGTGTGCCTGCTTCAGTTTCAGATCCACATCTTTAAGTTGTCAGTCATTTGAAACAAATCCCCACTACCGTTCCTTCCCATCAAATCAAAATGAAGCTAAATAGTAATGGAATCACCTCAGTGCTATGTTTTCTTATTAGAAGCAGCACCATCAGACCAACTAATTCCCATTTAATGAAAACCAAACAACAGGAGTAGTCTCTGCCTCCTCAACATCAGGGAAACTACTGACCAATCCTCCTTACACAGAGCTGCACATTCATACTTAGTATATACTTTCTGCTTATCAAAAGCTCACTGACCTCATGCAAATCAGATTAAAATACATTATACAAGAAAAGCTAATCCATTCAGTACAGCAAACAAACCCATTCTGACCCAGAAAAAAAAATAACGCTGCTTGTGGCATATCACTAGACTTCGCAAAATCCACACGCCAGCTTATTTTGGCTCAAGTAGACTGGGAAGCAAGGGAAATCAACGTGGAAATCAAGATTTCTGCAAGGCTGGCTTTCGGACATCTGATTTTCCAACCATTCGCTAAGCTGTCTTACCTGAACCCAGCAAAAATAGAAAGACAGGTAGGCTGCCCTCCAGATTCACAAGAATCAAATACCAAAAAAAGGCACAAAAAAAATGAGTAACTTCAGTTGGATCCTTAGTCTCTTTGAACACCATATTATTCATACATAAAGAATGCCAAACACATTTTTAGTAGTTTGCTATCCTAAAAAGTGTTTTGAGATTTTTGCATAAACAGGTATTTTAAAGTCATACATATTTTGTGGATTATTTTTTTTTTGTTGCATGCATTAGAATCCGTCCTTAATGGTTTTTACAGATCAAGAAACTAATTAAATCAAATTAAGGTGGGTTGGGTTTTTTTTTTTCTGAGTTTCAGGCATAGATCCATTAGGAAGGACAATTACCATTGGTCTCTAATCTCTATTTTCTAGTTTTATTTTTCTTAGATATCGGTTGTACTACAGTATAAACATGAAAACAGATATTTTCCTCTTGTAAACATAACAGAATCTAAATACTCGTAAGTGGATTTAGAAATTAACATTCAAGTGACTTATTTTTGTATGAAGAAAATAGGTTTGTCAATGGGCTGCTGGTGGTGCTCTGCTTCACCAACTTCTCACAAGTAAAAGTTGTAACTTATTATTGCTGTTGTCATTCAGAACACGAAAAAGCTGAAGTCTGTTATTTGAGAGTTGTGGGTCGTTAAGCTCCTGAGATTAAGACGAGTAAAGAAAAAATAGGGTACTAGGCATTATCAGGTGCTTTTAGTCTTTGCTGTGATTTATAAGCCAGCAAAATGGAACTACAGCTAACTGCATTACATTTAATTCATATTGTTGAGAGTTTCCAGTTAGGTACTGAAAATTCTTCCCAAGGAGTAAAAGTTAAGGTCTTTGGGGAAAGTTTCTGACAGGAACAGTCTCCTGGCAGCTTGTCTTTGGCACGTTTAAGGCTTGTAAACCACTTTGGATGGAGCTGTCTAGCATTATTTACCAAATAGCTGGGAGTTCATTTCCTTTTTAAAAATAATATCAAATACCATCATTTTCCATTTCTTGTCTGCTTTTTAAGTTAAAAGAACACAGTATTTAATCAAGCTTCTTTAACAATGATATATATGAAAATTACCTATTCCAGGAAATATAAAATTCATAGCGAGTCAGCTTTCAAAGTATAGATGAAACTCAGGATGTCTGTTTAATTGACTTCTAACACAAATTTGTCTGACTGATGGACAGGTGACACTAATGTTGTCTTCCCTTGCAGTACTGTGACAAGATGAAAACAATTTAGATTTATTGTAACAAACACTGATAGCGAACATTCAAGCTGAAAAATAAAGACAGGCATACTCGTCCTGCAGGTCAGTTCCTACAGAAGTATTCATCTGGAAACCCTAGAAAGCCCCATTACAGAGAGTTCAGTTATGGTTAATTTCTTAAGCAATATTCGTTCAAAGATTAGACTTCACACTAATCACCTGTAGACAGAGCTTGCTTATGCACCCACGTATATTTCCAGGCACAATTATATGATTTGTGATTAACAAAGAAAGTAGGGTGACACTAGTTTTCAGTAGAGCAGAAGCTTCATTAAAGAAGAGCTAAAAGGTCTGGGGAAAGAAAAGTGACCAGAAAAGTATGTGAAGTCCCAAATCATCCTAAGTACGGGTAAATCACCAGATAGCAAATCATAGAATTGTTGAGGTTGGAAGGGACCTTTCAGATCAT
>RSEF01000006.1:14149985-14160321 GCA_003993805.1 Himantopus leucocephalus | reverse complement strand
TTAAGAAATCAGTTTCATTACCAAACTGAAAAGCATATGAAAATAATCTTGATCAAAAAGGTTTAGTCATATTCAAGACATCAAGGTGTTAAAGTACCAAGAATCCCTTACAGTGGCAACCTTAAGTTCAGCTTATCTTACCTACTGGCTCATGTCCCATTAGACACTGGTTTTGTAGGAAAAAGATACTGGAGACAGAGGGATCAAAGACAAATCTGACTTGGAATTTTGCAATTGAGCAGAGAGACAAAGAAGAGATAACCAGATAATCTATTCTTTTTGCCCAATAAGAGCCCAACCATAGCCATACTAAAGGAAGGCTTTTAACCAGCCTGGAAAAGAACGGCTGCATGTCTCAGAGGGGATGACAGTGTTTGAAGATACATAATTATCAAACCTTTTGAAAGTAAAATGCCATAGATAAGATATTTTGTCTCTCTTGATTTCTTCCCGTGCTGCCCATGAAGCGACCATTTTAGAAACCAAGTTCTTCGAGATGGAGCAGATGAAGCGTGTTTACGCTAAATAAACCACTAAACAGTAATGTTCTTAGTAAGCTTAGTTTGGCTGATACTAGGAGTGAGATATTTCCTTCCCTAAAAATCAGGTCTGTTTTCCCAACTTTCCTTTCTTCTCATTACNCATGAAGCGACCATTTTAGAAACCAAGTTCTTCGAGATGGCGCAGATGAAGCGTGTTTACGCTAAATAAACCACTAAACAGTAATGTTATTAGTTAGTTTAGTTTGGCTGATACTAGGAGTGAGATATTTCCCTCCCTGAAAATCAGGTCTATTTTCCCAACTTTCCTTTCTTCTCATTACCCCTTCTGTTCTCTTAATATCACTACAAATCACAGTAACTTCAGTTTAGTACATCAACTCTTTAGGGACCATAGTTATTCTCTCCAGTTACTTATTAGCTGGTTTTTAGTAAAACTGTTTTAGACTTTTTCTTAAGTTCCTTTAATTGTCCATTAGGAAAAATCAAAATGTTTCGTTATGGCTTGCTTTAACTTCACTTGGAATATTTAAAAATGTAGAAGTGACTAAATCATTGCTTCCACTTTGTAAAAAAGGAACTGCTATTCTTTTGATTTAACACAGTGTTTCATGAGACAAAATTGTAACATATATCCTGAAAATGCACAATTAACCTTGTATGCTGTGAGCATCCTGATCCAAAAAAGGGAATCAGAGTAAGGAAATGAAACTTGAAGTGTTTGGAAGTCTTGAATTTTTACAATCATGACTACAATACAATTACAGTAAGTTCAATCACAAGAACTTGGAAGTCATAAAATATCTTATTTTTTCATATGTGAAGGTTTCACGTTCTCTTAAGGAAAAGGGAGGTTTACCATGTACTTTTTAAGGTTAACAATACCAAAGGAAAGCAATTGATATACCACCGAGTCAATAGTAAAGCGCAGACTCGCTGAACAAGAAAATACTCTGACTTTTTGTCCTCACTTTACTTCGGAGACCTGGCACAGCATGAATGGCCACCAACTTGCCCCTGCACTGATCTTCCTAAAATTATCCATCACAAAACTTATCACGCTGTCATCATTATGGTAGAGAGGCAGAAGAAAAAGACAGCATTGGGAAACAAGATGAGACAAGGAAAAAGAGCAGGGCGCTCAAAATACCTTGGCAATGTCCCCAGAAGGACTGGCAGAGAGCGGTTGTGTGCTGATAGCACCTGGAGATACCTGAAGAGGCACGGCCATTGGCAGGCCCCCAACTGCTGGCAGCGATCATCACCGCTGCCAGAAATGCGGTTCCTTCCTATAGGAACATTGCGTAAAGCCACTCAAAGTTTTCCGAAACCACACGGTGGAGGTGTAGAAAATGGTTAGGGGTTAAGAAACTATTCAGGTATTGGGTCACTTGAAGTGCTCCGCAACAGGGCAAGTCCCACATTAACACCATGTGCTAACGGAAAAAAAAAACAGATCGTGAAATACAAAACACCACTACTATTGCCTATACATTTTAGTAAAGGCAAGATGTGGTTACCAGTATTAAAATGAGGATATGTAGGGGTTTTGATTCTTAGGCCCAGCCTAAAAATATTTTTTTTTTGTAGTATATGAAATTAAAGTAGCCACAAAGTTACATATATTGACTAATCAATATTTTTCCTCTCCCGGCAAGGATCTAGCTTTCAGAAACTTCTCTGCATTTGAGGAGTCCAGAAACACTCATCATACTACTTCTTGATTACAGCAAAGGAATTAAAAACATGCAAGGAAAATAAACTAACCTTAATATATGCATTATTTACAACGTTTCTATTATTTTTAGGCTCGTTAGGAACAAAATTCAACACCACTTTTTTTTTTTTTAAGTGAATTTAGCTCTGTCCAGATTTGGCCACAGTGCATCAGTGAGTGAATTGGGTTCCTTCCTCAGGTCTGGCTTCTGACAACCACAGCAATCACAACATCCTTACTGCCAACCACTCAGTATCTCCCTCATCAATCTTATCTTTAGCTGCCTGTCAAGGAGAGAAAGAGAACATAAAACATTGATTTGTAGGAACCCAGATACAGCTTATCAGTGACTTAGATTTATCTGCCTGGGTGGTGCTTTTTTTAAAAAAAAAAAATTATCTCAAGAGGTCTACTGGTGGTAATTAACATCTTATTTTAAGCTTACCAAAATCATTCTGTAAAGGTTTCCAAAGGACAGTCTACTACTACAAGCAGATGAAAAGCTTTATTCGAGTTTACATTTTACATCAGGGATATAAAAATTCTCCTGCACGCATGCCATTCATGCAATCTTGTTAACTACAGTATATGCAAATTAACTTGTTCTAAGGAGTTGTTATCAGATAACTATTTGCAGGAGCAAATTGGAAGCAATGTTTCCACTATCAATTACTTGCCCAAATATCTGATAAATTCTATCTATTTTGGGCATTAGGAAGGCCTCCACGATGGCATGACACTACAGTTATTAATAAAAGTTTCTTTACAAAACTATAACGAGATCATAGTATCAGTCAATTGCAAATGAACCACTGACGCATAGAGATTTCCCCCGTGTCAACCAAGAAGCCTGTTGACATGACAGAGGTTTTAACCGAGGTCTCCCACGTCCAATACTGTAACTACTAGACTTCCTCCTCTTTCACATTTTGCTTTCAACAGGAACAAATAAAATGGAATAATATTAAATGTAAAATAACCACTTAAGTTGTGTAAGTAATAGAGATATACGATTAGGAAAAAAAAATACTTTCTTGCTCCAGAGATATTAAGCGACAGGGACTACTTCAAACACAACTCTCCCTCAAACAGCATAGGCTTTTGAAGCGTGCCCACTCTGCAAGTTCTAGCAAGTAGGAAAATCAAACACGCAGGAAGTACCGTAATCATGTTTCGGTCAAATACTATGCAGGTTGCATAGTTAAAGACCCCAGCATTTTTCCAGGGAAAATGCTGCTCAGTATGAGCCAACTTCCTCAGTCTGGAGTTCCATTTATTTTTACCTCTTTGCTCAATAGCCTCAAGGGTTTTAAAGTAACCCAGGATAAGTTTTCTAGAACTACTAGAAATTAGCTTAACTCAGTAAACACAGAGCTTAATGTCTGATTTATTGCTGACATCATTTTGAGTTAAACCAACAATAAGCTGTTCTGAAATTTCCGTTTCCTGCAGGTAAAACAGGTAAACCTCCCATCCTTATCCTTTAAGATTCCTATGCGCGGGTCTTTAATAGTTGGTTTTCTAATAATAGAACAAGAAAATAAGCTTTCATCCTCCTGTACTAATTTTGCTCTATGTTCCACTTAGATGGAAAAGCTCTGGAGCACAGAGTTCAAAGAGCTCTTTTAGTGTTTCTCTGCAGAGACTACAGAACACAAAGGGTTTGATGACAATAACTCTTTCTAAATACGCACCAGAACCCAATTGCTTTCTATCCTTCATCCTTCTGTGTATGCTCGTTTTTATATATACACACACCCCCCAAAGATTTCCACAACCCTTCATGTGTTGAAATTTCTTTTTCATAGGCATTAAACGAACTAGAGAGCAAGCATATCACCCTTACACAGAGCTCCAAAATCCGAACTGTAAGTACCCTGTGGGAAATACTGCTGGAGCATGAACGTTCATTCATTATAAAAACTGATTAAACTTTTCCTTCTTAAAGCCTTAAGGTTATTTTCAGATTCTCCCTTCCCAGAATTAGGTCACCTTCACTTTCCAGCCCCCGCCCCGAATACATCATTTACCAGCATTAATTACCTTAATTTAAAATAAATTTAAATAAGCAGAACATGAGGAAAAGGATTCCAGCAATACAAGGACTGCCTCTAGAAACATCAAGGGGATCAGAATCAAGCAGGAGACTGAAACTAAACCCTTTACTTCTTAAATGCCAAACAGAAACCCATGCGGACTTTCAGGGCAGAAAATATATGCTGTTTTTTATACTTCACTACTTTCTTGCTAGTTGCCTTTATTAATAAACTCTGACAAAACCAATATACAATATCAACTATCTTTGAGCTTCCAGGAAGGAATTTCCTTTTGATCCATTCTGCGCCTCAATCTCCCATGAGAGATGTGACATTTCACGTACACAAGTCAGGATAAAGTACCTGTGTAGATGCAGATTTTGGTACAGTCCTTGTCCTGAAATACATTTACTCTAACAAGGGTGAAGGCTGGCAGTGTGGCTGTTGGGCACAGAAAGACACAACCTGATAACCGATATTGCTCCCCAGGCTGTAACAACAACGCTGCTGCCACTTCTAAAGCACTGACAGAAGTTCCATGCAGCACACCACCCAGTTAGACCAGATCTATTTTGTTCGGATTTACTTTGACAGTACACAAGGCAACAGTACACTGTGAACAACAGATACGGTAAAAATAAGCCATTATGTTTTAGTCATAGTTCTTGAAGCAGGGGGCGAATAGCAGCCCATCCTATGGCTTCTCCAGAGATGAGCAAGAATTACAACGGGAAGGCACACCCATCTGAACACCCACGTTTGGGACAAGGGGAGAAAGTTTAATTTTGCCTATCCATTTTGGAATCAAAATTGGGAACACAGAAGCAAATGATGGAGTTAAGAAGTTCATAAGAAAGAAAGCAGCAGCTGAAAACCCACTGCTATGACTTAAGGTCTCACAAAAAAAAAAAAACAAAAACAAACTATGCAGCCAACATGGCAAAAAGTTTTATCACTTTGATTTGCGTGTGACTTCTGAGAAGGCAGCTGATGTAGACGGAGAGGGAAGAGAAAAAGCAGAAAAGTGATAGTATTAAGGACTATGGAAAAATGGAGTCAGTTCTGCCAGTGATGAGCAATTAATAGAACAAGAGAGTGCAATCATACTAAAACTATTTCCTAATTAAAATAATTATATTAGCCAGCCTTTAAGGAGATACATTTATAGCAAGTGTGACAAGCTATTAAGGATTCAATTTAGATCAGAAGTCTCAAATTATGTCTTTAGGTATCGGGGGGTAGTGAACTGCTGGCAAGCACAATAACTCATCTCACATTAGAGTAATTTATCTCTGGCAAGGGACGTAGCTGGAACTATTCTGCTAAGATCAGAATTCAAATAACTTCTGTGTATGTGGACACATGTAGATTCCAAAGCATGATACCTTCAAACTACTGAAGTTGTTAAATAGCACTTGATTTGTAGTATTTATGTCATAAGTTTTCTTATACAAATACCACCTTTTAAAATCCTTAGACTTTTTCATTTGTTAGTTCATTTTTTAAAAAAATTTCTATCCAGTATATACTAAACCCTACAAGGTTCAAATAGGTGTGTTTTTCCTATATTTAAATATTGCTAAAGACACCTGGAGCACCTGTCATGGTTTCACAGCTGGGATGGAGTTGACTTTCTTGCCAGCAGCTGGTATAATGCTATGTTTTGGATTTGGGATGAGAAATAGCGTTAATATAATGCACTGGTGGTATCGTTGCTGAGCACTCAAGGCCTTGTCTGCTCCTCACAGAGCAAGCAGGCTGGGAGAGCGCAAGGAGGAGGAGACAGAGCTGGGACAGCTGACCAAAGAAGCATTTCATACCATATGACATCATGCTCATTATATAAAGCTGGGGAAGAAGGAGGAAGTGGAGAACATTTGGAGTGACGCCATTTTGTCTTCCCAAGTAACCATTACGTGTGATGGAGCCCTGCTTTCCTGGAGATGCCTGAACACCTGCCTGCCCATGGGAAGCAGGGAATGAATTCCGTGTTTTGCTTTGCATGCGTGCGCAGCTTTTGCTTTACCTATTAAACTGTCTTTATCTCAACCTGAGTTTTTCCTCACTTCTACTCTTCCATTTCTCTCCCCCATCTCAAGTGGGGGAAGCGAGCAAGCGGCTGTGCGGTTCTGGCTGCCAGCTGAGGTTAAAAACCACGGCAGTCTCTCACCTCAGAAATTTAAACAGATCCTGAATCAAAATGTCCAGAACCCGCATATTAAAAGTGAATACACATTGTTGTATCTAAAAGGCATGGAGTTTTAGAGATGAGCGAGGAATACAGGCAGGAACAAAAAAAAAATCATAAGAAAATTACCTAAAGTTTTTCCAAGATCTTTATTTTCATTGCCAAACATAGCAGAACTGTTGTTTAGAGGGGAAGGTCAAGATCAAACAATGGACATCGCAAGTCAAGACTGAAATCAGTAGTTTGGACATGCTCTTTCTAAACATGAATACTCTGTTAGCACAAAATCCTTCTCCTGCCGTGCAGATTGCTCATCAGGTTAGTCTTAAAAGATAAAAACACTTTGTGTTGTACAGGAAGGTCCCTTGGAACTAGATCAAAGGTATTGAAGGTACACCAAGAGCTTATTGCCAGCAACGTTCAGCAGAAAAGCCGGTTTATGTCACTCAAACCTGGTAGAATATATATGTATATTGTAATTACCGCAATCCATAGAAGACATCATTAAAAATTTTTTTAATCATTGATTTAATCACATGTCAAGAGGCACAGCAATCTCTAGAAAAATAACATATATTATGAATTCAAGGAAAAGTAACTCAACCTAGTATTTTTAAACTCGGCTGCTGTCAACAGCACTTCTCATCCAGCAAAGGCTCTTTCTCATTAGATTTTTAATGCTTGTCTGCTCCATAATCCTACACCCTTGCCTACAGACTACTGAAGGCAATGGCAATTCACCTTTTTGATCCCATTTCATTCCCCAGACACTGCCATTTCCCAGGAGTAAGCTTTTCCCTCTACAAGCCCTGATTGTTATCCCTCTCCAAGTGCTGATGTACATTTTTCTTCTGCCCCAGCACAGTTGTTATCTACAGTGATTTATTGATGAAATTAGTTTTTTCCCCTGAGCACAGTAGCATATTAATAATCCAGAGATTACTTTAGGATGTCAAGGTTCCCTGTAGCAGTGTGGGAAACTCATTTGCTACCATGGACAACAAAATAGAATACTGCTGATAGCAGGACTAAATGGGATAGTCTAGAATACTGAACTTGTTGCTATCAATTGGAGTGCAACACAGTGCTTAGTAAATTGGCAATTAATCGACATCATCCTCCTAAGGAGACCGGCACCCTAGGCCACCAAGAATCCAAGAGTCTGCTTTGCAATTCAGCATGGAAAGGCCATGTAGTGCTACAAGAATGTTTTCTTTCCTTTTTCTTCCATTGGAAGCAATGAACGTTCAGAAATCCTCATTTTTATAATAGGAAAATAGAATGGACAGAAATGCCAATACCCTTAGGACTGCAAAAGTTTTATTCTATGTTCCTTTGTGATCTTCACCAAAAGAGTAAGAAGAAACCCAAAACATAATTTCATTTAATTACTGAGTGGATGGAATTGATAACTAGACACATCTGACAAATTCTCCGCTGGATCGGGCAGTAGGAAAAGGTGCAGCAGTGCTGCTTCAAAGAGCCCAAAGTTTCCTCTTCTTTCAACGGCCTGCATCACCTGTTCTTAAAACATTACCAGCTGAATATCATCTGCTATCTCCTTTTAAAGCAATGGTGTGTGTTACCTTAGCTTGATCTCTTAGGCATTTGCTTCTTATTCCCTTCTACAATGTAAGTTATTTCATAGTGATAAAAAGCGCGAGACAACGTAACAGTCTTGTTCCCATTTACGTCTATACCAAAAAGCCAGCACTACTTTCTTCATGTTATCTGCGAAACAGTTATCTAATAAGCCTACGGGTAACCTAGGTTTAGCTGTCAGCAGTTTTCAATTGCACCTCACGCTATGAAAAACACATATAGAAGGAGCAAGAGAGAAAATTTCCACTTCATCCCATTTTAGTGACTTCTTGCGGACAACACAAAGAATACAGACAGTTGTGGTTCCGCTGGCTTTAACATGGAAGTTCATATACTAAGAACTCAATGGACAGCACCGAACCATTCCATACAAGTCACACCAAAAACATAGGATAGGTTATATACATTCTTTGAAGGTCTATCTGCTAAATTGAAATTAATGATGAAAAGATCAAACACAACACTTCCAAAATAGCTATATTTAACTGGTTAAATTAATTATAAAGCAATTATCCTTTAAAAATGTACATATAATCAGCTTTATCCTTCCATGGCCCTGTTCAGCTTTAAAGGGATCCCTATGCACTTGATGCACTTACTGCACTCCTGTCATGAAATTAACTCCACTTAAATCAGCAGTCTGCTAACATAGTAGTAAATACACATGCAGTGGTATAAGGAAAAAATGCATCATGGGCCCTTGAATTTTGAAGTACTGAGTAATTCAATAGCACATATTCTAAAACTGAAATATTTTTAAGTTGCATGTAATACCCCCTCCCCAAGTAATGCCATTTAAACATTTTCCATATAGCTTTTCGAATACGACACTGAAAACTAGTATAGTAACAATGACCTCTACTGACAGTATTTCAGCTCTAATTCAGATGGATCCGATCTAAGAGAGAGAGGAAGAACATGCATGTCCTCCATACACTTATATCAGAAAGACTGAGTGCTCCGAGGTTATTATGACAATCCAAAAGCACTTTATTCTACAGCACTGGAATGAATTCTTAAGTCCCTGCATTTTATTTAATCAAAGCAAAGAATTCATTTTAGATTTGCACAGTTCATTCATCAGACTGAATTAAATTTTTGATAAGCCATACTTAAATTTTTCATAACATAATGATCTGCAGTATAATAGCCCTTTCACTTGCTTCTCCTATGCCTTCCCCACTTCTATGCCATCAGCCAGACTGAAGGGCCTAGGCACTGCAGAAAAAGAAATATCAGCTACTTTAAAATACCGAATAGCAGAATATGCACAAAGCTTCAGGTTGAGCATGAATATTCACAAAAGAGTAAGTCGGCACACACTATATTGTTATTAGAACCAAAACAGCAGAATCCAGGAATCAAACTTTTNCGGAATCCAGGAATCAAACTTTCGGAACAGTACACCCAGATTTAATTTTGAGGGTCTCAATATTTCTCAGATATTCCAGATGCAAAAAATTATTCACTTACCTAGAGTCCTACCAAAGATAGTCCCAGCAGATCAAAAGAACCCCTTTTTACAGGCATTTTTGATCAGACTTTTTTGCATGAAATACTTACTCCACCAAGACTAAACGTTGAGGAAAACGATCCTGTTTTTTCTGAACTTGCTCCACAAAACAAGCTTCTAACCTTTGTGTTCTACTGCTTCAGCCGTTTATCTTCTGAAAAGTCCTGCAGTCTTTGTTCCCGAGACACCCATGGTCACACAGACTGCATTGGAACTAAGGGTTCCTGCTACAGGGTTCATGACTCCCGGTAGCCCTATCAACCAAATCTCTACTACAAAGCCAACTGTGCTTTAATTTATTACAAATAAGTTAGTATGATATGCAAAAATACAAGTCTAGTTGATGGAACGTATATGGATAAAAAATAAAAATAAATAAAAAGCAAATAGTCTCTCAACTCAGACAAATTTCTTTTCTTGAATATGGTATTTGTTGCAGCTACTCCCAAAATAGACTTCTTACTGGCAGCAGGAAGAGGAAACAGAGGTAAGTGTGTCTGATTCTTTCTGATGAGCTTCCAGTTTCACTAGTCTCCATTCAGCATTTACCTAATTAATTGGCCCAGTGCTCCAAACCCACTCAAGTCAGCAGAGATTTACATTTTATTTTCTTTTAAATTGAATGCTGTGTTAATGACGCATCAAAAACAACTTTTAAATCCCAACTCCCCCAAAATCTTTCACACAATCATTCAGGCTGGCAGGGACCTCCGGAGGTCACCTCGTCCAAACTCCTGCTCAAAACAGGGACGATACCGAACTGAAAACAGGTTGCTGTGG
>RSEF01000006.1:14120851-14131579 GCA_003993805.1 Himantopus leucocephalus | reverse complement strand
AAAAAAACCCAAGAAAAACCAACCAAAAAAACCCCCAAAAAGACCCACAAAGGCATAGTGTATTTTAATGATCACTCTGTAATACTAAAATAGTATATATTTATCGTCAGCACCCTATACCTTCAAGAAAATAAGGCTGCATCTGAAAAAAGAGTCATCTTTAACTATAGGGTCAAAACTAATACTTTTATGTGTGCACTGAAATTTGTATGTAGCAGTTCCACAATTATACCACAGAAACCTTGACAGTGGTTTAGAGCTATTTAATAATAAAGAAAACACATTAATAAAAAAAACTACAAAACCTTCTTGCATACCATAGAGTTCGAGTAAAATCTGTGTTTACTGTCACTTCAGGAATGGATCTACCAGACAGATTAGGGGGGCTTCTGCCCTCCGTAGCTAATCCCCAAACTCCCTCTTCTCTCCTACATCAGGAGAGCAAGAGGGAGGACCACAGAAGGGACAAATCTATTATTTCATTTGTAGAAACATTTCTTCTTCTTTTGCCTTTAAGACTGGCACATTTGGGGCCCTAGCCACGCTAAGACAGCGCCTTCTGTTCAACAGGGACTATAAAAATCAGGATTGAGCACGAAAATGGAGAAGAACAGTAATCAGGAAATACTTGAAATTATATTTCTGCAGAAGTGGGGCTCCTGACGTACTCAGCTTTGGCCCAATTCTGTTACCTTTTACCATCGACAGAAAAATCCAAGTTAGCTCAATGCTACAGGACTGGAAACGTCAGCGCAGCTATTTCTTTTACTATACCCGGCTTCATCTTTTACTAACTACTATCGTTTCTGTATTTTAAAAAAAGTTTTCTCTGTACTCCTGACACATCGCCGGTACTTCCTCCTTTGCGCAGATCACTGCGACGCTAGTGATGCCAGAGCAAGTTATCTGGGCGTTGCAACACATTCTCAGCATTGATCAAATATTAACACAGGCCGGACCCTTCCCACCGCAAGTAGCGAAATGCAGTTGCCAAACCACTTGGGTTTGTTCTGGCAACACACCGCGAAGGGCAGTAACTTTCACATCTCCTCTATTATACTTGCTTTTTCAATTCCTAATGTACCGGTGTTTTCCGAGCATCTCAGAAGTGAAAACAAAAGAATATGTGATACACTCATCATTTTTGTAGTGGGTTATGCTAAAGCCCCCGTGAACAGAGGCTGAACTCCCCTCAGCTCCTGGAGACCAACCAAGGACCTTTACTGCAGGGTTTGGTCTCTAACGGCAGCAGCAGTGGGAACTACATTTCATTAACATCAGGGCACCTCTGAGGTATCATCTGATGCACGGTCTGCTCTTTAGTCCCCAGTATGTATGTGTTTTCAGTTCTAAAACATTATTTATAACAGAACAAGAAGTTTTTTTTTTTTCCTCTTCAGTTGACTTTATTTGCCTCTTGCGAGTTTTTCCTCATGACATTTACTCATTTTTAATTAGATACTTCAATGTTTGTCTGTGGTCTGTCTGGCACCACTGCTGATGGGCAGTGGAAGAAAAAGAAAAGAGTAGTAAAGACAGTCTTTGTTTTTTCTTGACCTCATTTCAGTTTTGTTCCCATAATACTTTTCAATTAAAGAGTCAAACAGGAGCTCTAACCCTGAGCTAACTCACTCTACAAGTCTGAGTGTTGCTCCTCACAGTGACATTTAGAATTGTGAAGGGAATGCTGTCTTTTAAAAAGGATCTTCTACTAGACTAAGATTTTTTTATTATTTATTTATTTGTTTTTAAAACCAACTCAGGCAGACGAAATAAATGGCTATTCCTCCAGCCTCAGAGGCGTCTTCCAGAAATCACTAACAACTGCTGCTATTAAGGAGCTAACAGAGAAAGCATTATCCCAAGGTGGGGAGATTGCTCTAGCAGATTTGAAAACCTGAACGTCTGTAAGCTCTGCAGTCAAATAAAGAATTGCTGCCTGTACTAGACATGTATCTGTGCAACTTCATTTCTCCAAGACAGATGTTTTTCTTATTATGATATGTATGTCTCATTGTCCACTTCTTACACTGATTGCTTTCATCAGAACGCTTAAAACAGCACAGGAAGAGCAAAGTTCATTCCAAAACCATCACGCTTTTATGCATCTAAAGTAATGTTTTAGTATTGCAGATGACAGTTAACCATCTATTTGGCTCTTTTCAGAACCTCCCTCTTAACTTCTTTGTTTCTGCCAAGATTCCAGCATTTCTGGTAACCTTTCAGCTAACACCTTCAGAGGGTAAGAGGTGCTGCTTAAGGCTAAAATTTTGGTTTCTTTAAAGACACTCAAGATGGGTATAGTCTCAATGCAGAATTTCTCACTCCAAGATGGAGAAAACTCGGTGCATGGTTTCTAGACCTTTCCTTAGCATTTTAGATTTTGCTAAACCTATCTCAAGATTGTTTCACTAGCGATCACTAGAACAGCATTCCTGACATTATTTCAATAAATAAATTCACTATTATTATTCTTCCTGTCTTTCTTCACATAGGTATTACTCCATCTTTCAATTGTTTGCAAGATCCTTATTTCCAATAGTCTGTTCAACCAAAGAAAACTCATCTCAGATTTAAGTTCCTCAGAAACACTGAAATAAACATAAAATGCACCATGTCAGCATCCAACTATGTAACAGAAGGGCAAGCGTTTTCCATCAGGACTTCCAAAAAAATAGGCATAAAGCCCCAAAAGGTTAACTTAGCCAGATAGACGGGACTGGACTTCCATAGTTCAAGACAACAGGTCCCTACTTCACCAGACAACATCTCATCTTACCGCTGTGGCAGTTCGTCCACTTTTCTCTGGTTTGTAAACTACATAAAAATAGTTAAATGAGGGTCTTTATATCCCTTCATAGAAACCTCAGTTTGCACTCATGAATGCCAGTCTTCCATGGAAATTGAACTGGAACACGCTGCATCAGGAGGTATTGCTCTTCACCTGTTTTAAGTAACAGATCTTCAACTTTTAGCAGCAGGTTCCTTATTCACATTTAACTTAAAGAATCTCTGGTCTTGAACAAAATAGAGAGATTTTACAGTAGACAAAAGTTAGTTTCAGTATGATTCTTGAAAACATACAACAGACAGGATATTACAGAGAGTATGAAAGAAAGATTATGACTATTTGATAAGTATCAGGTATACACTTCGAGGTTACAAATATTACGAGGGGTAAGAGCAATTCCAAATCCCACTGACATGCATCAGAAAGACACTGTTAGGATCTAATAAGTTGGAGCGTGGATGAACAACATGCACAAAATGCATCTTATGCACACTGTTTTGTCACTGAATTAGTCACCAGCAATTCCTCCTGCAACGCTTCTGAAGTTTCCCACACTGTGGTATATTTTCAGAGCTTTCTGAGTCATTGGGCCAGGAAGGAGACACTCTTGGGTACATTATCTCCCTGAAAAAAATGTCAAGTCACACTAAACAGTATTTACCATTATGAAGTACACGCTTCCCACTGGAACCCAAATACAGTATCAGAGGGAGAAGCCAAGAGAGGGAGGGAAGAAAAAGGGAAAAAGCAGTCCCTCAACTCTAACCATAGCACATTTAAATACG
Source organism: Himantopus leucocephalus (assembly GCA_003993805.1). Taxonomy (NCBI): domain Eukaryota; kingdom Metazoa; phylum Chordata; class Aves; order Charadriiformes; family Recurvirostridae; genus Himantopus; species Himantopus leucocephalus. The sequence goes on along the minus strand of RSEF01000006.1, from coordinate 14,128,003 downwards.
ACAGCACAGACGCTTGGGTTACTAATTTTGAATACAGTTCAATCCACCCCTCTGTAGCAGATTTTCAGCAAATCCCAGAAGTACCAATTAAGCTATTTCATTTTTATTATTGTTCAGCTGATACAAACTGGAAACTAGCACTTGGGCTACGTTATACCACCTTTGGCCATGCTAAGCAGTATCTCATCCCTGAACAGTTTCATTTAATACAATTTGACTTAATGAGGGCTTAACAAGCGTTAAGTTATCATTCAATGAAACTAAGAGTACGAAATGAAACTTCTAATTCTTATTTATGCTATTTTTGTGTGGCATTTGTAAATCTGCTCCAAGTCACACAGAAGTAGCTTTATTTCTTCTCGAGGAAATCAAGTAGGACGGCTTATTAGGTAGAGGTGCAACTTCAAGAGGAAAGAAGTGCTGACCACTCTAAGAGCGAAGTGGAAGGTGCACATAAGGAGCTTCCACCACTCTATGTGACATTCCCATTATTCACTACAGACCTGACAAGTTCTTTGCTGGTATTCTGTAAACAGGTAAGAAAAATTGAAGTAGTAAGGCGGAGTTAATCACACAGGCTGCAGAACCCAACCATGGATTCACAGTGGCATAGTCAGAGAAAGCAGTCTCCACGTCCACACCTGGACAACATTTTACAGCTGTATACAAGATATACACAAAATGGAGAAAGGCACAATCACAGAACTGTCCATTCAAAGCCTTGAAGTATTTCTCATTGATCCCTAACCAAATAAAATTCTATAAGTTCAGTTGCAATTTTACTTTGGGTTTATTTTTTTACTTCAGCTTGTTTATAGACACCATTTTTGTTATTTTCCACATTGAAAGACACCGTTCTTTTGCTCTCAGGAAGAAATTGTGAGCTGATTCTTTATAGAAGTGGGATATGTTAGTGTCTAAGACAAAGCTGATTCAATGTTCTTGCTTTCCCAAATACCAACTTTGTATACACTATCAGAAAAAACATAATTCAGACAATGTTCAAGATCACAGTTATGTTTTAGCATTCAAGACAAAACATCTCCTGAAAGGTCAGCATTCATTTTTCTTGCAGCACCTCCATTCCTACCAGTCTGCCACTCAAATACCAATAGAGTCTAAAACCAAAGAGCTTTAAAGAAGAACCATGTATCACTACAAACACATCTCTGAAGCACATCATTTAATCTAACAGAAAAACCAGAGAAACTCTCCACTCGCTGCTTTTCAGAGAGAAGCAGTCATTGCAGCGATGAGTCATGCTGGTTTATCAAAGATGTTCCCGATCAGGCCATCTCATTTTTGGTACGGCTTAAAAGATTTTGAGTAGGCATTGGAATGCTTCATGGCAAGTATATTAACCTGAACTAGCTTAAATTGACATAAGTAAAGCCAAGCTGCCACGCTACTGGAAAACACAATAGGGAAGAGTGATAAACAAATGTGAAGGATTTTTCTATCGGTAGGCCAGCAAGACTAAAGAATACAAATATATATGCATTAGCAATACACGTACTAGTACACTTTATGATAATAAAAGAAAAGCTCTCTGGGCTTTTGAACTTAGCTATAAGATTTAGAAGAATTATACTGTATAGCTATTTTTTTTCCCCACCCATTACTTACCTTTAATTACTTTTCTTATATAGGTTTTCATTAACAAGCTTTTACACTTAATTATTTGGGGGGAAGGGAGGGGATGGGTTCCCTGAATTTTTCCTTTGTGCTTGAGGATCAAAACTGGAAATAAAAATAAGATTTTCTCCTTATGACATAAGGACAAAGTAAAACAAAAAAACCTAAGAAGTTGCCAAGGTTAAAGAAACAAACAAAAGCCCAATCAGCAAGTCCAGCTCAGTGAGCGTTAGGATGACTCCAGGTCCCTTTCCACGACTAATTTCCTTTCACTGTGATCCCTATTTTTCTTTCCTGCTTATGACTCATTTACCTGGATGAGTCTATGCACTATATAAGGCTTTGCTACCCTATGACTGTGTTCATATCCTCCTTCTAGAATTCTGCATATATTGTTATGGTTTCTGCTCTACGTCCCATCACTATTTAAGTCACACATGTTTCTAGCAGTCAGTGATTTTTTTTTTTTTTTTTTTTAGGTAATGCTATATAAAGCCTCAACAGGATTCTGGACAGAGACAAAAAGTCTTCATAGTACGTCCTAAAGAAGTAGACTATCCAAAGCTTCATGTTAAGATAGATGACTCCAGTAAAATAATAGTTGTTTTCTCTGTTGTATACTACAAGTTCTTTATTAAAATAAACAGCCCAAACCACAGGAAGAGAAAACGAAGGCCAGCTTTGCACATTATTGTGTAGTCAGGGGGAGAGCGGCAGTAAGAACCAGGAAATGAGAAAACGCATGGATGACAGCCTCCCGCCCCAAGAAAACCAGCACTGACCTTCCAGATGCTTCAAGTTATTGGCTGTACTTTTGCACTACTGTAACCTCTGAAAGGCTCCATAAAGTTTATAATGATGAACTACTTGAAAAAGAGTAAATTCATACTCATACTGTTGGAAGCGCAGACACGTGCATCTGGGATGCTTCCCAGCACAGCACTGCAAGTCGGTCTGTACACGCATCAACCAAATGATTTAGACTTGAACAACTCTCCTGTTAATCAATACCAGTTACTGATGTCTTCCCGCAACACATTCATCAATAAAAAAAAAAAAGAGAAGTCTGCCGATGACATAATGAATAACAACTGGCACACAAAGCACACCAGATCTCTTCAAACCATATTCCATAGGCCGTATCTACATATGGAGAACACTGCAGAACAGATAACAAGATCCTGATTATTTTTGAGGATTTGCCTTTCTAGTTTATAACCACGATCACTTGCACAAGCTGCGTAGTTTCACATTAATATAAACGACACAAACCAACGTTGTTTTGATAAGGAACGGCAGACTGCTGCAGATCGCAAGGGGAGCAGCAGAGGTAAATGCTTCCACAGGTAAATGAGGAAAATAGACTTCAGTGATAAATTTGCACAGACAGTGGGAGTAAAAACCTCATTATTGTATTCTCAGCAGCTGTCAATCCTTGTCAGTGATACAGTTTAACCTTACAAAAGAGATTTCAAAACAACGTATTCTGCTGACTATCACAGCATTAATCAAGCAGAGACAGTACAGCTCTAGACATATGTATTGTGATTAGAGAGGGATAAAAGGTGGTAAAAACCAAAATAAAACAGTGCAAAACTGACCCCAGAAGCTAGAATTAAATCATTCCAGGTCACGCATTTTCTATAAAGGTTATTAGACTAATTAACAATTAAGTACTTATATATTCTTTAGCCCTGTCATTAAAAGCATTCCCCTCCAGTCTTATTTAGACAGCACTATCTGCATTACTGATCTTTTTATACCTATTCTTATTAGAAACTGCTATCCTAAGTTATCTTAGGCTGTACTTTTTTTTTTAATGCACAAGTGTACTAAATATAACCAACAACAGCAAAAAAAAAAAAACAAACACACACTGTGTGGAAAATAGCAATTTCCTTTTTCATGGCAGTACAGAAGCACCTCTTATTCTGAGCTGCATCTAGGGCTTCATTTCAATACCACTATACTACAAGATGTTCACAGAAGCAGCGGTGTTTTCTTCATGCTTACATAAGGTACTACCTATGTAATCAGTGCAATACAGGAACATCAAAGGCTGCTTTGGAAAATATAGCCTCTATTAATCCACAGATCAAGTGCAAATAGACGGCAACAGAGTAAATACTTTTTCCCCTAACATCCTAATGAAAGGTCTCTGCCTTGAACCAGAGGAAACAACTGTCTTGATTGCCGTATCAGTATTTTATTTGCTTTCCTTCCCATGTCTACATACTGCCATTTGTAAGGACTAAGTTGCATTAGACCACCATTTGTTTAAGTTGTTCCTGAAAATAAAATATTCAAACTAAAATATCAACTCTTCGTCACAGGCCTAAACATGCTCTCTTCAAAACATACAGCTTCTTGGTGTACTGCAATTCCCTTAAACACTCTATATTCTGCCTCGACCAAAGACTCGCTAGACACAGGTATGTGAAACTCAGCATTTCTATTCTGTGGGAAGCTCTACATACTTCTCTTATTTAAATAAAAGATTTTGTTTCATATCAAGTGTGGGACAGAAGCTGGAAAGTAGACCTTGAAGCAGACGTTACAGCCCAGCAGGTTCCGGGGTTCCCAGCGCTGCGACAGGGACACTGGCAGGACTGCAGCTCTCGGCCCAGAACAGCCGGTGCTGGAAACTTAAAATACTTCAGAGCTCTGATGAGCTGACAAGAAAGAAGGTATGTGTGTCCAAAAGTCATCCCTTCTTCCAGGGAAAGCTTGTCAAGACAGACACATTTCACTTCTGACAAAGTGGTGTTTTGTGACGAGAAGAACACATTTCATTGGAGTGCTCCTGGTGAGCTTCGTTCTAGGGAAGATAATAGATCCATCAAAAGTAGCTTAAAAAAAAAAGCCAAGTACCATATTAATTGCACAGAGCGGGGCTAGCACCTCGCTCATTCAGGTCCAGAAATACCAGTCATGCCAGTTTACTCTCCGCAAGTAGTACAAGGAGGTCAGAAGAGCCCCGTGCGTGCCAGGCACTTGACAGAAATATTGGGTATCGCCCGAGGAACACGATTACTCCCGTTGGGAGTCACCACCACGCTTTCGTGAACTGGCCCACCCACAAGCGCAGCGCGCACGGGTCCCTGCGGCCTTCCGACAATTACGTCTGCCACACTTCACACCGATACCGCCGCGCGCGCCAGTGGCCGGGAGACTCGCCACTTCTGCCACAGCACCCCCGCGACTCGGGCTGCCAGGCACAGGGGCTGACAAGGACAAACATTAGTATTTCTTTTTTGTTAGGGGTTTGTTGGGAATTTTTTTATGAAGGGAGGGGTTAATAAAATGTACATAAGGTATCATTTGCCACACTTCTACATTCCTGTAGGTCAGTAGACTTCAGCAAATTATTCCTGACTTCACACTAAAATTAGGTTTATAGCAGAACGTAGTATCTGCCCTTGTCAAGTCTGCCAGACACTGAATAAACCTCCTTGACAGTTTTTTTCACATATTTTCCCGCTGCAGTGACCTGCAGACATCAAATCATTTTAAGTTATTATTAATCAATTTAAAAACATGATGTTGCAAAATAAAGCAGCTATCTTTTCTAATGATTTCCATAAAGTCAAGGTGACTCCCTGACCTTTTCTTACTTTTCAAACCAATGACTTTTTTTTTTTCCTTTGTCAGCCAAGATTTTATCCTGGGACAAGCAGCAATAAATATTATAAATAAATTTAAATACATTTATTATTACAAAGCATACGCTTTAATATTTCCCATCCTGATTACATTTTAAGTCCTATATTGACCTCACCCTTCCCTTTTTATTGCAGGTTTATGAGAAAAAAGTGTTTTCATATTGAATTTGCTTTTTTTTTTTTTTTAATACACATCCTCACTAAGTAAGCCCTCACATATTTCTCACCTGAAATGTAAGGTGTTATGTTCTACCACCTTGCTTTGCCACCTGGCACTTTCGCCACCCATCTATTTACCTTATTTCTCAGGCTCAAGAATTTTTCTTACAGCAACACAAGTAATTAAAATTTTCTCTAATCTGTAGGAGCTGATACCTACTAGGTTCCGAAAGCTTAATGAGAGTAAACAAACAGGCCTCTTTAGCATGCTAAAGAATATCCAAAGCGTAGAGACTGCATATGCCTTGCGCAAGACGACAGGAAAAAAAAACAAAACCCGATTTGCCTGGAAGGGTGACCCCCACGATGCCGGCATTACCCACGCAGGGCAAGCCTGCCTCTGCCTCTTCCTATCATCAATCTTACCTCCACCTGCCCTCGGGTCTACAGCAGGCATAGGCAGAAGCCAGCAGAGCCCTCAAACTTCAATTCTGCCCAAATTCTTTGCTAACTAGATATGAAAATTGAATTTAACTGACTTCAAATCCCATAGGCTGCTACAGGAAAAAAAAAAACACAAACATGCAGACTATTACATATTCAGGTTGTAACTACAGACAGGGACTTGCTTGAGAGTAGGAAGACCCAAGAAGTTTAGCAGGGTTGAGGGGATATCATGCTACTTCCCTTTATTAGGAAAAACTATTGGGTTCATACACTGTCTAAATGGTTAGGATTTCAAAATATTACCCAAGATGTCACCGTCACAATTTGTTTTTCATAAAATTCAAATGCATCATTTTTAGAGCTTGGTTGGTTGTTGGGGGGGGGGGNAAATCATATGGAATTGATTTGCAATTACATTTAACTACTGAGTCAAAGTTTTTTTTTTTTTTTTTTAATCAGAATAAGCTGTTTAGAATATTTCAGTACTTTGAATTAACATGATTTTAGATTACTGCAGCAAACCCCTCATTTTTTAAACCTGATGAGGTACTAAACTGAAAAATATACATACACACACAGTTCACAAACATAAGTTTCTCTAAGAGAAAAAAAAAAAATCTGGGTTCATTTCCATGACTTTGCCTTCATTGGGACAGGCAATACAAAGGCTAACCTAACTTCTTCTGACCTGTTAACGAGAAGTTTTTTTCCACACACATTATGTATTCCACGCTAATTAAGAAAGAAAGTCAAGCTGCACTCTGTGTAAGGCAGTCTGCTTGGCTTGAGAATAGGAGCTGCACTTCATCTCCTCTCCAATCAATAATCCATAAACTGGGGTTGAATGTGCAGGCTGTTTGCCAGTCAGCTCTAGCTGAGATCTCATCTTTTCTAAGCCTTCCCTTTTCTTTCATGGTTCAATCAGCTCTGCCCAAAGGAAACATTTCAAATGAATAAAACAAAATCCCATTACTTTTAGTACTCTAGTTTGTCATTTATTCCCCTGCAGACCAACATTTTTCACATGTAGCAAATCCACATTTAAGTGAAGCCTGGAAAAAAAAACCTGCGTCAAGATGGGTGTTGTCCCTCCCACCTTCCACTAGAAAGGACCAGGTCCGCTGTGAGATGTAGTAACACACAGAGCACCTTGTGTGAAGTTTTAGATTTTAGTTTCAAACCTATTAAATCTATGGAGGTTTATGTATTTGCAAACTTTCAACTTTACAGGTATTCATTAGGCATACAA
>RSEF01000006.1:14093310-14120841 GCA_003993805.1 Himantopus leucocephalus | reverse complement strand
ATTTGCAAACTTTCAACTTTACAGGTATTCATTAGGCATACAATGCACACACAAAAGATTGGTGTACGCAAGTTTCTGTGCCTTCAACTTTACATTAAAACTTATTTTTATTTAACTAATTTACCGCGGCACAGGTAAATTTTGAAAGTTTTCTCTTAAAGCATCACTTCGGCATGCTTATTTTTAAACCCTGCTATCCCTGAAGCTATTATAGTTGGCTTTAATTAACCACTCGGGCTAGTGAAACCTTTTTCAATGACCTCAGAATTTAAGGACAGGTTTGCAGAAGCAGTTATTTCATTTTTTAATAAAGTCAAGGGAAAAACACAAAAAGCTGTAGAATGGTATCATAATGACGATGCCTACAGCCAAGAGCAGAAGAGTGTGAGCTATAAGTCTGGCAGGTTCTAATATCAAGCATATAATATTTTGTTTCATGTAAGTGAGTTAATTCTTTCTTATGCTTATTCTATTGTTACATTACAATCATTCAGTTGTCTGGGTTAACATATTTATGTACTTCAGTTACGCGTGCATGTTGCCAAGTATTTATTTTAAATTTTTCAGGAATTCTTTCTAATTTTTCTCCCCGAGGAAGGTAGAAAAATCACAATCTTTAATAAAGAAGATACCTAGGACAGGTATTTGTTCTCTCCTTGCTATTTGGTACAGATACAATGGGAAAGAAACCAGAAAACCATACTATCAGAAGTNTCTAATTTTTCTCCCCGAGGAAGGTAGAAAAATCACAATCTTTATTAGAGAAGATACCTAGGACAGGTATTTGTTTTCTCCTTGCTATTTGGTACAGAAACAATGGGAAAGAAACCAGAAAACCATACTACCAGAAGCGTAAGGACACTATAAAGTGAAGACATCACTATAGCTTCTATATAAGCAAATCTCTTCAATACAAGATTTCCTTGGCAGATGGTAGTGTTGTGTGTGTACACACAATGCATTAGCTAGTGATAGCCTGAATTGTAATTGATACTCGATCTTTTCAATTTACGCCAAGATAAGAAAAGGAGAGACGGGGGCAGGGAGCAGTCTTACAAGTCTTAGTGTTAAATTTTTAATTTTAAAAAGTGTTATTTCAGCTGCAGTGACAAAACTAAAGCTACCTTTGAATTTAAATTATTTGTCAGCTCCTGTGCTATGGTAAACATTACATGTGAAAAAGAAAAGAATTATTTCAGGGTTATAAATTCCCTCAGAGCATTTCAGTGAATACTATTCCCACTGAAAAGCTGTTTTTTTGGAGGGATTCAGGTTTACCCATGCATCCCAGTTAAGTAAAATATATACACAGAAAGGTGGCTTCCAGATTTATGATCCATTGCAATATGCACTTCAAGCAACTAGCAGAGCAGCAACATCATATAATTTGAAATTTTTTAATCTATCACAGTGCTAAGATCACAGTAAGTTTTAAAAGAAAATATGAAAAGACTATGAAAAGGGAGAGCGTAAGTATTCTTGTGCTTTTGGGCTTGTGAGGTACCAGCTGGACTTACGAAACTTATCTTTTGCCTGTAACTAATCTGCATGCTGGTCTAGCATTCCCGCCTCTTAGCAATAATTTCAGCTTATCTGTCATTACTCGAATTGTAACATTGAAAATAAACTGTCATTTAGTAAGTACAGATTTTCATGCCTGTTTCTGTAAGAGTCCTTCCTTGGGTTGTTGTTTGTTTTGGATTTGGTTTGGTTCTGCCCCCTCCAGCCATGACCTGAACCATAGTACTCTGAAGGAAGACGGAAGACGTCCAGCATTTCCATAACCTTGCTCTCTTTCTCAATAACTGCCACTTTTCTACAAAGGTTTGGACTCAGCCATTAATCTGTTGAGGGACACAGAGGACATCATACATTTGGAGGGCAGCACCATTGCCTCTCCATCCATATTGAGTCAGATGACCCCCAAAATGGCATGAACGGTATATGCATATATATTTTTGTTTTATTTTTTATTTAATAGGAGGCCAATTCCTGCTGTAATGGTAAAAAATAATTAAGAAAATCAATGTTTATGATATAAGGAATATGGGAAAACAAAATTTTCAATTAAAGTTTCATACAAGAAGCAATCCATACAAAAATATATTTTTTCCTTTTTTTGCCAAAGAGAAACATTTTAGAAGAAAGCCATACTTTCCTGTCACGAGCTCAACCTGTGACAGAACATTTCCATTTTCAATTGAAATACTGGTGGGGGTCAGGGCAAGCAGGGATCTCCCCATTTTCTCAGATCTCAAGACACCCTACTGATATTTACAGCCGTACCGTGGGTAGTATCCAAAAGGGATGTTTCGTATTGCAATATAAATGCATAGCAGGATGCACATCTCCGTGGGGCAAACTGTAAAGTCTGTCAACATCTGCTGCAGAGAATCTGATGGTGGGTAAGAAGCTCCACAGACGCACTTGCCACGGGATGTAAATTAAAACCATTAAAATTCATAAGAATACAAGAATGAAAATAAAAGGAAAAGGGACAGTATTAAATCTAGGAGAAGAGATCAGGTTTTACATTTTCCCAATTAAGTTCATGCTCACTTAATTCTAAAACACTTACCACCAAACAAGTCATACATACTGCCGGCAGACAGACATTGCCTTTGGGACACTACTATTTTTAATTTCTAGGGCATTGTTCTATCCAGCGTGCAGGCAAGGAGGGGGAAATTCCTTAAACGAAAACTTACTGAAGACTAAAGCCATTCAGCATTACAGTGAGTCCTGGTTGCAGCAAAGAGGAGACAATGCATTTTGTCAAGAAATAACTCAATCGCTCGCATAGGAGCTGGAAGTCATCATCTGTTTTTACAAGTCTACCCATCACCCAAAACCTGACTTGCTCTATTTTACGTAGTGACATCATGATGTAATTTTACTGCATGATGTAAATTTACTGGACTGTAATGATATCTGGATTGTAGTTCTACGTGACGCAGCGCCCATTTGGATAACATGGTCACGGTACTGGATGATGAAATATTGCACCACTGCCTCAAGATTACTCACAACATACCCGGCAGGAGGGTGACCAATCCTCCTTTAAACCGACCCAAGGAGAACAACAGTTCGGAAGACTTCACTCAGTGACCAACAACTTATTTCAAAAGTAATCATTAAGGGCACTCTGCGCTGGGACAGCGACACACGCGCTTCATTTTCCCCTCCCCAGCCCAACCCTTACTGCTCTCCCCGCAACCGTTTGTACTTCAGAAGAGATCCTGAAATCCACTGCAAAGGGGGGGGAGGAGGGGAAATCCAGCTTTTTAAACAACACATTTTTGTTGAAGAATAAATGTTCAGCCTCTCACCAAATGATGCCTTATGCACACAGAGAATGTTCTCTTCTCCCCCGGGGGTGGGCACAGCCCCCTGCCTGGGTGACGGGCAGTTACAGGTCTGCAGGGCGCAGGGAACGTCAGCGGGGTTCAGACCCCGCTCGCTCCACACGCGCTGGGTGCCGCTTCAGGGATCGGCAAGGGCAGCTTCACCTTACAGGCAGGCTCCTGCCATTCCCTTCAGCCCAGCGATCCAAAAACTTCACGTGGCGAGAAGCACTTCTCGCCACAAGAAAGCTGTGAAATATTTTTTGAAAGTTTCCAGTTCCAAGTGGCATTTCTGGAGCAGCCAGCTGCTGGGAGCATCGATTTTGCTGGAGGAAAGCAACTGCACCTGTGACACAGATACAGCCAGAGTCCAACGCAATGCCAAGGAAATCTGAAGTCCAAGCAAGCATTCTGTCATCTGTTTTCATAGCTAAAAAACTTCTAAAAATAATACCTTAATTCCTTTACGAAGTAGACAGTTTCTTTTAACTTCTTATTTTTTTTTTATTGGGAAAGTATTTTTTCCACTACCAGCTTAAAGCCTTTGTGCAACAAAGCTTCAAGTAAAATCAGAGTAATGTTTCATTATCTGCTGTAAATAACAAGTGATCTACTACCTCGGAGCCTTCACTGAACACTGGTCTACTAAAATCTCAGGCAGAGAGCCAAATTCTGGATTTGTGAATATGCATGTACCTCTCACCAACTTGACTGTGAGCCACGTGGATGAATGTGAAAGCTCAAGTTGGCTCTAATTCATGTTTTAAGCCTAATGAACTGGTAATAATCAAATGATTTGCTCCATTTTTGCCTTGTATTTTTAACAAGATATATTAACAGCAAGATTAGGTAAAAGAAAGAGAGCAAAAACACAAATTCCCAATATGCAGTTCATCACTGATCTTAAGTATCTCTGGTAAAGTCAAAGGACTAAAATTTCAGACAAAAAAGTCCCAATTTAGGTTATTGATAATTTCTTTTATATTTCCTGCTCTGTGCTGGGTATAATTTAAAATGTATATTTATTGCACATAAGAATAAGGTAAGTAATACAAACCAATTCACTTGGCTTCAGTTGAGTTCCATTTTACTTACCGCATAGAAACATCTATTAGTGTCCCATCAGCCAAAAAAAAAAAAAAACAAGGGCAGAACAGTGAGAGTGATTGACAGACAGGAAAATCGTAGGAAGAGTAGGAAACAAGCACGAGGGTCAGATGGAACAAGAGCAACCTGACCAGCGCAAGGGAGAGAAAGAATAGCAGGTACCAGATGCAACTTGGTCCTCCGAGGCAAGGACACGAAACTGGATTTCTCGTGTTGTTGCTACATCACAATTTGACTCCCTTAAGCGTGCCCTAGGTCTTTTATGTATATATGCACACACACTCATCTAACAAGACAACTACACTGCTAGGAACTGCCACAGAAACTAGTTATAAGCATGGGATTGGGACTCCTGTGACACAGACTGTGGCCTGGATTAGGACCGCATGCTGTGTCCTGCAAGGACAAAACACACACCTATATTCTTTCTAATGCGAATATCCTATCTGTATTTCATTACATAGTTTCAGCAAAAGTCAGTATTGTGCCTCATCAAACCTACCATGCCTATTATTTGCTTGTCATTTGTTAAACTCAATTAATAACATTTATTTGATTTATTGCAACTTCTGTAATAAATCTGACGGAGCACTGCACTACTGCCATCCACATTCATCTCGATGGGTAGCTTGAAATCACTACCATTGATTTCTGAATAAATATATTTTAAATCACTCACCATTTAATGTTCCCTTGAGAAAGTTTTGGCCCATATAAACAGAATTATTCCTGATTAATTTATAGAAACTAATTTAATTGAATCAGTAATGGGAGTTTCTTTTCCCAGTTGGGTAGGAAAAGTAAAACAAAACATGTATATGTCCCTTGAGAAGATGCAATCAAATGAAAATATTTATAAGCTAGGGACTTCCCATTTTGGTGCATACAATGGAAAAGAGTATTTCAAGAACTACTCTGCGCCTTTGCATTTCTTATGTCAAACTAGAACAACTCTGCAGATTACAATACTGTTACAGAAAATATTTCAATAAAGACCAGTAGGACAAGATCCAGAATCAGTCCAACCTTTGAGACAGAATGGCATCACCTTTATCTTGAAAGCAAAACGACAGTGTAAGATTGACCAAATGGCATAATTCTTCCTCACCAGCACCAAAGGCAGTTGGGTTTCCTATCACCAGCCCAAAGCTCCCGAGAAGTTACAAATGGCTTTTACAATTCCGATCACAAGCAGTCTCTTCCTTGCTTTTAACAGTACTTCACAGCTGAGCCAAATATAACTGAACTGAGATTTCCTGGCTTCCATGGATTCTGCTTCATGACTATATTTACAAAAGTGAACTTGCTGGAAGTTGTTAAAAAAGATTAAAACCACTGAAGCAATGTTTCAATATAACTAAAATAAACTGGAAAAAGGTAGCCCTTTAAAATGATAACTTGACATCTGCTGCACCAGATGGGAAAAAGGAAAGGACACGACCCCTTTGCCAACCTCGTTTTCTAATTGATCCATTCCCGGTTGTTTCTCAAGTTGAAACAAGCCTCCACGTTCCCATTAAAGTGTCTTATAATTGGCTCCAAGCCTGTTTCTTACAGGAAGGCAAGGTCCCTCGTCACCTCCATTTTTCCCAACTGGCCTTCCTGCTATCAGCATGCCCAACTCCCACCTCTCCAGCTGTCTCCCTGCCCCACCTTGTACTCCCTCAAGCTCCTTCTACCTGAGCAAGCTCATCACTCCCAGGGAAGAGTCTCCCCTTCCCTCGAAGGGGTTGTTTGATCCGACCCAGACTGTCACAGGCTGGACTGCGCAGAGTAGCTGGCTGCCTTCTTGCCAGCCGTATTACATGTATTTTATGAATTTTTCGAAAGGGTAATTTATAAACAGATATAACCAATATTTCTACCATCTATTACCAAAGATATTTACATTTCTACAGTCAACTGTCCTAATTTAACTTAGAATGACCTACTTAGATCCAACTATTTTTAACTCTTCATGTGTTCAGTAATAGTTATTATTGAGAAACTCCTGCCTGTTCCCAATGAGAACATTTTTCTTCCTTTTAATTTTGCATTTTTAGAGAAAATACAAAGCTCTCCAATACCTAAGGCCAAATATTTTATTCCAAAAAAATAAAGTATTAATTTTGAAGGAAGTATCTAAGAAACATACCCAGAAATAACTATTTGCACTGTTTTCCCACCCCTTTTCCCTCCTCCAACCTGGGGAGGGTTTTAATGGCAGTAGATCTTACATGTTTCTACCAGCTTTACCAAACAATCCCAGCATCTTTTTTTCCCCTCCTCTTATCTCTTACTAAAACTCCTGATGTTCCTAACCGAATGATGACCCAGCACCCACCTCCTACCACCAGCCAGGGTTCCCATCAGCCGCAGCCATGCCCCCCTGTGTCCTCCTTCCCGCCCCAAGGCTGGAAGGCTGGTTCCTGCCCCAGGGGCTCGGCTGAAGGTACCAGCATCACACAGCTCTCCTGAGAGCTCCCAACTGGTGGGGAAGACCTGCATCCCCCCCCTTCAGGTGGCTATGCATCTACTTAGCTTAAAATCATCTCTGTCAAGTACTGAAAGGAGCATAACTATGACAGCCTGGAGTTCAACACTTGCATAAAAGATGTGGCTAGCCCAAGTAGGGCTGTGTGTTGCCATAGCTACATTGTTGATATTACTCAAACTATCTGGTTTAAAGTTAGCAACACCATCCCCACCAGCTCCAGTCCCACCTATGGCTGCTGTGGAGACGCAGTCTGATTATTTAAAACCCACAGGTCTCCCACAAGGAGTGATTTTCCTGGGGTCTACAGAAATACATAGTTCAGTCCCTCCTTTCCTCCCCACCCAACGGGCACAGAAGCAGGCATTTCCTTGAAAACACCCTGCTGAATGTCTAAAGATGGTGTGCATGTATAAATAGAAGTAGTTTGGCATGATGAGATCCCAGGGAATAAATTGGCTCACTTCAACTTGCAACACAGAAGAACAATAGTCAAACTGAAAAGAAGGACAGAGATCTATATTCAAAATTACTTCCAAACTATGGAGGGGAGATACTCAAGAATGACAAACTTACAAAATAATTAGAAATTGTGAGACATATTTTTTCAAAAGCAGAGTGAGGTTATTCATTCCCGAGGGTCAAAAGAAGTTAGCTGCCTATCTTCCATAATGGAAAATTACTTGATCAGGCCCAGGGCTATTTTTGTAACCTGTAACCTCCATTTAAAGTAACTATCCATTCCATAGGTCTAGCTCCCTTTTACTTTTATTGATTAATTCTATCCATCTTCAAAAATTCTATTTAAATTCTTATTTAAGAAAAAAAAGAAAGTGCTTTTCTGCAGGTGTTAGTGATATCAAGGGACTTTCCTTATTTTGAAGCATCCTATATTTACAAAGAATCTTCAGGATAAAGATTACTAACACCCACTTTACAATTATGTAGTAGCACAAAACAGAATCAATTAGATCCACGTGTTCAAAGGCATCACTTTCTGTACCATTACAATGCATGAACCGCAGAGATGCAGACAGCGACTAGTGCTGCTCGGAAACACTATCCCCGACACGGCAAAAATCTACCAGGAGAACCAAATAAGGGGCTACGGACACTGCTGAAATGTTAACTTCCCAGTTCACTGACTAGTAATGTTATCTTTGATCCAACAGTCCTCCCTGCAAGCTCCATTAGAGCAAACAATCATACGCTCTAAAGAATAGCATTGGGGGGTGTTAATATTCTAAGAAATTAATAAGTGATTAGGGAATTATTTCTGAAAACAGAGCTAGACCTGCTGGTCATGAAAAAGTTCAGAACGTACATAAAAAGCGTACAGCACGAACGGCGCAGGCCGGAGAGCGGACGCCGCGCCACGTCACACTAGCCGGGATAGGGGCACCTCCCGGCCGGTGCTCTTGCAGAGCCATGCCTCTCCCCTCACAGCCCTTTCGTGTTTAAACGTACCATTCCCTGTTCCATTTTCCTTGTGCGCATTTGTACGACATGCTTTGTAATACAGGATGCTGAAACATAGCCAATGTTTACACAGTTTTGATTTCTGCCTCCGCAGAACAGGAGCTGATAAAGTTAGTTTTTTGTTTCAGGATTTGTTACTTTTAATTTCACACAGTGCAGATAAAACTAATCTATACGCTATGCAAGGAGCTAGGTTAGATAACAAGGAAAAAAAACCTTAGCTATTATAGTGGCAGCATTATGTGAGTATCCGACGATGCATTTTATTACCTCGGCTGGTCTCCTGCCAGAGCGGTAATGTTCCTGTTCCAGGTGACGTGCGCAGAGGCAGCAAAGATTTAGGGATGGATGTGCACAAGAAAGCGTCAACTAATCCCTGCAGTGGGTTTGTTGTACGATGTGCAGACTTACCTTGTTAGTCAAGGGCACTTCTTCCTCAACAGGTAAGCGTGATGCAGCTGAGAAGCTAGGAGCAGAAAAGGCAACACAATCTCTCATCACAAATTCAAGCAAAAGAAGGTACAGTCACCATGTTCTCAGCTCAGGTTCACTATATCGCACTCAATATCACAGGGCATGTCTTAAGACGGTAGAAAATAAATTACGACTTTTCACTCACCAAGCTTGGCTATTCTAGCTTTGCCTCAAGAGAAGTTTCTAGCTTGTCTCAAGTGTCTAAAAGTACATTACTATCGGGGGAGTGCGATATCTAAGCAATCTTGCTTCTGCCTTTTAAAAACCTTCCTACCTTGACTTCAAGACATTTGCACTTACAAGTCATATTCTTAACCTTTTTTATTCCTTTTTAAATATTCATGTCTTTTTAGTCACACTACGATCCGAGCTCCATGCTCAAATTCCAGCAGCCGCACGTTAGCCACACTATACACCCCCACCATTTTTTGCAAACAGAAGATTTCCCGTTTTCATTATTTTACAGCTTCTAACAAAGGAGGGTCAGCACTCTTTCAAAGCAGATCTCAATCTTTTATTATCCATGGGGCTCTGGTAGCGTCTAAATTAATTTGGACGGCAGCCTCATCCACCAGAGCGCTAATTCTAGCCCCGGACAAAGCAGACAAACTGCCCTGGACAGCAAACACGTGGGAGCAGGGAAACAGCCCCGACTGCCAGCCCGACCCTGCAAAGCCAGGCTGCTACTGCCCTCCATGCCTGTGACAGAGAGGTTCAAGTACAGAGGGCAGCAGCTATTGCTGAGAAGCGCCACAAAGCAAGAGCCACCGCTTAATCCTGCTCTTTTGCCGGCACCAGCAGTGCTACCCCACTCTTACCTGTCCTTTCCACCTCTCTCCTCTCCTCGTCCCCAGCGCAAACCGCCGAGCCCTGGCCCATCTCTGGCCTTTCGTGCCTGGGATAGCAAGCAAGAGTCCTTAATCACAGCATCACAACGGCAGCATTCTGGTACCGTCTCTTTTCCCCAACCGAGTCTCTCAGACCTTTTATTTCCATCCTCTTCCTTTTTTCTCGCCCCTTAGCTCATTTTCTTCTAAACAAATCCACTCAAAGCGGCAGTAACACACCACTCGCCTGCCATCCCACTGTCCGTCCTGCTGTTAACATCTGTTACATCTTTTCCTTTAGGTTGTGTCTACCTGTTCCCATCAGTCTGTAAGCCACTCGGGGCAGACTGACATGGAATATTAAGGTTTTGTGCGCTGATTAGACTATCACTTCATAACTCCCATAAAAACGCTGCTGCTATTAGATTTCATGGAAGTATTTATATACATATATATGTATATTTATTTTACCTGAAATGGAATGAGACAACATGAGTACAGATGTTTTTAAAACCTATTTTCTTAATAGCAGCAGTTTTGGTTTTTCAAGTTATCTTCCTTTCTTCTTCTACTCAGATCAGCCTTTCCCATTTTCCCATAAATATGATCTTACCTTTGAGTTCAAGTGGTAACGATTCATAAGAGGTACAAAGAATAGGCCCCTGGAAGTGATCTTCAAGAATGGTATTTCTGACTTCATTAATAGTCTCCTGATATTCAGGCATTAGCGTTTATTTAAGTGTTCTCGTGCTAGAGGCTGCCGGTGGTTGTCAGCTCTTGAGAAGGCTGCCACCGCCGCCGTGACAGGGTTATGCTAAAGCTGGCTGCATTTTTTGACGTGTTTTTGTTATTTCAAGCACTCCCATTACAATATATTAGCTAAAATCAAGCCCGAAGTACTACTCTAACACTTACTAAATATCCCTTGATGAGGTACATTTCTGTAACAATATCATTTCAGATTATCTGTGTGTTTCCGCCCTGCCATACATTATCATACGGGACTGATAACGCCAGCTGAATTCCTCAACGGTGCCTGATCAGGAAAGGGCAAAGGCTGCCAAGGCAGTTCCTGACGGGCAGACAGCTACGGAGGGACCCGAGCTCGGAGCAAGCACCAATTACCGCGATGGAGGCTTTAACTCTCAGAACACAATGAAAGAGGACGAGCTTGACAGACAATTAGGAATCCTGCTCTTCTAACCAACGCGAGAGCTGGGCCAAATCCATCGTCAAAACATGCCTACTACCAACAGTTAGCTGGAAGAGAGCAGCTTTGGACAGATCATCTGTCCCATTCTCAATAAAATAAAAAGCTTCACAAATAACCCCCAACACCAATTCAGAGCTCGCTGTGTGCCTCATGTCAGCTGCTCAGCCACAGTCTTTCAGAAATTGCCTAGAGTTAGCCTTTTGCTGATCAGAGATAACCCACTTTCAGAGCAGTAACTCACGTAAAAGAAATGCCGTATTCTTAAGAAAAAAAAAAAAAACCTGAAGGCAACCAGGACAACACAAAGATTCTCCTATGGCCGCTACGCTAGAGAGTAACTTCACTTCCACAGCCACTCCATCAGTGAGACTGGGCCTCATACTCCTTTGTAGCAACTACAGAAAGGTCAGAAGTTGTCAGGCCGTCACTTTAGTTGTTTTTTTTATATTTGCATGTCATAATCTAGAGGAGCTTTATGATCTAGAGCATCCAGTCTGGTCATCTCACCTTGCTGCACTGGTGACACCTACATAATTTTCTTAAGTTTCCTTAGAGTCACGGTTACNGGTGACACCTACATAATTTTCTTCAGTTTCCTTAGAGTCACGGTTACATGACCGTCTCTGGTTTTGTTTAAATCAAATTAAGAAAAAAAAGGGGAGGGAGAATCAAAACACTTCTACATCTTTATGACTTCATGGGGAAAAAAAAAAGCTAAAAGTTTTAAATACATGAAATATTTACCAAAAATACCTAAAATGTATTTTGGATAAGGAGCCATCAGCATTTCTGCACTCGGCTTCTGAAGGTAACCTGCAGAAAGTCAGCCAAGTAATATTAACACAACCTGATCTAACGGTTTAAACAAATTAACCAGCATGATTTAGACCCCGTTTTTCAAAGGCTGACAGTGATCAGTGCTGCAAGCATACAGCATTACCCTCATCCCTGAGCAGTTCTTGGACAGCACAGACATTAAATGAAGAGCACTTCGCCTTCCCTAAAGCCGCAACCTGCTTTTCTCTGATTAATATTTAGATAATTCATTTCCAGGTGATGAAATCCTGATCAAGTCTTCGTTTTACAAGCGTGCCTTCCCTTTTCTCACATTTCATAGGAAACTCACATTCACACATGTTTTTTTCGTAAGCATTCCACAAGTACAAATTGTTTATTTTGTACTTGACAATGTTCGAGTCTACTATAAGGTACGCTCTTGACAACAGCGATACAGACTGGTGCATCACACTGTTTATACTGCTTTAAGTGTTTAACCCAACCAGCTTCTTAGGTCTATTCATTCTTTAAAGGACATATTCTATGCATGAGACAGTTATACTGTGTCATTTCCTCCTCCTTAAAGACAGCCACACGCCACTGTGGCTACAGACTTCGTTTTGTGTTTTCTTTGTTGGCTTGGTGGGGGCTTTACTCATTCTGAATCACTATTTCACTCTTTTTTCACTGTCTTCATTACATCCCATGCTGAAATACTAGCTGGACTAACACCAGTGACCTACATATACCCAAATACCTCCAAAAGCATTCTGAAGGTNCACTGTCTTCATTACATCCCATGCTGAAATACTAGCTGGACTAATACCAGTGACCTACATATACCCAAATATCTCCAAAAGCATTCTGAAGGTAGCTTTAATGAGTATTGTTACACTACATCTAAGGATGATGAGAAGACATTTCACAGCAGCACTGGGAACTGAACTTAAGAGTCCTGATGTGCCCAGATGTGCCAGGAAAAAGCATCCCAAGTGAAACCGAAGGGCCCTGCTGTNGTAGCTTTAATGAGTATTGTTACACTACATCTAAGGATGATGAGAGGACATTTCACGGCAGCACTGGGAATTGAACTTAAGAGTCCTGACTTGCACTCCAGTGCCCAGATGTGCCAGGAAAAAGCATCCCAAGCGAAACCGAAGGGCCCTGCTGCNCCCAGATGTGCCAGGAAAAAGCATCCCAAGTGAAACCGAAGGGCCCTGCTGTACACAGACTTCTGTAGCACCAAAGCAGCATCCAAAGGACGCACAGTTTGATCTGACGCACGGAACTCTGACTTAAAACACAGTGAAATTAAAGCAACTCATCTGCTAATTCAGCTCTTCCAGTGAGGAGGACATGCTGAACTATTTAAGTAGTTTCTTTTTCAACGGGCATTTTTTAGAAGAACTTTTACTTCTTTAGAGTCACTGCCAGCTTTAGAAACACTGACTCGCAGTCTCTGGCAGGAAAAAAAAAAAATCATGGGGACTGTGGAGAAGCTCCTGTGTCCCAGCTCACACTGTACCCTCAAGAATTAAGTTAGTGGTGTGAAAAGACAGCGATGGCATTTGCACTGGTGGCAAACATCCATTTATAGCATCCTAAATTAGGATATTCGGGATATAATTAGTGAAGTTGCACTTTGAATAAAACTAAATTAAGCAAAACTGAATGCTGCTGATTAAGATAAAATTCAGATCAACATTATAATATAAATTTTACCCGAAACAACTGAATTTGCTCTTTCTTCTTTTTAATTGATAAAATCCTTGCAGTCTCTTGCATCATTCACTTCCTGATCTGTAACACTAATGAAAAAGCACTCAAGCTCTAGAAAAACATGATTCGGCACTTTGTAAATATGACCTGGGGATTAAATTATCCGTTCCTATCTAGCAGCAACAAATGTGAATCATTATCTGGCATCTGCCACTTCGTAGCCTGTGCTATGTGCCAGTAGTTTTACTGTGGCCCTAGATGGAAGTGTGCCCACAAAGAAAACGCATCACATAAATGGTGACACTTCTTGTCTTCTAATACTTCAGGTCTTGCACCTGGGCTGAAGCCCACGGAAGAACATGAAATTGCACAATCCCTTTCCTGAAACAAAAGACTCCCATTACTTCTCTTAAAAAATAAATAAATGGTAATTTCAGTGAAGAGTTGCAAGTGTCACTGACAATGACGACATGCCAGAGTTGTTAAAAAGCACATGTCAGTATTTCCCCCTTTCCCCTCTTTAAGAGCTTTTCATTTGACCTACATTTATATGTGTGCGCATATAAATAAAAATGTGTGTCATGGTTTGTTTTTTAACTAGAATTTATGCAACAAGAGTATAAATGTGAACTCACCGATTGCTTATGATGAGTTTCAGCCTGCACTAACACTTTCAAAAAAACCCTTTCCCATCAGCTTATCTGGGCACAGAAACAAAGCTAAAATTTTATAGGTTGCAATCCCAATTCACTGCAAAGTAGTGGGAAAAAAAATAAATTGCTAAATAAAAATTAATACACTGTCATCGAAAGTGTAAAGAAGTTACCTCCCTTCTGTATCTTGTCTGTTTTCAAATAAAGTTGTGTTAGAAATACTACTTCCTCTTCAACTATACGTATACATATGTGAGAGAAATATATATAGTGATCTCTCTCACACATACCCCTCCCTGTGATTTTTTCCTTCCATTTCCAGAAAAAAAAAAAAAAGGTTTCTTCTGATATATAGAGCTGGAGATGTATTATGTTAGTGATTCAAAAAGGCAGCAGGTATTTTAAACAAGGTCTTTAAAATTCAAAAAAAATTTGAGCTGTGATCACTGAAAAGTAGGATCAAAGAGAGGTGTTTGTGACTTTGCTCATTTGTTTGAGTTCGTTGGTTTTTAAAAAAAACAACACAATTTGTCTTTATTCTGTACAGCTATGTTTTTATTTGCTGTTTTTAAGCAATCTTTGTTTTTCTTCAGCTTTCTCTACCCAAAAGCATTTAGAAGACATTTAAGCACGGTGCCACAAAACCCCACTTCAGAAGAAACCAAGCAATATTAATAGGATTAGCTCTTGCCTTNTTTCAGAAGAAACCAAGCAAGGATTAGGATTAACTCTTGCCTCTATAAAAAAGAATACCCCATATATTACATTTTTATGTAATAAAGCATACGTAGATAAACTTGCTCATATACATTCTATATATAAAGTCAGCATATATACATGAACACAGAAAAAGTGAGCATATATATGTGTATGTGCTATGATACATGCTATGCTCCTATCACCACCCTCACAAAAGCACTTAAGGGTTCCTACTCCATTATTAAGAGCGGCTGAAACGAGTTCCACATGCGCAGAATCACCTTAAGGAAGGACACGGCAAAGGATTTCTGTCCATCACCCCTTCCCTCATTTTGCCACAAACAGTTGCTGCCACAGGGAGAGCAGGTCTACCTGTTCTAAACCGTAATCCACCTGCTTGCCAGACATGAGAAGAGCCAGAAACTCTCTGCTAATTATTTTGGCTAAATGTTTCAAAGCGGGATCAGCTTACACCAGCTCGGAGGTGCCGAAAGAGCTGGAAGCATTACCTGGCTGCCTCTGAAACAGGTTACTCTCAAGATGAAAGGGGCTTCCATCCAAGTGACGCAAAGCAGTATTTGGCACACCACACACATACAAGAGAATCTCCAGTACTGTCGTCGAGATCCTGAGCTCGCTTTTATTAGAACATATGGCATGTGTCTGGCTAAGATGCAGCACGCTTCATCAACGCATCTTCTCAGCTCCCCACAGCTAAAAACCCAACAACCTGCGCTCACGACAGCCCAAAGATCATCACACTGAGCCTCCCTTTGAACAGGGCAGGACAGAGGCACTAATTGTTCAAATGTCACACTGCAAAGCCCCCAAGAGTATCAGAAACCCTTCTGTGTAACAACTCAGACCCCTCACTACCCGAGTCCCCTGTCTTAAAATCTGCGTTGGAG
The DNA here is from genome assembly GCA_003993805.1 of Himantopus leucocephalus. Taxonomy (NCBI): domain Eukaryota; kingdom Metazoa; phylum Chordata; class Aves; order Charadriiformes; family Recurvirostridae; genus Himantopus; species Himantopus leucocephalus. The sequence continues at coordinate 14,105,168 of RSEF01000006.1, read as the reverse complement.
AGTCTTCTTCATAATCCTTCCTTCCTGATTTTCTAGATATTCCTGAAGTCCTTGCATCCTCCAGTGTGCTCCAAGAACACCCCCAGATCAATCAGAAAAACTAATCTTTCATAATGAGCGCATTTCTCTTGAAAGGATAGTCAGTCTGGTCATGCTGCAGCTGTTGCTTTTCTTGTTTGTTTGGCTTTGCTTTTAATGAAAAAATAATATATAGACATGTAAGCACAGCTTTATCAGACCGCATTTATTGCTGGAGAAGGTCTGTTAAAAGAATTCCTTATTTTAAGGACAATTCCAATTTCTCCTCATGAAACAAATATTGTATGGCACACACAGGTTTTCTAGTAATTTCTAATTATATAATCATTTCATTTAATAAGGCCTATTCAATTTTAACAATAATTAGTAGATCTATTTGATGCTTCACACATCCCAGACCTTCCATATCACCATAAGGAAAACCCCAAAACTATTATTTTATTTACCTAAAGGTGACAACCTCCATCAGCATCCCATTTCACAAACTATAGGAAAGTTCTCTTGGAAACTGAAAAAAGTGTCAGTCTTGCCGCTCATTAAGCGGCAAGTCCAGCTTACTCTTCAGATGACTCTCCTAGAAGCGTATCAAGGGAATGCCATTACAGATTTTAGATATGCCTGCAAATTAAGAATTTGGAAAGCACCATGCGGAAAGGTCGCAGAGAAACAGGAAAAATATGGATCGAGCCCTTGTTAAGAATGGAAGATTCCCACTGAATGGAACAGGGGAGAAGGGAAGCAACAGTGCTGCCCTGTGAAGGAGAAAGGACAGATGAGGAAGTTGGGGGCATGTATTTATCTGGCCAACCCTATCTTTATCAGGAAATTCTTGTACCCATGTCTGTTGTGGATTTTTGATACAGATTTATGTGAGCATTATATCATCCTTTATATTTATCATAATTTTTATCAATCTTGTACTAAAATATTTTAGAGCAAAAAATCTAGAATATCACCTTGATTTACTCCACTAAACAAACAGATAAAACACAGAACTCGGCGCTTCCCCCCCCCAGTAAGCCAGTCTGTTACATTTCCACAGCACCTTACACACCAAACCAAAATCTCAAATTACTTTACAAACTTCACACGTCATCCATCTTGCAGAAAAGCCTTCTACAGGCAGGAACTTGGCCAGATAGATACCACAACTCTTAAACAAAGAAAAAAAAAAAAGTCTTAAGAATTAAAGAGCAAAACTCTACGCCTCTTGCTTTTTTTTTTTGTAGCTGGACAGAAAACATTGTCAGGTTTAGAACACCAGCCCAGAACCTTACAGTCTGTTCTATAGAGAGGTGTTCACTTTCACTAGCTGAGGTTTTCATTACTTGTCCTTCCACAAACATTAAGACAGGCACACACAGACTTTTGGTGGAGTTCTTGGTGACTCACCACCACATACATAGTTTCCACTCAGAAATGTTTGTTGGTGGGGCTCTTGTGACTCACCTCCAACACGCTTTCTTCCCCATCATCGTGGTCCCTTGGTGGAGCGTTGGTGATTCACTAATGCACGGCCAGTCATCTTAACTCAAGCAGTTTGCCAGATGACTACATTGTGACTTCTGCTTCCCAAGTGAATTAAAAGTGTTCCTCCACACCACTTTGTATCTCTAATAGGTAAGCTCTGAAGACAGAGCTGTTCCACTGCTATTCCCATAAGTCCTGTCCTTCCTAGTTTTGCCTTGTCCTACTGTTTCTGGGGGCCAACAGAACACCTTTCCTTGGTATTTAATCCCTCCTTTTCTATACGGTCAGGTAACTACCCAAAGGAACGCTTCAGAAGACTAACAGCACTATGAAGCCACTTCCAGACAGCCCATTAGGCTGAACCCCAGCACCAGGGACAGAACATCTCAGCTATATCATTACAAAGTTAATGATGCTAACCAGAAGCCCAGCAGTGCACATTTTGTGCTCACTAACTATAGACTTCTCCCTAGCACAAATTCTTATTTGTCTACTAAGTATGAACTCTATTGTTAAGTAATGGGAAGGAATCTTAAGGCAGAGCCCAGGATTTTTTATTTTTTTTTAAAAAGGAGAAAAAAAATAAAAAAAAAAATAAAAAAAAACCACAAAACAAACCCACACACAGCAACTCCCTGGACAGTTCTGCAAAAACCTGTCCTGGAAGAAAATCGGGAGTTACACTGAAGAGGCAGAAGCACAGGGCATACACGCAGACTACTTGACAACGTTCAGATCCAGAAAGTGCTGCCCATACATTACCCCATACATATTTGCATATAATAAGAATTATGCTGTTCGTAACTAATCTTGCTGTTATTATGGAGGATGTTCCTCCCCACCCCTAAGATCCAAGGCTTGTGATTGTTCATATCTTGACCAACCGATTAAAAATATAAGCGGTGCCAAGAATTCCAGAGTAGAAAAGAGAAATAGGCCTGTAGATAGTTACCAATATGTGCAGGGAAGATATTTAGGACTCCAAATTATTAGCAGAGACCATTTCCCCCTCCCCTCAGTTTCCTGTCACAACAAGCTTTCCCATCACCCTAGGCTTTCAGGCCTTATGGCCTTCATATAGAAAAAACAGTTTAAACACATAGGTATTAGCAATTTAAGTCCTTTCAAAAAATTACTTTTGGTTATGATTATCTATGACATACTGTTTATTTTTATCTCAGTTGTCAAAACGAGACTATAGATCAAGTCTCCAACACCCCGTTCTACATTCAGCTGTACTTGAGGCTACAAACAGTCACCAGTACTCTTCTCGTTCCTTGCTCATCTCTGCAATGAAAAGAAGTCTAAACATGTAGCACATTCCGTGCTGCTGTCAGGGGTAAAGACTTACACAGCCCAGGTGTGGATTTAATAAAAGTCCCCAAAAAAGAAGTAGTTATGTCATATGACTTTGGTTGTGGTCCTCCTTATGACCTCTAGTGAGAAACTGATGCTATTTAAGTAACTTAAAAATACTGCTTCTTTTCCATCACCTGCCAATCACTCACAGCTTAGACTAGCAATTACTTCTACACATGTATCTCCTCTACAGGTCTGAAACGCTATAATTCTTTCTCTTAAAAATCTTCTAGTTTGCTGCCAAAAAGTAAGCCAGCCTACAAAAGCAGATAGCAATGCATGCTGTCTGCAAAAATTCCCGTATCTGTTACTTCCATGACTTTTAGAAAGATAATTTACTTAGAAGTAGTTCACATTTTTCCTATTACTGTTAGTTTATTTTCTCCTTAAGTTTGCACCTATACATTCAGAATTATTGCTCTACAAAGAAATAAAGGCATAGCAATAGCAAAATGATTATGCTGTATCCAAATTACACTACCGCTTTGAAACAGGAAAATGCATAGGAATATAGGAAGGGAGGACTTGTGTGCCTTTTTTGTGTTGTGTTGTGACCATGGTGGCTTCTACAGTGTAAAGCCTTATATGTAGATTAGCATCCCCGTAACCAAAATGCTCTTCCAAGTCACTAGACCCAACCGTTACACCTTTGAGGGTGAATATATCAGTGACTGCAGACAGTAGAAGAGATGTCAGTATTATGATCACAAAGACCACAGTTCAAAAAGCCCACCGCACACACCCCTCTAACTATAATAGGCTGCAACTGGAAAAATATGCAAAAATAAATGGTCCATAAGAAATATAGAGCAAGAACTTGTACAGCCCAGTCTCCAAAAAAAGTTCATAGCCAGCATTTCTGTGCACACCCTCTGACTCAAACTGGGATCTAATGGAAAAGGATGAATACAACAAGTACCCACCTCAAGTGTAATAAGGAAGCAAGCTATGAATTCTTGATCAATTACTCAAACCTCACCAGGATGTGAGCCCATACCTTTCCCAAACCCATGCCAGAGTGGATGTGGTTTTCCAGTTGCGTAGATGAGTAAACCCTCAATGCTGTTAGTCCATCCCATAAAATACACTTTATTTACATTTACATCCAAGGGATAAAACTCGAGAGGCTTCATTAAACACAGAAAACGTTTGGGGGAATTTAATCCAGCCAGAGTTGGAGGCAGCATAGCTTTACCTTCAAGCCTGGCAAGAGGACTCCCTTCCACCCTCCTGCCACCAGCAGGCACAATAACCATCCACAGCACGAGAAAGTTGAGTGGAGCCTTTAACACAACAGTGAGTACTCGCAACCCAGCGGTAACACTAACAGCGTACCCGAACCCCTGGCTGCTACTGCCACTTCAGATGCTGTGGCTTTCTCTTTCCAGCATGCAACTGCTGCCTCATCAGCAAAAGAATTTACACAGAGAGCCCTAGATGCGTGCAACCCCACGCATAATCAAATGCAAGAGCACGACAGAAAAACAAGAACACCTTCAGAACACTACAGATTTGCCCCTGAATGGTACTAAGCAAGCTGTGTGTCATCTGCACGTGTTCTAGCACCAGATATGTACAGAGAAAAACCTGTCTGTAATACCCATATACCTACCAAAAAAAACCCTTAGACAGCAGATACGATTATATCCCACAAAGCAACAAGTCCAAGATCATTCAGAACCTGTTTTTCCTCTCTTCCCCTGCTAGCCAATTACTCAACTTCCACAGTCATATCTCATTTATGAAACCTGGTAAATTCTAACTGACATTTAAAAATAAAGCTTCTAATTATTGCTTCTGCAACTTTTATGAGATTACAGTCTGAAAGCAAAAATGAGACACAAACAAGAATGTATTCAAGGAAAGATAAACTATTTTCATGTGTTAATAACCAAATGCAGCTAAATAGCCTTACTAGTGATTTACTGCATATAAATTAAAGTTCTACACAATTCTGACTTTCCTGAATACACAATTAAAAAGCTTGAACAATTAAAAGTATAAAGTGCATTTATACACTTTTTAAATGCTCCCCTTTGAATAAAACAGTAAGTATTTTTAAATAAGCTTCATTCCATTTCTATGCAGTTATTTCTTCATGTTTTTGTACCTAGAGAAACATTTTAGGCCAGAATTCCTTAGCCTGAATTACAGAAGAACCTCCACGAAGCATGTGAGAATTTACCATTTAGTACATGTAGAACCAAGCTATACAGGCACTACAAAAAAAAAAAAGACAGCCTTGTATCACCCATTACTTTGTTTTCATAGCTTTACCCAGCATATCTTTTGTTATGACAGCTGCAAAATCACCCCATTACTCAGTCCTCTCCTCCCCGCTCAGCATTACATCCCTGTTTGCCTTTTGCACACATCCATTCACACATGCCCTGCCACACTGGCAAACTCTGAAGATCTAGATTAGCCGCGGTGCTAGCACTTATTTTTTCCTCCCCTCCCTCAGAATCGGGCTCACATCAGTCTGTCACTTCCCTCCTCAGCATCACCAGTACCAGCCTGCGCCCTCCGTATCACTCTTGTTTCAGCTACAGCACTTTCCTCCGGGCTGCCTTCCGTCATCACACCCAGCCCGTGTCACTAAAAACTGCCTCCTCTTGCACTAGCAGAAGTCTGGGGTTGGTCACGCTCTCCTTATTACGCATCCATACATTGCCTTACACGGGTCTTTCCTCCTGCGATTGTCTGTAGCTATTGGGTAGGTTAAGTCTGAACTGGCACCTGCTGTACCCTCTCACAACAGTTATATACGTTCGTATTATCTCTTCCGAATTTGGGATTTAGCAATAGAAGAAGTTGAATTATTTCAAGAGGTGAAAGGATAAAATGGGAAGGATTTTAGAGTAGAAAACACAGAGTGACTAAAGAAAAAGGGGACGGGGTGAGGAGATGAACCTTCCCATACACAGCAATTACTCACTCCCTTTAAGCAGAGGCCGAGAGTAACGCTGCACCAATGCCATTGGGAAATAAAACTTTCAGTATTGTTTAACCTGCTTTGTAGGCAGTTACATTTACTTCCTCACAACTGCATAAGCTAAATAGAGAATTTCAGAGCCACATTTCAAAATAACTCAACATGTTTTACAATATTCATTAGGCAGCTGTGTAAATCCTGTGTCCTGCCATCCTTCCGATCACTCCAGCAGGAGACGCCGCTGTTAGCTGACACTTCTCAAAGCGAATGCGAAATTGTATCGACAGCAGACGACTCAGTGCAAACCTCTGACTCAGTGCTCTTTCACAGTTTCAACAGCTCTCTCAGGAGTAGGGCAGCAAGGAATCAAACCAAAGGTAAAAATGACAACTTCCTCCCCCTGCTGTTAGGAAAATCTGACTCCCAACGAAACCAGGACTTCATCCTAAGAGTTTTCAAACGTGGTCCGATATGCTTTGGTGCCTACAAAATTAAGATCTTCGCATGGATGCATGTATATCCAACACCATCGTAAGTGCAAGAACAGAGGAAGAGTTCTCTTCCAAAACACAAAACATCCACACTTAACAGGGTTATTTTTTGCCTGCAAGAATTTCACAATCCTCAAGAAAAAAAATATGGTATTATGTATACTTGAAGGTCTCTCTAAAATTTGATGATTTACATTCTTCTCTCCATGCCATTAGGTTTATCTTTTTTATTCTTTATATCTGTTTGATTAACTCCTCATTTGTCATATTACACTTCTTTTTTGCCACTAATATAATTAAAAAAAATGTTTGAACCTCAAGATGTATAGTATGCTGGAGAAAATTTAGTTTAGTATTTACCTTTATATTGCACTAATTAAGTTCAGTCCCTATTGGGCAACATAAACATTTATTGCACCTCCCCTGTAGATCGAGTCTTTATGGTGATAAGCATCTTCTTTGAATATAAGGGATAGTGAGACATACAGTGATCCTTAAACCTGCCCATCTGTTGTACTTCATTTGGTGTAGTATTAATTTCTCTAAAATATCTCCGTAACAGTCACTTTCAGTTTACTTAAGTAATAGTAAATAATACATAAGCCATTTAAGCGAAAGGATAAAACTGAGACCTGAGGATGGTTACACACCACAGTCAATTACGCAGTCAACACGTACTGAAGCAGCTTTGCCAACATTCAAAGACAAACTCTCTCTTCATAGTNGCCATTTAAGCGAAAGGATAAAACTGAGACCTGAGGATGGTTACGCACCACAGTCAATTACGCAGTCAACACGTACTGTAGCAGCTTTGCCAACATTCAAAGACAAACTCTCTCTTCATAGCGGCACCGTGCAAGTGCGTAACACTTAGATAAATGGAAAAAGGGGTATCGTACTTATTTAAAGTCAGTCTTTTCAAGAAAACTTGGGAAATACGGGCTTTGTGAGCCATCTCCCAATGCCGGATAGACCTTCCAAACACGGCTAGTTCACTACACTCTGACAGAGGCAGCTTTACGACTTGGAAAATATAGCCAACAAAATCTGTAAAGCGGAGCTGGAAAGTTTTCAATTCCCTCTAAACAATTCATACTTCAGAAACAAAGCTTAGCAGATGACTTAAGTATTCATATAGCATTCAAACACGTAGAAGATCTGGAAGCAGCGAGACTCACGTGAGCCTGCGGGCTGCAAGCGCTTCACATGGCAATCGACCTGAACTTAAAATACAGTGCAAGTCATTGTATCAAAATGGCAATCGCGAACCAGCCAGCTTTTCACGTCCCTTCTCTTGATGTTCACCGATTGCACTTCATCCCCGTTGTTAGTTACAAAGAGTACAGAATGTGCACGTGGTTCAGGGCCAAGGAACATCCTTCTGGGTTCCTGCAGGGATGGCATAAGCCTGGGTGTCTGAAATCATAAAAAGGTAAGGAACAGGAATAACACCTGTTCATTTGACTAGACATTAGGTGTCAAATTGGTATCTTCCTACACAAAGCTGGCAAAAAGCCCAATTAAGGTACTATTAAAAAGAGACAAAGGAGTATTGAACAAGGCCCATATGAGATCAGACTCCATAGACCTTGGGTTTTTACTCTTGCTTGTGAAGCATTACACCTTCTACGCCTCTTGAAAGCCAGAAAAAGCTATCCTTCACAGCCAGGTTTACCACAGTAAAATGACATTGTTTAACATATTATGTAGAACTTTGTTAGGAATTTTAAAGCAGCTCCCTCAAAGTAGAAATTCTGAGGAAGTTAGAAAACTAGTTGGAAAAAAAAAATGTAAGAGGAGACTAAATAAACACAATGGCAGTGATAGTGTCAGAATCGTTTGGATTTCATTTCAGAACCAGAAAAAATTCAAACTATGATCAGTAAACCATACAATCCATCTTTATCTTCGATCACCAAGCATGGTTCCAAACAGATGATATTTTTGGCTAGAATTTTTTTTTAGACTATCAAACATCCTCAGGCACAATAAACCAGCTAACCCAGGGCTTTCTGCATTATAGCCGCACCTACATCCTGAATGTCTAACATTGAGACAGCCCTTTCCCAGGTATGGGTCCAAGCTGTTTTCCTTTCATCCATGCTTGACCACATGGGATCGTTACAGCAGACAGCACAATTCATTTAGGAGGAATCAGCTGCCCAACACACCACTGTCACAGAGGTGGTAAAAAACAAAACCCCACACAGTAACACCTTACCTGTACCTTTAGGGGTTTTATTGTTAAGATATTCTCGCAGGAGTAGAAGTTTCCTGCAATGATGAATGTCGGTCACTAGGAGACTGTGTCAAAATGTGCTTAACCATCTTGAACCAGATTCATCTTCAAGGTAGCTGTTTTTTGAACAAATTAAAGACTAGTTCAGGCACTCAGACCTCAGACTTCTGGTTTTCTCAATATAACTGTGTGTGGTCTCAGACCTCCGCTCTCATTTAAATGAAGCCCTTGTCCTCTCATTGAGTCAGCAGAGGGGAAAAAAATGGCCAAACATCTCAAGATAAGTTCTCAATTTGATCGCATTCAGCTACTTGGCGCTACCACCTCCTCTAATTAAGACTGCATTTCCACCTCCCCACGTAATTAAGCAACTTCCATTTCCCATCGCATTATCATCTCAGCCTGACTGAAAGCAGAAAGTACCATTCAAAGTTTCTCGATAGAGATAGTTTGGGTTACACTGAGCGCCACAAATTCACTCTGCATCAGACTTGGTATGGTTTTTGCATGAATCAATAAATGAACTATTAGTTACAGATAACAACTTTAAATTTAAAAGCTGATAATATCTCACACATTTATAATGAGCAAAACAATAATATGCCATTTTACTGTCCCACTAAAACCAGTGCTAAAAGCTGTAACTGTTCATCCATGAAGGCACACTGCGCTGTGAAAGATCTCGATGGAAGCACACATTTTCGTGTTCTTTCATACATGCAGACTTTGTTATGTGGCACTAAAGATGTTAGAAGGACCAATATTTCATCTTCCAGTCTCCACAAAACAGCAGATGCCACCACACCAGAAGTATTACTATGGGAAATGAGGGAGGAATTACGTTAGTCAGCTGTTTTGGGTGCCCAGGTACGCTGAATAGCCTGATTTCTGGAGGCTCAGGACACTACAGTTAAAGCTTTAGTTTCCATGCTTGGAGCCTTAAATGGACTTGGGAGTACTTCTGCCATCTGTGATTCACTCAGACAAAGTGCTCAAGACTATTAAGGTGTGAATCTCATCTGTGTATTTTACATGTTTCTATAGCTGCACCATCTACCTCCGCATTGTAACCCAAGAATTTCCATATGGTAAGACTCTACAAGGCAGGTTTTGTAACTGCCACTCTTTTACTTAAAATTTTTCAATGGCACCAGAATTTTTATTTTTTTTTTTAACTATATCATCTACCTTTCATATCTTAAGCCAAAATGCTTTAAAGACTTGAAGCCTGTGCCTAAGTAAGGGTCAAGGCTTGATTTTCATTCACTCTGTGCTTATTTTGTCTAAGTGATACCAGTGGTAGATTCACAGAAATAGATGCAAATCTCACATGGAAAAAGTCTTCAAGTTCTGTAGCTCTCCAACGTAGCAGTTGCCAGAAAATGTGATATTTGAATCAAAAGGCATACCAGACTTCCCAATTACCTTACTTCAAAGTAAAAGCAAGTAAGGCATTGACATTTATGATTAATAGAGGAAAAAAAGATACTGTGATGCAGTGTGAGATCACAGCTGTGCCAAAGCTTATCTGCTTCTATTAAAACTCCAATCATCTAGTAAAGCTGAGATAGCTGCAAGTAGGAGCATCAATGTACTCTGGCATCATACCCATTTCTCTTCTTTCCAAGATATTCTATATTCTTACCTTCCTTCCTAAAGCTTGAATAAAACCAAGCCATTTTCTTCATGCTTTTATCTTGGAATTTACATAGGCCGTTTGTGTTTAGGAAGCCTTTTCAAAAGCAAACTAAAAAAAAAAATCATCCTTGTACTGCTGCCCTTTCAAAGGTTATAAAAGTGTCATTTAAAAAGCTGCATTTCCAAGACGCGTACAGTAATTACATAATTGCAGCTTCCATTTTTACAAAGTAAACCTCTGGTTCCTGTGGTAGACTTGAATTATCCTCATTTACTACATATAATATTTGTTTCCTTTAGTATCCCAGGCCTGTCTTAAGAAGTGGAACTTTCACAGCAGTCCATTGGCCTTCAAATGCTCTAAAGAAACATAAATGGCAGTCTATTTAAGGAACTGTTTTTCTAACACCAGAGAGAAATATTTTGACTTTGGACAGAATGCAAAATTCCCACTAAAGTCAGTGAGAGAAGTGTTTGGATGATAAACCGAGACCAATAGTGACGTACCACAATCTTTTCCTATTTACACTGGATCAAAAGAGGGCACTGGACACTGACCAAGCAAATGTAAAAAAGAGTTCTTTTTCTNCTATCCAAGTCTCCCACCCTCTCTACTGCAATTAATCATCCTGAATAATGTGGTACCTGCTGTGTTTTTTCCCCTCCCTGCTCCTCATCTTTCAGATGAAACTCCTTTAATGAAAACACTCCACCCCAAGAAGGTTCATAGCTGCTATTCTTCACTCCTTTTCTACTGAAGTTTCACTCTCTTCCCTGCAGAGGCAGCAAAACCAAAAGCTGCTGTATTTCTCTGTATATTTTTTTATTTATTATATTATTATTTTTTTATAAATCAGGCCTGTGACTAGGATTATTTCTGATATTGTTGGGTTTACTGAAGCCTGAAGAATATTTTCACGCTGTTCCTTGTGCCCATTCAGCACTCTGCTTTCCCCTTCCAAGGCTACAGCGTTCTCCGCCCTCCCACACAACTGCTGTATCCCTCCACTTTCCGGGATGCAGGAAATGCACATTCTTTGCCTGGGTGACTTTCATGCCCTGGTGCTACAGTGCAACCCCCTGGATGTCACTTTGCTGTAGGCAGGTTTTGTTGGGTTTTTTTTTGTTTCTCCCCCCTTGAGCAAAGCTGTATGACACGCGTGTTCAGAAGAGCAGACCACAGGAAGAGTAAAGAAGAAACATGATCTTGTGCAACACAGACAGAGGAGACCTCCATAGAAGCTGAAGGGGCAGAGTTTATGGGATAGAGAGAGGATGAGAAATATACACAGGGGTGGAGAAGTGGAGAATGTTTCATAGCCTCTTATGTGGTCTGACATTTCTCACCTTTTTACTCTCCGAAACTCAACTTCCCATCAAAATACAGAGCTGGCTTATTTTCTAGGTTCGTTCGCAACTCCCAGTAATTATGCATGTGCATTTATGTTTGAGATTATTTTAATTTTGAGCTTTGTGCCAAATTTAAGAATTTGGGTAAATACATTTGAGTACCTGAAGCCAAATTTGCGTTAAGTGTAATATTCCTTACTCCTCTCTCTTTCCTGGAGTGCTTCCATGTGCTCTTACACAGCTACTACGCTCCACTTAACTGATGACTGATGTTTTTCACACCCATATATTTTTCCTGAGATCTATTGTTGCCCAGCTCTAACTTCCTATTCCTATG
>RSEF01000006.1:14078988-14092310 GCA_003993805.1 Himantopus leucocephalus | reverse complement strand
GTGGCCTCCTCTGGACCTGCTCCAACAGGTCCATGTCTTCCCTAATGCCACACACAAAGATCCTAACTAAGAGAGCACTGTGGATAGAAATCCAAGAGTATCCAAGAACAAACAGTCACTCCAGGTGATGCTATCAACAGTTACGTTTTTCAGTGGCATCTGGCTATGTGGATATTTTGCGAAATTTCACTCTGGATTGATAGAAATATCAGTTTCCAAAAATGCACTTACACAGTACATACTTATGAATTATCATTAGTGGGCTGTGATAGCATGTGATAAAGTAGTACACTACTTTTTCTCCCATGCAACCACATGTAGGAGTTTTAAGAAATTAAGTTTCTGTTCTATTTGAAATAACCAAAACCTATTTGTTGATAACTTCTAAAATCAATTTCTACCAGTAACTGCATTGAAAGAGAGAAAGCATTAGCTTTTTTTATCTCTTTGCTGCTACTTCCAGTGTGTAAAATCATTATAAGGATCTGGTTAGCCTCAATTTTTTACCAAGAAAGGATAAAGTAGAAAACTTCTGGTTTAAGCATTATCCAGTCACTAAGCTATATTTTAAGTACCTACACAATGAATGTTTACTTCTTAAGTTCTATAGTAACAGAGTTTCTTCCGAACAGGATAAAGATCACCAAGATAATCAGAAAGCCATCTGGATAAATTAAAAAACAGTTAAGGTGTAGTTTCTCACTAAAACCGAGCACTCGCGGCTCCATCTGAAGCCAGAGCGCAGACACCTCAGCACTCTTCGAAGCCTGAGACTTCAGAGCTCCTTTAACCCNCGGCTCCATCTGAAGCCAGAGCGCAGACACCTCAGCACTCTTCGACGCCTGAGACTTCAGAGCTCCTTTAACCCGCAGGGCACTGCCCATTTCTGCTACGCTGATCAACCAGTTCCAACCTGAAAGGTTCCTTCCTGGCCTAAATCTATTTCTGGTCTAGCTCAGCTGAGACCAAGGTGCTCTGCAAAGTACTCACGAGGCTTATAAAGAGGGCAATAGAGGAAGAAAGCGAGTTATTTCATTTCCTTGCGGACAAAATACCTGAAGGCGCATATCCTGGGAGACTGCTACATTATATTGTGATTTAATGGATCATGCATTTCCAACTCAGTTGGCCAACACCACGGAGCAGCAAAGCTTTGAGTAACATTAAGCATTAGCGTGTCACATATATTGCAAGTAACTATTTCAGACCTCTCTTTGCAAAGCGGAATAGCCTGGAATATCATCAATCTATTTCTCATGCAAACATACATAAACAGCATCAAACCTGCTCTGACTTCTGGTAATTCTGCCACTAACTATGAATTACACTCGATATAGCAACAGGCCTCCACATTCTGATGTTTACCTGGGGGAGGGAAACAAAACACCACAACAATTTCCAAACATGGAATGATAGTCTCTATGTCATTTATTGCCATGAATACCTCATTCTGGGTTGGGAGCATAAACTTCAGATGAGATGAAAGAAAACAGCACTAAAAGGCTAAGTCCAAAAGCATCGCGCTGAAGAATTAAGCGAACTCTAACACCGATAAAGAAGAGCGTAGGAATGGCCTAGAAAAGCATGAATGCACCAAGCACTTAAAATTATATAATATTCAACATTTTCTTTTCACTGTCTTCTCACAGACTAGCTACTTCTGTGATGTATATTGCTCTCATCTTGCCGCTTCTTTCCTTCATTCCAGTCTCAAAATGTTGTGTTAAATTTCCCAAGGGCTCATCATTCAGTAAGTACGCCTGTTACTACATACTTACGTCTCTGCCGTAACAGCTATCTCGACAAATAAACCACATAAAATTCTTAACAAATCTACAATTATATGAAAACAGAAGGACTATTAAAAGCCAATGCAACATATTAAATGACTGACCACAACTTTTATAGTCATTTAGCTGCTAAATCCTTCCTTATTGACATCTAATCATTTGATTTGAGGGGGTTTGTAGAATTCATCACAATTCCACAAGTGAGAAACATATTTATTTGCCTATTCTTGTATGCTTTCCACAATCTAGTATAGACATCAAACTGAGCATAACATGTACTCTGATAGAGCAGCACATAGTAAAAACACCTAACTTTGGTGTAATTGTTCATAAAAGATTTGGCCATGTTTATGTATATATACAAAAAAATATGTATTTTACACATCCATATTTATATAGCCATACCCTAGGAATGGAAACATTCAGAGAATACAGCTGGGTAGAGAGTAGAATTGATGTATTGCATAGAATTTTAAGATAAATTTTCTTCTAATATGGAAAGAACACCTGAAAAACTATAAAGACTTGTCAAAATAAGATTCCTGACAGAAGAATGTGAATCAAGCTATTAACTGGCTTTGGTTTTGACTTTACAATATGAAATAAAACGTAGGACTAAAAAGTCAAATATTTCTTTCCTGTCAAAAAAGAAAAAAAGGAAGCGTTTCAGTATCATCTTTTCCCCTCCCTCAGTTAAAACGACAGTTTTGCAAGTATTCCAATTTTGGCAGAACAATATTTTCCTGAAAATCTATTTATTAAACATAGAATTCAATCCTCTCCACTATGAAAAGACAACCAACATTTATGTAATCTTAGAAACCACCCAGAATCTTTCATTTGAGAGTTGGAAATTCAAGAGTGACAAATAAGACAAGCTCCTTTCAACCAACATGTGAAATATTCCTCTTGTGGTTTGCTGGGGGTTTTTTAAATTACAAAAAATAAAAAAAAAGTGAAACATAAGCAGCAAGAAATAAAGGCACAGAGGATGCTGAAGCAATTACTAGACATGGATGGAATTTGACTTACAGGCAGGTAATGAGATGGATATTTTTTTTAATTATTTTTTTGTAAGCTGGATAAAGGTCTAGCTACTAAGCTCCTAAGTTCACAAAAAACCCCTATGGCCTACTTTCTCCGCTTGTTTTAAGTCATGCCAAAAGGCCCAGGCACCTGCCCTGCCCTCATGAAATACATCTCCCCAAAGATCTTCCATTAGGAGTCTTCTATCAGAAACATGCTCCATAACAAAGGCAATGACACAGAAATGATGTCTAACTGGTGCCATAATAAAAAAGGAATGCGTGCTAAGGAGCCTGCCAAGCTACAAACCCTGCGCTGCAAACAGATACCGTCCTTTAATTTCTTCACTGCCGTTTCTTTTCTAATCTAATTCACTTCTTCCCAGCATTTATACTGTTTACCTTTTGCATGCCTCCCAAATCAGGTAATACAATTCAATTTTTACAGTCATTTTTACATTCCTATTCCCAGTGATGCAATGACTACATTGAAAGTATTGCAGAGAACTTAAAGAACAAGGTAATTTTGGCAACAAAAACGTCTGCATAGAGATTTTGTATTCTTCTTACACAAATGTAAATTTGGGGACAAAACTGGGTTGGCAGCATAGCTTTCACGATTTTTAGTTGGGATAACGTTTTAACAGATTTTAAACAGGTATGCTATTTTTCTGAAATAGTGACTTTGTTTCATTTTGTTTTGCCAACCCATTTATTTTCAAGCAAACCCATATAGGGAATTGTATCTTGTTTACAGGATGTATTAAATACATTTGTCTTATTAATACCAAAAAAAACTATTTAGCTTTTTAACCATGCAACAGAAACAAGCATTTGAAACTAACACATTAACCCTTCCACTTAAAAACACCACCACGCAAAAAGTAAATAGTCTAACACCAAGATTAGTCTTCCGCTTGTGATGCGTCACCAATTACATTACGGGTTATATAATGCATTATATGTTTATTCTGGCTCGGATTCTTTCACCTGTTCTCCCCTGGCATTGCTAGCTCTTACCAGATGGGTCCATTTTAGATTTAATTAATTTACCCCATCGACTAGGATTACTAGAAGTAACACACTAACAAGAACCCTGGTTCTTTCCTTTCCTGGAGACAGAAAAGGAATCTAGACACAGAGAGATTTTCCTTTTAAGAACAGACTACAGCATTCACAAATAAATATCTGGGAAGAACACGTGTTGTTCAAAGAAGCTAAAAATAGTACAACCAACAAGCATATGTTGAACTGGGAGCCTTCCTAGATTCTAAAAGTAACATTATTCCTTAAATCCAGTGTGGATGTAAGTACTCAAAAACTGTTTGGGGTTTTTTTTAGTGTAGCAAGTGTATTCAAAATGTCTGCATACGGATACAGTGAACACCATACACTGCATACTGAACTAGACAGATTCCCTTCTTCTTGTCATCACTCTTCATTCCCTCCATCATGTTATTTCTTAGAAATTCCTCAACACACTACAGCTAAAATTTCATTTCATCCAAAATAAAGATTTTTATTTTTTTTTTTAAAATTCCTTTCATTCTCTGCTTATGGAAAAATTAAATCTTCAAGAAGGAAACTTAGTATGGCCCAGCAAGTTTTAACCACCTGTAGTTGTTTAAAAATAGTAACTGCTCTAATGGACTCGCAAACCAAGTTCCCTTCGTAAATCTAACAAAGGGGGAGAGTGGATGTACATTAATGAAATCACCTGCTTATCTTGATCACTAGGTTGCTTTATATGGACTGGGGCAAACCAGTTCTTTAACAATCCTCCTCCTCTCCTGGCTTTCTCCCTGTTATCTGCTTTCAGATCATAAGATGCATGAGGCAGAGGATCGCCCCTTTGTCGAAGCCGGTAACAGGATCTGGCATAACTGAGCCTGCAGAACCGCGTGGCCTCTGAATACTACAATAATAAAAATAGCTCAGATAAACCTTTTGAGTTGCTAAGTCCAGTTTTGAATACACAACACTCCTTGTATAGACTGGAACATTTTAAAACAATATCCTAGAGCCCTAGTAATGAATTTTCCCACTTGCAGAAAATACTACAAAAACCACAAGCCTTTCAGCCCTCTAAATGGAACCTAAATGGTGCAGAAGCACTGACACACAATAAGTTTTACTTCAAACACATCAATATGAAACACAAACCAGCTTACAGCGAGTGCTGCCACCTCTCCAAAGCCTGCCTCCAGAATGGCTACCCTACATCTCTCCCTATGTTAAAACATTGTCATATAAAGTTTTAGCTCCAAGCGTCACACAGCCACACAAGAATCTCAGGTTTTCACCTTCAGAAGTCTGGTGACAAAGAGCACCAACTCAAGACTACATAACCTCATCAGAAGCCTGAGGCCAAAAGACAAATAGAAATAGTTTATCATTAAATCCTGAAGAATCTAATTTTTTTTTTTAATACTTTACATCAATGTAGCATTTTCCACAGGATTTGCACAGAATCAAACCAATATTTTAATTTAAAAGCATTGGATTTTTTTAATAAAAGAATGATCTAAAATTTTAGTTTAACATGATGTTCTTTTAAATTATTAGAAATGAGCCCAAATAGGCTGATCACATATAAGGAGACATCCAGGAATCAACATCAATTTAATTACAGGGGTGAAGAACCCACTGCTTTTGCCGATACTAATGGCCAAAACACTGCTATGGTCTTAAGACACATAATTTGTTCTGAGATTAAGTGAACTGTTATTTCCATCAGCTCTCAAAGCACATTCTCATTTACCTATAACCATTAGAGCCACCAATTTTAAGTCGTGGGCATTATGTTTCTTCTACAGGAGTTGCACAACAGCCTACACTTACATACCATTTAAAATCCAGAGTATTTCACAAGCCAACAGAAACTGCAATCTTACATTCACTGCTGAAAACAATCCATTCCCAGGACCAAAACTATTTGTCCCAAGGAAAAGACAACTCAATCTGAGAAGCACAGTTATGGAAATTGCCCACCTTTAAAATGGTTCCTCTACTTTCTGTTCATAAACATTTTTTACTGAGCTGAGAGAATATAAATACACGAGACAGACTTTAGAAGTCTGTTTATATTGCCAGAAGCTTTTTCTAGAACTTTTACCTTTAATTGAAGCTATCATTACCTTTCTCTCCACTTCTTATAGACATTTTTAAAACAAAAGCTCAAGTCCTCAGTGATAGGAAAAGCGCCCTGAAAACAGTCTGGGCGCCAAGCTCTATCCCCTGTTGTCTCAAACTAGATCAAATAGGCAACGACTGCTTTAAACAACCTGTCCCAAACCCATTTTCTTCACCCTCAATCAGGAGAAATAATATCTTTATCCATATAGACTTCCGAAACTCTCAGATTTTTTTTTTTAAAGAAAAAAAAAGTAACATTGGAATAGTTATACTGAAATTAAGCAATAGTTCTGTCACAGCCCAACACCTGCGACATTTTAAGGCAGTAAGATGTCACCCAAAGTCACAGTCTTACCATCACCTTTGCCAATCCGCTGGTCCACCGTCCCACCCTAAGCAGCCGGCCCAGGGCAGCCCGCCAGGGCCGGCACAGCCCCGGGGCACAACCAGAAACCCCACCAGCGAAAGCTGAAGTCGGAGTTACAGCATAATAAAAGAAAGGGCTCTCTGGAAGAACAGTTAGAGGAAGCTGTGCATATGTTAAAAATAAAGCCAGAAGCTCCTCAAAAACCTCACCCAGCATTTGCCCTAAAAACACGGCTAACTTTACCTTTACAACGAGCAAGACGCAGTCAGAGAAGATTAAAAACTCCCCCTTCTCTGTACTTCAGCATTTATACCCGCAAGACTAATCTAGCCCAGCTGTGGGGACTGCAGCCCACCCACAGGTGCAGTAGATCAGGTGTGCTCCTGGAGCTCGTCTTCCTACAGAGCTTCACCTGAAGCGAATTCACTTAATCGGGCTGGAAAAGCTGAGAGTTTACTCTCAAAAGTGTATTCCCCATCCAGCTAAAACGTTGAACAAAACCAAAGGAGACCATGAAATTAATACTTAGCATGCTAATAATGAAATAACCTCACTTTTAAAACTTTTCAGTATTCAACTTGTACCTATGAAATCCTTTCTGCTCAGTAAAAATCCCTAAAACCACTTCTGGCAGTTCAGGATCTGGAGCGACCACCACCCGACAGTCGCAGCCCAGGTACCTCACAGCCAGTCTCCCCTCAGACTTTAAAGTTTGGATTTATCAGCACCGTCAAACCATCACCTCAGGATGGTAAGTCCAGTCTTAGAAGACTAAATCAAAAATACCGCTGCCCCAAAACACTTAACTTGCTCTGATGGTTTAAATTTGTTTTTTAAAAAGTGGGAAGTGATGTAACTTAGCTTCAACAGGCACTGGGTCCCATCAGGTATGGTTCACATCACCTTCACTTCATATCAAGTCACGAAGTAGACGTAAACATGGCATAATGTGGCTCAGACACCTTCACAGAAATGATCAGGCACACTCCAAACCACACTGGTATTCCCCGACCACCTCAAGGGCACACAGGTGCAGCCCAGTTAAATGCTGAATGACAGCCTGGAGCTCTATCCACCTTGATCCCGCCACAGCCCCTCACCCCTTAAATCCACTCCCTCTGCAACAGGGCTGCCTCCTAACAAGACTCAGCGATGCCCTGGCCGAGCGCTAGGGAGGGATTTTAACAATTGCTGAGTCAGCAGGTTTACTCTCTCACTGCAAGGCTGGAGTCTTCTCCGTCTCACCCTTGAGCTGTCGCAGGCAGTAATGTTAGTTATTTCAAAACTGAATATTCCGTTTCTCTGTGTGTAGAAAGCAAACAGACAAGCCGAGGAAATTCTGGGTCTACTTTGTTCTTTATAAAAATAAGTAACCGTTTCACCCTAGAGGCTGAATTACTTTCCACATCTGCAAATAACAAATATACGTTCTCTCATTTGACTATTCTTTAATGGGAAAGAAAGGTCTCTGTATACAACTTCTGCAATCAATTGTAAGGATCCGTTTTACTTTGGTACACCACTGGCGTAAGAGCAAGACTAAGATCTAGTCACTTTAAGCCATCAGCATTTCTCGCGTTAAAGAACACAAAAGCCAAATAATCGCCTGGACGGTCAATAAAGGCAAAAGTTTATATACAGCTTTATTAAAGCAACCGCAACTGTAGCCGCAGAAATGATAACATGTTCTGATTACCCCCACAATTTCAATATGGGAGCATGAAAAATTTATTTTTTTAACTTAGTTTTATTAACTTATTTTTAGTAAAGAGCAACCAGCTTGAAATAAATATTTTTGATTGGGGGTGTGTATCAACCTCTTAGGTAAAAGAAAATCAAAATTAGAGTCTTCAATGTTAAAGCAAGAGACGCTGCTGCTTTAAAGAGCTTTTAAAAGCTTTAAAACAGTGTGTAACTTTACAAACATTGATGTACCTTCTCCTATGTTTATATATACAGAGAAAAAAAAGACAGGGGATTAGGTAAACCCTACTCAAATCCAGAATATGTAAGGTCAGCATTAAAAAAAAAAAAAAAAAAANAGGTGCCTGGATTTTAGCTCTTACGTTCATTGACAAACATCTAAATAAAGCAAAGTTGTTGTCAAGAACAATAATACCTCTTTCTGAAACCATCTGAAATTATCCCTGAGTCTGTTACTCGGACCTTAAATATAAATTTTGGTGTCTAAACAGCTGTTTTGTGCAAGTGTTGACTAAAGTTCCGCATATTAACCTAAACAACTGCTGTGTGAGTTTTCTTCAAAAATTATGCATCACTTAACGACAAACATAATGCCATCAATTGGAAATTAGAAAAATCAAATGGTTTTTTTTCTTCCGCTCCTGGAATCGCATCTTATCATTCAGCTGGCAACTCAAAGATACCCAGGGTTTCCTATAGTGCCTACCATTGTAAGTTAACATTAAAATTCCATCACTTAAATCACACAGGCAGAGTCAAAGCTCCATAATTTGGGCAGTATTTTCTACCTTTAGTAAATTTCAACTTCGTTAGATCCTAGGGACACACTCCAGCAAAGCAACTAAAATTATTTTTGCAAACATCAAAACTGTGACGTTTTTACCGTTGTTCTCTTTTAGGAACAACGGATCTGCAACATGAATTCTGCTTTTCTGACTCACGAAAAGGCAACACCATAACTTACACGCATAAGGCAGAGCCAGAGGAGGAAAACCAGCATTTAGTCAGGTAAAATTTTATATGGTCTTAAACCGAAACCCAGACCCTCTCTCGGAAGAAATCATTCCTTAAGCATATAATCCATGTCTCTCTAAAAAAAGCCCAACGTAACAAATGGTGACTATAAACTTATCCCGCAGAAAAGTAATGCTACAGTAAAGGACGCGAGGAAACAAGTTTGCATTATTGCTGAGAGCCTCGAACCATATGAAAAGAAAAAACCAGCAGTCCACCGTTTCTGATGCTGAAGGAATCGGAAGCCTTTGGATATAAATGTATTGGGAATAGAAGAAAACTAACACAAAAAAGCTGGGAAAGGCTTCCCACATAAAATCAGATTTATCAGAAGTGTATAATCAAAGCATTAAAAAAATCCTCTTGTGGGGAAAAAAAGTTTGCATCATGTGTGGACAGCCCCTGCCGTATTTTCTGCGAACTAGGCTGTTCTTGTGATTAAAAGGACGAAGTAAAAGGAGGGTTTCTTTCCTTCAGCCCTTAAAACCCAAGTAGGGTTTATCAGCTTCCTTGTGAAATAATATTTCTAGTACAATAACCCAGAAAATGTAAAAACATCACACAACAGCTGCCTGTTGATCAGCAAACTCACTTTCAAGAAAGTGAAGTCAAAGGATTCTCCATGATATTCGAAAGCATCTGAAGGGCTCTACACCAACGATGACCGTTATAGGTCAAAAAAGCTAGTAACCAGTTTCAAATAATTTCTGTCCAGCGGAATACCTGTCCATAATAGTAATTAAAATGAGCTTAACAGAGTTCATACTAGAAAGAATCACGAGCTGCTTAAACAATCAATCATAATCTAATATATCGCGCTTTATTTTTGTAACGTTAAGGTCACCGTTTGCAAATAGTTTTTTAAAAAGTGGTATCTGCAACGTTTCCCCTATACTTAAAATAGAAAGTGAATCCAACCCTAGTAGTGCTAATCTCATTAATAACAGCAAATTTAGAGTGAGTCACCTTTTCAGTTTAACCAATAAGAGATAAACCATTACATAAAAAGGTAAAAAGTTTCATGAAAAAATAAACGAAATTATTACAAGAAAGGAAATGCCAAATATTTAGTCAGCATTTGCTTGGACAAAGGGGAACAAAACTGTAACGTAAATTTATTCCTGGGTATACGAAAAGCAATAAAAATGCAACACAGTAGACCCGTATCTAACAGTTACAGTGACGAGCCGCTCCAGTTCTGCCCCAGCTGCTCTGGTATGCCACAGTTGTCCAGGACGTTACACCACTTCTCAACCCTCCTCTGGCCCGGTGATGAGATCTGTCTTTTTTTTCCCCCACTATATGTTCCCAACCCTGACATTTAAATGAGGGAGTGAAGTTAAGGACACGCAAAGGGATTTCCAGGACGCAGGGCTGCAGCTGCACACGCGTCTCCGTCCCGCAGACGATCCACGGGGCGAGGGACCTTCGCCACTTCCACACGAAATGCGCGCTTACCGCGGCTCTAAAAAAAAAAAAGAGAGCCGATTTGCCGTTCCGCACCAGCTTTCAGGGGAGATGCCGCGACAGGATATCGTCAGTAGTTCAGGCACCCAAATTTTGACTTCCGAGGGGGGCCTGGCAGAAGGTGTAAGTCTTAGCTGGAATGGAAACGTACCTTGTGTGATTTTTAAACATTATGTTTCTAATGTTGAAATCCCAGATGTAATGGCCAGAAGCCAAGTAAATACACCTCGCTACGATAAAAGAAAGAAGCTTTTAACAGCTTGAAATGTTAACATAAGAATCACTTGGAAAAAAAAAATATCTGATTCATCTAGAACACTATGAACACCTAGGCCTGAATCCAAAACCCGTGAAGTTATTAGGATGGCCTCCCTCCACTTCAACAGGCTTTGGAGAACACTCTCCGTCTCTGTAACTCTCAAACAGACAAATACATGCAATATATCATCTCAAAGCAAACTGAACTCAACACATTTCAGTGGCAGCACATTCATTTAAACAGAGCCATGCATACTATATATGGGAATAAAGCGTTCCTCTCAAAGATGCAAACCCGATGTATTCCCAGGCTATAAATACCACCGGGATTCAAAATGGGTCCTTCCTGACCAATGCATCTCCGACAAGCATGGAAGATAGGTATCTTGTTTGCTTATTTATTCATCCAGCTCTACCACTGGCAAAAGCGCTAACAAACTTCTGTGGGATGTCCACCTTCCCTTGACACCCAAGGTGACCTAGGTGCAATAAACAGAGTACTCGCGCTTAGAGGCCATGAGCTCTAATCTGGAATTTGCGTATTTAGCCCTGTGTAAAGGTGGTATAGACGCCAGCCCAGCCCTGTGACCCACCAGCATTTTGCACTCACTTTGCAGGGCGGGTGGAAGAGTCAGGCATTAAGCCTTCGACCTCGTAGCAGCGTATGAACTCACAACAGCAACACTGCATTTTTTCGACAGCTTTTTTTAAGGGTAGTCCCTTTCATCTCGTCCCTGGAATGATACGGGGTGGGGGGTGGGGAGAAAAATATTTTTTAACCATTAACACTCACACATAATAGTTCAGCAATCCTTCCCTTAAAAAAACCCCGCAAGTGGTATTCACTGTGCCCTTCTCAGACCTCCGGTGATTTGGTAATTTTCATACATGTAAAATACATAATGTGATTAAGTATGTTTAACAGAACCAAAAGGATACCCCATCCCCTAATTTCATCCGGAGTTATTTCATGTTTATGTCTCACTAGGTTCTCTGGAACTTCTGTCCTACACTCTCACGCTACAGAATGCCTCACTGCTTTTCAATTACAGCCTGATCTGGCCGAGGAATGATTACCAGCCAGCCCTGAAATTCACATAAACTTTCGTCCATCTGAGTTGGATTCCACAGAATAGCAGAGCCCTTCTCTCAAGGAACACTGACCATTGCTCTGTATTTTTCCTGCTGACTAGAGATTACTTTTTGCTTCAAGATTTGTCCCAGTAAGGACACTCAATGACTAAGATTTACAATCCACTTTCCTGCAATAGTACTGCACAGACATGGAACATCATTGCTTTTTTAATTATACTCATTAGATCCTGTCCCTACAGATATTTTACTGAGGACCAGCACTCTCCAAGTTTTCAGGGTTTCTGTTACTGGGGCTGTAAACTGCCCTCCTTCTGCATTCAGAAATCTTACTGCATCAAAAACTGCACATATAGATCATTGTTATTTAAAAGCTCGTTGTTCCCTATTACAGACATTTCTTCTATTGCGCTAAACTGGAAAAAATTGTGAAATCTAATGGTTTCCAACCAGCGTTTACAGATTTGCAAACGTGTGAGGGTTGCAAATGCCTTCTGAGCACAGATTTTCTCCTTAAATGTATGTGTTGCAAAGCCTTGAAAATAAGTATGATACTGCATCAAAGTAACATTTTGGCCGAGATTGTTTGGTTTACAGCTTAAATCCTTGTTCGTACATTTTCTTTTCTGCACGCATAACCAATTTTAGCATGTGTTTATAAAATGTGAAATCCATTACGAGCTCCAGAGAGCCGAAAGCGTCGTCTCTTTCACAGCGCAGAAAACAGCATCGCACGCCTCTCCGTACCGGTGCCTTTTCTGCTTGTAGAAACACCGTCTGCGAAGAGCTGCGAGTACCTTTTCTTTCAGTCCTTGACCTCTCCACCAGGTCCACCTCCCAACTGGCAACCTGTCTGGCGGGACGCTCGCAGAGTAATTACGCGCAGACCACCTGATAGCCATGAGACAGGAACGATCCAGTGCCTTGAGCCAGGCCGCGCATGTGACTAACGAGCCGAATGCATTACAGTCCGCTGCTAATCCCTTGAGCCTTCCAGTTGTTCATACGCTTCTGCTCGGTACATCTTCGAGAGAGTCAAGGTGAGGTTTCCACGCACGGATTTTAATGAAGGGATCTCCTGCATTATGTGTCCACACGCGCCTTCCAATTTCCTCTCATACTTCTCTCAATATGCAGTGCCTTGTTGTGAGTTTGTTTCTTTAATTTTATTTGGAGAGGAGGTTTCTGCAGATATTGCTAGGAAATCAACAAACCTAGCTGTATCAGAGCCAGTCTGGTAGAAACACTACCAAACACTAAAATAATTTAGGGAAAACAGAATTTTTTCCACTTGCAAATTTTCTCAGGCCTTAGAGGTCTGGATGAAAATTCTTAACTTGCCAAAGAAGGCTTCTGCAAATGTACTTCCACTAAAATTTTGACTTTTCTATTCAAAACAAATGGGTATGTTAGAATCATAGAATAGTTTGGGTTGGAAGGGATCTTTGAAGGTCATCCAGTCCAACCCCC
>RSEF01000006.1:14067151-14077988 GCA_003993805.1 Himantopus leucocephalus | reverse complement strand
CCACAAAACCAACAAAACCAAGCCAAACAAACCCCACAGTTACCCATTGGCTGAATTTTGCAACACACATCATTTTTCTACACTGAATAGTTTTTACACTGAAGGTATTTTTTTCCTAGAAACATGTCATCTCATGACAACCTCTTCAGGAAACAGATTATTTTCTTGCAGGTTTCTATGTAATTAAACAATATGTAATCATTGTATTATATATAAATAACATACACTGTATATATAATATAGTTCTGTGAGTTTTTCTCAGACTTCCATTTTTTTAATCAATAGCGGAAGAGCGATACCCGCTATTAACCTTTTAAATGGTGAATACCTAAAAGGAATTCTAACCTCTTTGTAGACGGCGTCAGAAAATAGAAATGTTCCTCTAAACAGCATATTATTCCCCTGCTGCCCTTAAGCAACGTTAGAACCTGTCATTTCCTTGTATCTGGTTGTCTNACAACATTAGAACCTGTCATTTCCTCATAATCTGGTTGTCTTTGGATCTCCTGCTCCTCCCACAGTTGGGTCCACAATATAAAAAATAAATCATTTGTACCCTTTAAGATCTCATAGCTTTGATATCCCACTTCTAAATGGACAAAAGTAGTAGAACAGGTACTGATGCTTCTTGCAAGTGGGCTGTTAGNGCAACGTTAGAACCTGTCATTTCCTTGTATCTGGTTGTCTTTGGATGTCCTGCTCCTCCCACAGTTGGCTCCAAAATATAAAAAATAAATCATTTGTACCCTTTAAGATCTCATAGCTTTGATATCCCACTTCTAAATGGACAAAAGTAGTGAAACAGGTACTGATGCTTCTTGCAAGTGGGCTGTTAGATTTGTCATCTTTTCACTAGTGATTTCTTTAAGAAAAGGAGACCATAATCTGCCTTCGTACCAACTTCTTGGAAGTTCAACCGTGACAGCATGCTAATGCGCACTGCGGGAGCCATCTCCGATTCAAAGACAGAATTTTCCAACAGAGCGCAGACTCCAGCATCTCCCACTGAAAACGAGTCCAGTGCCAATTCTAGAAGCACTATTTTTTTAAATTTTCCCCAAATAACTTAATAAATCATATGAATTAGATACCTTGAGCTCTGGTATTAGTCAAATGCATAAACACACAGCAATCAATTGCAATTTCAAGTCGCAAAAATGAATTTTTGTCTTAAAAATATTCTATAAGTGTCAGTTAATTTTTATAGTGGTATAACGATTTTAAACCCGTATGGTGAGGGATTGTTTCTCTTGCAGCGTCTAGCGTATTTTAGTCACAAATGCAACCAAGTGAATAACAGTAACGCTAACACAAAAAAAGACAATAAATTAACAAACTTTTCTAGCTCTCTGCTTATTTAAGCCCTGCAAAACTGTCCTGTCTTTTTCATGAGAGGAGGGAATATTTTTCATCACTCATAGCTATACACAGTGCTTACAAGTGAAGCACAGACAATTGCCTGGTTCTTTTTAAACATTCAGTTTTGATATGAACCTGGTTTGCCTCTAAACCTACACAAAGTAAAAAAAATATACAGAGAATCTCAGACAAACCCATTTTAGCACTGCTTTAGACTGAAGCAAATATATTAAAAAAAAAGGAATATCATATTTTGCATTTAAAAGATAACTTTGTGGAACCATCCATCAGACCGGAACGTGCATGTGCCAAATGAAATGCTGAACAAGATTTGCAATGTCCAAAGAATAAAACAAAATGCAGCCCAAACCGGAGCCCTTAATCAGCTAGACTGTGCTCACTGTGGTCTTACTAGCCCACACATAAAAAATGCCTTTGCTTATTTTAGGCAGTTTTCAGACCTTGATCCACTGATTTAATTTCCTTTAAACATTGATTAGTTTCATTGTTTAATAGGAATGGAAATAATATCCTGGGTGGTTCTTCTGGCTTTCAAATTTTGCTAGCCTAATGCTCCAGATTTTTGCTAAAAGTTGGGTTTTGCTGTTGACTCGGCCTGTGCAGTTTCGCAGTCAAGCTGTGAAAAAAGCTTTTGATGAATTATACCTGGTGTATAACTTAAATTTAATCCACGCAGGTTTAGAGATCGCATTTCCCTGCAAGTCCTTGTGTGTTGAGTGGTAGGTGATAGATCGGCTGTTAACACACGGCGTAAGCGGTGGTGACAGGTCTGTTCGTAACAGAGAACCGGGATGGCCCTCAACCTTTTTGATCCATTAGTCTCCACTCGTGCATCACTCTGCTCCGTGAGCGAGGCTCGGAGTGGGAACAGCTGGCCTCCTCCCATGCTGCCATCATTTATTCTCCCTTCAGCTGCCGCGCTTGGGGAAAAAAATGTAGACGTAGCACTGGCGCGCGATACAACCGTGCGGGATGAAGCAAAGGCAGCCCCAGCCTGGCTGTGGCTCGCCAGAGTCACCGCGAGCCCTCAGGTGAAGATCTTGCCCCTGGCTACTTTATCTCTGACTTTTTGCAGTCTGCTGCCTGCGCGCCGCTAACCAAAGGAGAGGCAGTATTTCTTTGCCAGGCAAGGCAATTACTGCTTTCCAGCCGCATGGCTTTCTCCCAGCTATCGACTGCGTTATCTTCAAAACGAGATAGGGTCGGAAAATTTATGTACCGAGTTTAGGCGCAGTCTTCCGTTCGCAACATAAGCCGTAACAACCGGACAGCGTGTCTCAGGTTAATGACAAGGAGCTCCACTTAGAGCAATTGCTCAAAATACGCTCCCAAGGACTTTATTTGACAGCNTGCTCAAAATATGCTCCCGAGGACTTTATTTGACAGCCTATATCACAAAATTAGAGTATTTATCTTAATCACTGCCTAGAAAGAACAGTTACTTATTGTAAATATAAAGCATTTCCCTATTTCTTCAAGAGAATTTGTGAATTATTCCTCCTTTACCTCCATTCCTTCTGTAATCAATGTTAGAAATGGTATCAGAAGCCAACAAATTGTATTTCTTGCGTTAATTTGCTCAAGTGATTGTCAAGAAATGTTGTTCTCAGCTGGTAATGTACATAAAATATTACTGTATCTAGAAGACAGAAAATATGACCAGTAGCTGACAGAAGGTATTGCGTTTTAAAGGGGTGTGCACCCTCAAAAGACATTTGAACGGTTTAATGCTTTAAAAATCTCAGTAACGCAGTGATGTCTGACCTATATGGTTCCCATTACTTGACATACCACAGTATAANATTTTAAAGGGGCGTGCTCCTCAAAAGACATTTGAACGGTTTAAGACTTTAAAAATCTCAGTAACACAGTGACGTCTGACCTATATGGTTCCCATTACTTGACATACCACAGTATAAAATATAACAACAAATGATGAAGTATAATGCTGAGTAGAAAAGACAACCCATGTGCTGTAGGAAGAATCTGGAGCATTTTGGCTGACTCAGTTAACTCCATCCCTTTACAAGCTTTTTAATCAGGGACCAGTTGTTACGAAGGCAAAATGCACACAGAGTCCGATGGCCACTTTCTACTAACTGACCAAACCTCCAAACCTACAAGCTTGAAGTGATCTCACATATAATAAGTTCTCATACTGATCTTAGTAGCGGTAATGTTGTCCAGCCACACAGATTATTTTTTTTTAAGAAACACTTGGAAGTTATTAGCATTATTGCTATGAATGTTTTCATTTCTGCCTTCCTTACTATTTTGAATATTACTGCGGTATAGGAAAAACTTCTGAAATACAGTTTTCAAGCAAATCTCTTTCTAAAGTGATTTGCAACAAATGCAAACATGCTGTTTGATATCTGTAGTAAATGAGCTCGTTTGTTTAACTACTGAAAAGATGCAGCACTGGTAGCCCTGGAGGGATATTCTCTACAAAAGAGACAGTCCTCTAAGACCATTTCACTCAAGGTCTTCTTTTGAGATAGGCAACAAAGATTCTATTTTTTCTTTTTTTTTTTTTCTTTCATAGAATCATACAGTCATTGAATCGTTTAGGTGCAAAGGGACCTTAAAAACCATCTAGTTCCAACCCCCCTGCCCTGGGCAGGGACACCTCCCACTAGACCAGGTTACTCAAAGTCCCATCCAGCCTGGCCTTGAGCAATTCTGGGGATGGGGCATCCACAGCTTCTCTGAGCAGCCTGTGCCAGCGTCTCACCACCCTCATAGGAAATAAACTTTCATTGGGAAATAAACTTTAAGCACAAGATCATCTCACAGAGCACCTCAGACTTTAAACTACTGAGTCAGTGATGTCAAATCTTCAGAAATAACGGTCAGACCAGAGCTGAAGTAACGATTGAGAGTGACAGTTTCTACATCCCGTGACCAAATCCCTTCAGGTCAGCAATGCAAGCTTATGTCCTGAACCATCTGCTGTAGGAGAAAAGCTCACTCACTTACAGGCCTCACTTACTCTCCTGCTCCAAGGGAAGGAGACACCTGAAGATGGGTCTTAGCAGCCAGCACTGCACTTCTATGGAAAAGCCACGGAAAGCTCCATGTTCACGTAAAAGGTGATGACAGAGTAAAGCCTCCCGTTCAACTGCAGCAGTAGGGACTGCGTGCTATGGTCATGCCCAGTCTTGAATTTTTACCACATACTTGCAGCGGACAGTTCAGCTCTGGTGCACTGCTTGTTCTTCCAGAAGGGAAGGCTTTAATCCTATTATCCTGTGGAGCCGACTACTTTCTGGCAAGAGTCATTACAGTGTTATCTGTGATTAGCAATCGCCTCCTCCACTGAGCCTGCATATCCTCCCTAAGGCAAAACAAAGACTTTCTCTCTCAGGGTTTCTTGTGTCATAAAAAATAGAGCTGAAAACACCCTACTCAGTCATTTTGTACATTCGGGTAGTGTTCTGTGCAGCATGTTTGAGCTCTTTGCACAATGCAATTTCAAACTCTAAGGCATCTGTTCCTCAAGTAATAGATCTAATTGAAAAGAAGTTTCTCCTTTAATCTTTACAAGGACATATTCCTCCCCTAGAAAACAAAAGTTAATAGTTCTCTCAAAGGAGAGGTACATTTGATTATTCATTTTATATGTTTGAGAAGGGTTGTGTGCATGGTTTGAGATGTAATATTTGGTTTCTAGGCCCCTGTCAGAAATAGCAGTTAAGATCATTAGACATTTTCATTCAATAAAGGAGGCTAAAAAGGGATAGCCCTAATGGACACCCTGCCATATCTTATCCATCATAAAATATACACCTCATAGTAAATGCAGAGCTTCTAAAATATGACAAGATGCCTCACTGCCCTTACCTTTCATTTCAGCTAAGCAAACTGAAGTCATTCAGATTCTCCAGACACTATTCATGGTACCTCAAAAAACGAAATCTCAGCCCCGGAACACCTGCCAGGAGACGAGAACAAAATAATACGAGGAAAGACTGTGTAAAGGGATTCAAAAGCCTCAAATCCCCGAGAGCGCTATTATTAGCTGATAGATTTAGATTTCATTTCTGCTAGAAAAACTTCAGACATTAGGGACACCTCATCATAAGCAGAAAATAAAACGTAGTGACTTTTACCATATATTCTAGCTGAAACAAAACGTATACTTTAAGCAAAAACTGTTCTCAAATTAGAAGTACAAATCAATATAGTCAAGACAGATTACCGGAGAGTTTGCCAATTTATGTCTCAGAGGAAAAGTAAAAATTTTAACCTTTCCTAATAATAGTCATTTCTCATGAAGAAGCTAGGTTGGGCCAGCAGGTCTCCCCCAACTGAGGGTTGAACCACGCATGAGAGGAGACAGACCACGGTATGACTAAAAGTTCTTCTATAAATAACTGGAACACCTTGGGGGGAACATTTCAATGAAAATGGCCGAAAGTAAGAAAACTTTGGGGTTTTTTCCGTTTCTTNTCTTTGGGGGAACATTTCAATGAAAATGGCAGAAAGTAAGAAAACTTTGGGGTTTTTTCTGTTTCTTTTTACGTTTGGTTTCCACTCATCCCCCTCCCCCTTGAAAAGAAGCACGGAGAAAAATAAATAAAACAGCTTTAAAAAATGAAGTGCCAAAAATACTTAAGTTGTAAACAGCTGGAGGAAAAAAAAATAGGGTTTGAGAGAAATTGTGTCCCCTTTGTAGCTCTACTTATATGGAATCCAGCAATGTTTTCTAACAATTACAGTGACTGCTCATGTGAAAAGCACCTACATCATGGGCTTCCTTTCTTACTAGGAAGCCAGCTGAAGGGGGTTAACAGGAATAACAGGAGGAGGGTGAGGGTAGGGGAGTTGTTCCATGGGTAGCAGGACTAACAAGGCTTTCTCCTGCAGTCTCTCAGTCAGAGCACTAGCAGGGTCTCCCCCTCCCTTTCTCGCCCTATATTTTCACTTAATCTGTAGAAATTAAATTTTCTTAAAGATATTTTCACTTCTGTCAAATGAGGATGAAATCAGACAACTGTTTTAAAAGTGATTTGAGGGAGACAGCAATTGCAGGAAACAGACACAGACAGCATAATAAGTCTTCTTTCCTTAGGAGACCAGACTATAAAAAACTAGGTGCGCGGTGAATGGCAGCAGATTTTCTGCAAAGCAGAAGGCTGTGAGCCACCAATAGCTGCTTGTATGTGGAGCTTTGAAATGAAAATGCACACGGAGAAGTTTGAAGGCTAATGAAACATTTTCCAAAATATATCCAAAGAATTTTATAGAAGAGTTGAGATTATTCTGACACTCCGTCTTGCTGACAGGAGCTTGAAATTGAATAGATGGAAAAAAGTAATTCCATTGTTTAATACCAACTATTCAGTAGCCAGAAGCAAGGAGGACACACGTGTGAGGGACGGAGCTACGAGGGTCGTAGGCTCAAGCCTGTGTTCCCTTCCTGGCCTTGCTGTTGTCCTGCAGCAAGATCTTCAACAAATGACACTTTTCATGCCTCTTTCTCTGTCCCATTAACCTTCTTGGCCACCTAGACTGTAAAGTACCACGATGCTAAAGTTACAGGCATACTTCAGGATTTGTGCTCTATTTGCTGTCTCTCATATTTCCTTCTAACTAAGCAAGGCTTTTAACAGAGACTTACATCTCTGTAAATCTTAAAGTCCTCCTTAGATTTCCAAGTTTTAGTGGAAAAAAAAAAATTAAAAGGCTTAAAGACTTTACAAATAGTTATTTTACATGAAAGTAAAAGTGATGAATAATTCAAAAGCAGAATTCAAGCAGTGGTCATACTCTGGCTGCACTTAGTAATAGCTAGAATAACAGTAATCAGCAAGGGTCTTTGAAAATGCCTGTAGGGTTTTTCTCCTTCAATCCTGTAAAACTTACATCCATATTTTATTTTCTCTCTACATTCTACTTCTTTGTTTTTCATATGCATCGTTATGAAACAAAGAGATATGAGAGATTCCTTACTTCTTCTTTTTCCTCTTCCACTAAAAAATATAACAAAATAGAGAGAAGGAAGGGGTTTTTATTTCCTTTGGGGTTAGGCCAGAGCATGTTTCTCTGACCTTCTTCTTGGGACGTGCATCTTAAGGAAATAACAGGATTGTCTTGTTCTTTTTCTTCATGTTTTCATTTGTAACATATTCCTCAAGCTTTACCTGCTATTCCTTTTTTCTGCCTAGCGCTTCCTTCCCTTCTTTGCCCTTCTCACAGAGAGAGGGAAAGATACTGATTCATTCCAGAACAGTTATCAAACAGCTCCAAACCTAAGCAGCAGTATGGCGAAGCTGAATAAAAAAAAAAGCTGTAGTTTACTTTAAAAGGGAGACATTAGCTGAAAGGTAATGAAGGATACTTCATTGGTAATAAGAAACCCACTCCTGGGACCTCATACATATAACAAAAGACCTGCTAAAGGATAGAGTGCCCTATAACGGATGGATATGTAGGACAGGACTACAGCATAGCTCAGTCTCCGATGAGTCACTTTAATCAAACCCGACTTAAGGAAATAAAGTGCTTAAATGCTTGCACAAATGTTGCTAGCATCACGGAATAAAGAGAGGAGAGGATCTGAAAGTAGTGGCCGTGGAAGGAACTGGTTGAGTAAAATAGCCAGGCCATAGGAATTCAAGGCGGGGGTGCCAAGCTGGGTGAAGACCTTTCCCTACAAAGCTTTATACCAGTCATATTACCAGCTGTTAATATAAAAAAAAAAAAAAAAAAAAAAAAGAGAGAGAGAGAATGGGGCGGTTTCTACAATATAGGCCACTTCTGTGTCTAAGATCCTCTATAACATAATGGTTTTCCTCTCCCTTTCAGCCTGATTTGCTAAATAAATGAATAATTGGACTGTGAAACATGGCAGAAGGATATTAAAGGCTATTAGCATGTGAAATGAGCTGTCTGCTGGTGTAGTTCTAACCCCGTGTCGTGAATATCTATGTAATTCATATGGGACTGATGGATAATTAGTCCTCAGGGCTGCCAGAAGTCCCTGATGTGTGAGAAATTAGACAAACTTTCAATAAGCTTTCTTCTGCCACTTCCTTCCCTGCCACATCAATACGTTCCAGTTATACACGTAGAGATGTATGTTGCAAGGTTAAAAGCTAGTCCAAAGGCAGGCGTAGGTAGGGCAGCAACCCCAACACCTTCCTGTACTGCTGGTTATTAGCCTGGCCCTGGCCTGAGCTCCGCTTTCCCCGTTCTGCTGGGAAAAGCTCTGGAGACCTGCTGGCAGATTGTGCCGCACACAGCTTATCCAGATCAAACGGGGAAAAGTTAAAGCCCTCACAAAGGCACCAAACGTGAATGAACTTTGTCTTTGAGGGCTCTCTGCTGCTTGGCGTAAGCCTAGCAAACCTTACCCTTTCACACTACCACTGCCGCTGGGTTTAACTTTGAGATAGAGCTGAGGCTCACACGGGGATGTAGAAGAAGAAACATGATGGTAGAGCTCTGTGCTTCCCCTTTCACAGCTCTGAATGTGGAACAGGAGCCGTGGCCAGACTCAAGGGGATCCAGACTCAGAATCTCCTACCTGACTGGGTTCCTGGGTACCGAGTTCCCCTTTTCGTCCTGTCGTTCTGAGGCCAAGGCAGTTTCTGGATAGCGCTTTGCACTTTTTCGTAACAACAGTTTTAGCGCTTCATGAACTTCTGTACAGATTAAAAGAAAATGGAAAAATGAGATTGGTGAATAAAGTGGCATTTTTTTCTGTAGAATTATTTTCTTTCTAGCTTCTTTAGCCTGGTGAATTGCTCTCTGCCGGAGGACACTCGCTCTTCAGCTCCAGTTCTGTACTATCAGAACAATACTCATTCAGACTAAAATTTCCTAGACTGTGGCAAAATCTATGCGAGAAACGTTCCTGCTGCTGGATTCTGTTGCTATGCCAGCAAAGGAGACCGCACTACAGCTCTCCACGTCCTGCCATCTACCAACAATACTGTACTCTCTGGCCTTAGTACAACAGACAAGGCTCTTGGGTCTCTACACAGTCCAGTCAATAAGAAGCCGTCCAGATGTACAGGCTCTTCCAAAACTTCCCGTTTGCCCTGCAGTCCAAATATATAACCTAGCACTCCCTGAAGCCCCTTGGAATCCATGAACTGCTCACTGTACAGGCAGCACTGGTTTACCTTTTTCTGGGCAGTATTTTCATTCTACTTAAGTCTTTGAGAATTCAGCATGTAAAAGCACCAAAACATAAACTGCTTACGGGGAAAACAGGGTGATAAATTCAAACAGAATACAGGTACGGATTTATGTGAACCAAAAGCACCTTACAAACTATTAATTGAGCAAGCAGGATACCGTGGTGAATTACAAAGTTTCTAGGAAAAACTGAAACTCAAAGAGGAAGGCAGTTTACTCTGTGAAGGAAGCTAAAGAACTAGCCACACAGCTTGTTTTGCACTAACCTCTCTGCTTTCCTTCTCACATTCTTTTTGTTGACATATGTGGGTTTGTGTATATACATATACACATATACACACATTGGTAAAGCAGCTGAGATTTTCCAGATTCACCCGGACAATGTTTATTTATTTTATTATTCATTTGCTATTGGAATATCTGGAAGGAAAGTTTCCAAAAAGGCAGCAATGTATCAGTGACACATGTGTCAACCAAACTTTATAATCCCTAACATCGATATACGTCGTGTGGTGTATCTAAGGAACAAAAGGCATCAGAAAGGGTTCTTCCTCATCTTGCATGAACTCACCTGAGTTTGAAGAAAATGAGAAGAAATGAGAGTACAACTGAGGAAAGAGGAGGATTTCAACTGAACTTGCAGCCCGTTGGAGATCCTAATTGCCCTAAGAGCTGCTTTATCCCTTCCTCTTGGCATCGGTAATCAAATGCCTGCATGGCTCAGGTCTTGCATTCTATAATTTGTAACATGGTGTATTTGATAGCCACCCAGCTCGGTGCTGCTACCATGCTGCAAGATTTATGGAGTCTGCCACCATCTACAAGTTGNAAGATTTATGGAGTCTGCCACCATCTACAAGTTGCCCATTCATACATCTCTCTTGCTTATGCCTTTCCTTTTCATTAGGATGCACTGGGCTTTTTTTCATTAGAGATGATTTATTTTAACACTTGTGATAGTAGTAGATAATTATACATTTCTTTCTTCCCCTCTCTTGGAATACAGCTACTTTGGGAGTTAGTTCCTTTGCCTGCAGTTGCAAGATTTAGTATAATTCACATTCTCAATGTTTCGTTGGGGATAGAAGCTGTGAATCTTGCCCTGTACATGACAGAAATACAGATTTGCTGAGCTATAGAATCATCAGAGTAAATCAAAAGTTGCACCATTCCACCAATCTATCATATTGCTTTAGTCCCTTTACTTTGGTTGGAAGTTATTCCTTCTAACTTTTAACTCATAAGGCTACTGTAAGCAGTAAATTGCTGGAGAACACCTTATGAGAGGGATTATCCAAGAGCATCGAAC
>RSEF01000006.1:14024476-14034514 GCA_003993805.1 Himantopus leucocephalus | reverse complement strand
CAGTGATTCTCTGTGAAGTAAATAATTATGAAAATTTAGGATTTCACCAACACTATAGAAAATGAAAACGTATAGGTGTGTTGATGACTGCAGTATTTGGAATACTGTTAAATCAGATTTGAGTGAAAAAAGAGCTCTTAAAATTTTCAGCTTCTGTAAAGAGGGATTATGAATTTTCTTTTTTTTTGGCTGTGGACTTAAATTGTCAGCCAACACGTGAAAAATGTTGGGAGAAAGTTTCTGTAATTACAAACTGAGATTACAATAGTGTTGAAGCAAATCAAAATACGATTTAGCAGCAAAATAGCTGAGTGGAACGTGATGGAAATGGTGACCATGCTCTGATTTTACGATGGTCTATGCTTACAGAGGATTTTTTCTCTTTCAAGTCAAGCCTTCCAAACAATATGTGTTAAACTATAATTTTTCCAAATATGTAATTATACAGTAAATCAACCATTAACAGTGTTGCTCCAGATTGGGATTATTGTATATATTCTGTAACTTGCCTTGTTCATTTGTTAAGAAGGGATGAATTAGTTCTGTGAAAACAATAGGCAGGCTTTCAGTTTGCATAACCTGAACAAAAATTGTAAGGTTTCAGTACAAATACGTTCTACATTTGATAGAGATTGATATCTTTGGGTTTGGAAGAAATAATATGATCTCGGCAACAAAAGTATTGACCTCTGAATGTTGCTTTTCTGATTTTATTTATTTTTTTTTACTTAACAGCTTCCCTTTGAATATTTCTTCATTCAAAGAATCTCATGCATTAATTGAAGAGGTTAGGTTTGTACCTGCTCACTTCATTAACAGCTGTTACTAATTAGTGGAGCTTAGTCATTAAGGAACCTGCTGGGGTTTGAGGAGAACAATTTATATTTTTTCATGGCACTTAAGCACACAGTACGCTTGTGAGTGGAAGAGTTTCATGTGGGAGCACTCAGGTTTAGCAATATTAGCATATCTACAGTGGGCTAAACTGGAGCTGCAGACGAATAGCCCCAGGACAGGAGGCTCAGGAGAGACCCAGACCTTGAGTTAGGTGCTCCGAGAGGGGTGATCAGAGCAGCCTTTTGGGCTGTAGCTGTGCCTGCAGCGGGGAGAGTGGTGTGTGGCCTCCTCCCTTTGCGCTTGGGGAAGTTGCACCGTTGCAAGGTCTAGCCTCAGGCAGTCTTTGGACAAAGGTTTTCATTAAGCCTCAGTATATGGACAATATGATATCTCGGAAGAGTATGGGGGAAGAGAATTGCTTCATCCGCTTGTCAGGCTGGGTACACATGGTATAATCCTTTTGAAAGGTGTGGGCTGGTTTCCTTAATTCATTATTTTTGTTCTGTGAAGAGGAACCACTTTCTCACCTTCCCTAATCTCGCCCCTGCTTCCCATAGGCAGTGGTATACTTTGTGCCTGTTTCCAGAGTGTGTTATTCTAACAAATCCCTGTGTTAATTCCAGAAGCTAGGAGGTTTTCTTTTTTTAGCGTATGTCTCTGTCGTGCTCTTTTGTACAAGCTCTGATGCAGGCTGCCCTGTCAAGTGTGAGGACAGCAGTTTTGATTAGTTTCTCTGCTGGGGAGAGATGAAAGAGGAAGCCTTCCTGCTCCCTGTCCCCCTTGAGCAGCTGTGTAGGACAAGTCACACACGGTTGGGCTGCCTTCAAGATTAATGTTACCCTCTTATGAGGTTACTCTTTCTAATGACATCTTATTTTAATGTACTGGATTACATTATTGGGTCAGTCCTCAAACATTTTTGCATATGGGCTTCCAGATCTATCTGGCTTTGTTGGATTTAAACTTTAAACACATCTCTAATGTACTCTGTCGTGTAGTTCTTCAGTGATGGTAGGCATGTCATAAGTTGGTTGAGTTCTTCCTCAGAACAGTTCTGTGACATTAGAAGCTGCCTGTACTTTAAAATATAAAGTATTTAAGCACCTTAGAATGAAAATGTAGTGCAGTTTGGTCAGCTGCTGGAAGAAAAGTGACAGTGTTTCCAGGTAAAGGCACTATTTGTGTATCCAGTCTACATGGTTATACTTTAAACCACACACATACACAAACACAAAAAAACACCCCACGAAATAACCAGAGGTGACGTAGTGATTGAACGCGCCCAATAACAAAAAAGTAATTGAAAATTAGCATTTTGTGGATATGCCACTAATATCAACAACAGGACCACAGATGTCTCTCTTGAGCTTCAAAAAAACACGTTTGAAGGGATATGCCTACAGATAGGATGAGTGAAATAGAAGTATCTGGTAATTTATTTCAACGGTGAACTAAAGTGGGTTTTCTATTCCTCTAGCTCTTGCAATAAAACAATAGCAACCTGCAGGCACTTCATGCAAAGGACATTCTTAAAGTGATTTATTTATATTTTGTTGTTGAGAACTATACTTAGTATACTAACAGTACAGCATAGTTTTGAATTTATGTAATTACCAGTGGAAAGATGAGGAGGAGTCCCTTCCCTTGGGAAATATCTTAAGCACAACGCGCATGTGATGGAAGCAGTTTTTCTCCAAAAGCAACCCCCTACCTCCCAAAAATTACTGCTTGGATATAATTTTATAAGCCTCCGAAGTAAGTGATCTTCAGCAGGAATGCCTCTTAGCACTATCAAGAAGATGTCTAAGCTGCATCAGAAGGGAGGGAAAGCACTCCCAATACCTCATTAGGACTCTGCCGATAATAATTAACAAATCTGCAATTCCCTTTTGTTTGGTGGCAGAATTTTAACAAATAACTCCTGGGAGTCCCTGAGAGGCCTTCCCAGCACGTTGCTGCGGACAGCCCTGTGCTGTGTTGGGATAGCTCATTAAAACATACACTGGTGTGGTAGAACAGAGAAGCAGCAGCAGTGAAAACAAAAAATGGGAACTGGGTCGGGGTGGTGGATTTTCTTGCCTACAGTGTGTCCAGTGTAGAAATCGTCTTTCAAACTATCCATTTCGTTTTGCTTTCCATTTGTTCCACAAATAGTTTGGGTNGGCAGAATTTTAACAAATAACTCCTGGGAGTCCCTGAGAGGCCTTCCCAGCACGTTGCTGCGGACAGCCCTGTGCTGTGTTGGGATAGCTCATTAAAACATACACTGGTGTGGTAGAACAGAGAAGCAGCAGCAGTGAAAACAAAAAATGGGAACTGGGTCGGGGTGGTGGATTTTCTTGCCTACAGTGTGTCCAGTGTAGAAATCGTCTTTCAAACTATCCATTTCGTTTTGCTNTGTTGGGGTGGTGGATTTTCTTGCCTACAATGTGTCCAGTGTAGAAATCGTCTTTCAAACTGTCCATTTCGTTTTGCTTTCCATTTGTTCCACAAATAGTTTGGGTGCAGCACACTTACAAGCAGCGCATATCTGTGTGCAGGTATTCGATTTTTGGCTTTTCAAAGTACTTGAGCCAGAGTTATTTGTGGATCAAGCACAGATATTTTACAGAGCAGTAATAAAACACGGCATCAGATTTTCTTCCTTATTCCAGTCCCTTTACAAGCCTGAAGGAGCTGAAAAGCTCCTGATTTTCCACCCATGGTGACTCCCCAGGCAGAAGCCCCCCCCATACAACATGCAATCAGAGTGATCTTTTTCTAGATAAGCCTCTGTAGTGTGAGAGTGTGTGTTGAGCGTTGTGGGAAGTGACAGAGTTTGCTACTGCTTCTTGGCTGGCATGGGGGCTGCTGGAGGCCACAACAAGCAGGGTTAGTCCAGTGTCATCTCATAAACTGCAGAAGGATGGAGTTGAACAATGGAGAGCACTTCTGTTTCAAGAAGCATCAGAAGGCAAATTCTGCAACTGAAAACAGAAGGTTGTTGCTAACTGAAAAGTTGACCTATTTTAATCTCGAAAATGTCAAAATATTTTGGCAGTCTGGGAAGATCCCCTTCCCCCCTCTCCTAAAAGTGTCCCAAAAACCTCTTCTGGCTAAAGGGAATTGCCTTTGCCAATTACTTCAGTTTTCACGGGGAACCACAGAGACTGTTTAAACTTCTGAAATCAGCTCTTCTGGGAAGTAAATTGTGGCAGTGGAGCAAAAGCCTCAGGATAATAGGATTTACCAATGGTGAGGAGAAAATACACGGCTGCCGTCATTTGTTCATGTTCCTGAGTGTGCGCCCTGTCACATGAAACCCCAGCCCCTCATCTCCAGCTACACAGCTGCCCCCTGGGGCCGTATACAGGAGCAATGGGTAATTTCTTTGCTGGGAGGTGGGCCTGTGGCCTTACCTTCCATAATTACCCTCTCTTGCATCTCCTGATGGATTACCTCATATGTTGCGTAGAGAACCTTCATCTGTCAGGAGTTTCAGAACTGCTACAGCCCGCACGTTGGTCGTTGTGATGAGGGTGCCTTGGCGTGAGTCTTTTCCTTGGGCACTACGCTCCCATGAGCATGAGAGTAAGGACTGAACTGGTTGCACTGGGTGTTAAACCTGGCTGTCGGCTTCTTTTAGAAATGGAATATGGAAAGGAACTATAGTCATCTATGACATCGTTATGTTGCTGAGTCTTTGTCACTGTTCTCTTGCTCCCACATCTTTAATCTTATTTAGGGGGAAATTCAGATAAACTGCTTTCCAGAATATTGCCCTTTTTTTTTTTTTTAAAGGATGCATTTCAAGACTAAAGTTAAGAGTAAGAATGAACTGTTGACCTAATTGAAATCATTGGAAACTTTGCCTTTATGGGCAAACTTCCCCAGGAAGAAATTCTTCTCAAATAAGGTGTGGAGTTTTCAAAGATTTAGCTCTGGAGGGTTATGCCAGGTTGCAAAGTACACTTCCCACATATTAAATACAAAAACAAACAAGAAAAAAAACCTCAAAACCCCCCCTCAAC
Organism: Himantopus leucocephalus; assembly: GCA_003993805.1. NCBI lineage: Eukaryota > Metazoa > Chordata > Aves > Charadriiformes > Recurvirostridae > Himantopus > Himantopus leucocephalus. Next base: position 14,029,667 of record RSEF01000006.1, on the reverse strand, counting down.
TTTCATCAGAACTATCAACAACAACCCAAGCATGAATCCTTAACTGAAGTAGTAGTACTTCCCCTGGTCTTTGTAGATTCACTGCCAATATAGCAGCAGCTTGACTTAGCCTGGTGGATAAGAATGATGCACTTAGGGATGAGAGGTTCTTCACATGCTGTATAGTACTTTAAAATGCTAAGTACTTCCATATTTGGAAGTACTTATCTTTTCATTTCTACAATATCTTAATTTTTAAAAAAAAAGCCCCAGAAATCATATTAGGTTCTTATAAGTGTTTGCTTTTATATTAATAAATCTTCAGGGAAAACACACAATTTTTCTGATTGATTTTATAATTTGACACCTGCTTCTTAGGAAGATATTTAAAACATTTAAAAACAGTGTTAAGCCATCACATTCATTTCTGTTGAATGCTATCATGTGACAGTAACAGATACACCACTGCCTGCTAGTAATTTCATTAATATTTCAAGTCAAAGAATACTAGAGAATTAGGACACGCACTTTATAACAGTACATCATTTCTGGTATTCCTTTCTTCTTTTCCCTTGTCAGGCTACTGTAAAAATAATTCATAAGTTATAATGTTGCTACTCTTCCTGCCATGAGGGTGAATTTCCTTTTCAGGACTTTTAGAAAGGAAACTAATGCTACTGTAAACGTGTAAGATTCACAGAAATGTAGACTAAACAATGGATGACAGAACAGACAAACCAGAGGTATCAGAACTGCAGAATTCTGCTTTAGCCATGGCAAATGGGCCTTGGGCTGAGCTGGTGGGGAAAAGGAGGTAGCTGAGCCTCCAGCCTGGTTCAGGTTCTTGGCTCCTTGTGGAAGCTGACAGTACGAGATTATCTCACAGCAGATCTGACAGTGGTTTGTACGCAGTGCGGCTTTCGCTCACTTCAGTCACCGTCCGACATCGGCAGCCTACGGAGGTCTTCAATCTTTGAGATCTAAAGTAGTCACTCATAAATCTTATAGCTGTTTCGTTGTGGCTAAGTAATGGTACAGAGTACCTGTTACACATCACAGACATTGGTTCATTGAGGTTTAAGAATTATTAAATATGTGATAACTAAACTTAGAGAAATCAGTTAGACATTTAACATTTACTTAAGCAAAATGAGCGGGTATATTCAAATATCTGACCCACAAAATTCTGTTCTGGAGTCGAATGAGTTCTGCTGTCAGCTTCAGCACTCCATAAGTTGCTACTGTGATGTAGATATGAAGGATTTAGAATGTCCGAGTCTTACAGTTCTCTGTGTTCAACATACAGGACTAGTGATGGATGGCAATGAAGGGCAGGTGATGAGGATATGTGATTTTTTTGCAGGTGGTTTTTTCATTTTTTGGTTGTTGTTTTCAGTACCCAAGTACTGTACAGGATGTCAGTCCTTCATAGTTACTTTTTCTACAAACAGAGGAGTATTTCTAGAGGCTAAANTAGGACTAGTGATGGATGGCAATGAAGGGCAGGTGATGAGGACAAGTGATTTTTTTGGGGGTGTTTTTTTTTCGTTTTTTTTGTTGTTATTTCAGTACCCAAGTACTGTACAGGATGTCAGTCCTTCGTAGTTACTTTTTCTACAAACAGAGGAGTATTTCTAGAGGCTAAATCTGTCTCTGGCTTTGAAATGAGAAAAAAAAATCAGGAAGCTTGTAAAATATGAAGTTTGCACGTTTCTCGGTCTGCGTGATGGACACGGTAGACTTGCAAAACTGTTTGATCCCCAGCTATCCAAATTATGATTTAAATGAGGTTATTTTAACATTTGCAACTTAAATTCATTTAATGAGCATGCAGGGCTGTTATTGGGAAGGGCCAGATTCAGGCTAACTTTAAAGGGGGATGGTCAGAGACATAAAGTTGCAACTTTACTGAAAAGGTTTGGCGTAATCTGATAAATATTTGGTTTAGTCCCCTTCCCTGTGTCTACTGCCTGTGGCTTGTCTTGCTGTTGTTTTGTCGTTACCTTACTATCATTATATATAGTAGACTAGAAGGCTAACATATTTCATTGCAGAAAGGTTCATAAAGCATCTTTACTGAAGGAGAAACTCGAGCAAAGACTTGCAAAATACAAATACGTATTCTACACCTATTTTTCTCAGACTTTATACTTCAGGCTTACAAACTATTTTGCAGGTTTAAAAAAAAAAATAAAATCCAGTCACCTTAAATGTGCACTAAACATCACAGCTACAGGAAAGTACATCTGTTTTATTGCCTGTGTCACTGCAATCAGTACGCAGGAAAAGCCAAGCAGAAAAAAGCTAGGGTTAGTGCACTGCAGTTGTTCTATTAATTAATTGGACAAAGGCTCAGTTTAAGAATGGACTCACTCTTTAAAAAAGAATGATGACTTTTTAAGTGTACAGTGTCATAAAGATCTTATTAACCAAATATAAATCACTCTTACGAACTCTTGAGCTGTGTGGGGAGGAAAAGAAAACAAAAACCAGATGCAGTCAAATTTCATGCCAAATGTTTGTCTTCAAAACAAATTTTATCAAGTGTTTACTCTTTTTTGTTGATAAAAGTATCCTTAACAATCGTAGCCCAGTGAATACCCATTTATTTGAGCAGAACTATGGATTTTTCTGACTTTCCTCTTGAAACACTTCATCTAAGAGGATTTTGTTTTAAAGGGTACACAGCTCCCCAGGTTTCCATAATTTTGAAGATTACTTGTATATTTTCTAGTTTAAAAAAAAAAAGACAAGTTCTGGATTTAGCCGAACAGTGATCAAATTCTAATTCATCCACTAAAAAGCAGTGAGATAATCCTGAGTTTGGACCACTGTTTTGATTGTAATTAATGTGGACTATTGTGTTTAACTAGAAAGTAAATGAGTTGTTAAGTGGGAATTCCTTACTTTTGTGCTAAACAAGGTCATGTTTACGGAATATCTTTAAATAATTTTGATAAAATGAAATACTGCTTTTGGCACAGAGGCTCTTAAATGAGTTTATAAGGTTGCAAACTAAGATCTCTCAGTAATACGCGATATTACATCGGTTTAGCAAGTGACACCACTCAGGTCCCACTCTTTCTACTTTTACCTTTAGTCCTGTCTAAATTCTTTAAATGTAAGTGGTACGTAGCAGTGTGCTGGGAGCAGTCACTCATATCCTTGGAAAACACAGTGTGGTATCCCAGCAGTACCGAGCATGAGGAGAATCACAGAATCGCTATGGCTGGAAGAGACCTTTAAGATCAAGTCCAACCATTATCTGACTCTACCAGGCCCACATCTAAACCATGTCCCTGAGCACCATATCTAGGTGGTTTTTAAAAACATCCAAGGATGGCGATTCAACCACTTCCCTGGGTAGCCTGTTCCAGTCTTTGATAACCCTTTCAGTGTAGAAATTTTTCCTAATGTTGTAACCTGTTTCCCAGTTGTAATTTGTGAGAAGAGACCAACGCCCACCTCTCTACAACCTCCTTTCAAGTAGTTGTAGACAGCAGTAAGATCTTCCCTCAGCGGCCTCCTCTTCAGACTAAACAACCCCAAGTCCCTCAGCTGCTCCTCGTAAGACTTCTTCTCAAGCTATACAATTTTTCCTCTGATACAAATGGATAAAGAGTCCCAAGAGGTGGTTTCTCTGTGTTCTCTATCCGGGTTTTCATTTCGGAGGCATTTACTGAAATAAGCTGAGAATGAAATACCACCTGCTCTGACCAGATGGTAAGTTTGTGGGACTTTATCAGATGCTGAAGCTGCATGAGTGTTTTGTACAAACAGGCATGGAGATGATCACTTTTACTCCCAGTCTTATTCCTTTGTCATAAATATTACATAGTGGTTCGGGAGCTTATTAAGTATGTACAAAGCTTATTAACTTTTCTGGCTTTCAGTCACTGAATCTAGTCGATTATACATCAGCATTGCTATTGGTCTGTGTGGTCTGGTCTCTGTGTTACGTGTACTTTGTAAAACTCCTGGAAAAGAGGATTTCATTCTACCTGGATGCGTTAACGTTAAAACTTTAGAACCTCATACTGGTTTTGACTAATGGAGTGTTTAGCCAGTCTATCTCATCTCTTACAGTAGCCAAAAGTGGATGCCCTAGGATGAGTAAGAACAAGACAGATGGATGTGCTACTTCCCATATACTCTCTGATCATTTGACTGGTTCGGACGTTATTGTTTGGATGTTCGTTTTGTTTCGATAGATCTTGTTGGGTTTTTTTTTCTCTAAACTTGTGAGGCTTTCCCCTGAGCTTGGATCTCCCTGGTTCCTCTTTGTCTAGGAGTCACAATTGCTACTGAGTAGCCTTCAGACGTTATAATAGTTTTACGCAATATTATTAGATGTTATTTTTAATAATTAAATAGTTTCCTCTCTGAGTTCCTTTTGAATTCTTGGCTGAGTATAAGCTAATTCTGGGAGTTTGGTAGTTTGTCCAGTTTTTTCTTATCCTCGTTTGAAGTTCCTTCAGGTTCCTCTGAAAATAAGGGCCACAATATGGGAATCTCTATAGTCTTTTCCATGGTCAGTACTGACACAAATGATTTTGGTTTTCTGCTGCATCTTCGAGAGCTTCATTTATGTTCTGATCATCAGCTGGCCTGCAGATCATCTGATAGTAGTTGTGNGCTGGCCTGCAGATCATCTGATAGTAGTTGTGTTCCTACAGTTTATGTGGTAGTATTCATGTTCTTTCTGTGTTTGAAGAAAGATTTATGAACAGTTCTGAGTCCTCCTGATAATTTTTGCTTGAATTTGGTTTTTGTATACCTTGGATTTAGTTTATCGCTTTTTTAATCCTTTATGGGTTTTTCTTAAATTGATCGCTGCCCCAGCTTTCTGAGTGATTTCTTGCTTCAGAGAGGCTTCCTTACCCTTCTGTTTAGCCATGCTGGATTCATTCTGCCACTCGTGTTTGCTGATAGTGAGACTCCTCATCGGTAAGACTTTGAACCACACTCAGCGTGTCAGTCTGTTGCAATGTGAGGTTGCAACTCTTCTTGTGGGACCTCTAACTAGCAGGTCTGTGAAATGTTTCTTGATAACACTTAAGTTTTTGTCTCTGAATTCTGTCCTGATAGGTCATTTCCCTGATGTATTTCCCTGTTTTCTACAAAATGATCAATAATATTCTATGGGCAAAGAAATTTGATCCTATGCTGTGCCATTAGCATGTACTGAACTACGGGAAAGATATCTAGGAGA
>RSEF01000006.1:13981581-14000421 GCA_003993805.1 Himantopus leucocephalus | reverse complement strand
TCATGTGACTTTTAGATCATTCCATTGAGATCCAAATTCATAACTGCAGTCTGGACGCTGTTCCTGTACCAGTATCACTGTTTTAATTATTTCACTTCTTCAGACGCTGTCCCCAGCGTAGCTGCAGTATGCCAGTGCAATCTTGCTTTATACCGGGATATCTTATTCCCCCTTCCATTACCGAATACATTCCCTTCCCCCTGAGCATGCTCTTTATCAAAGAATCTGTAGGCAGAAGGGGTAGGGGGGGGAAGCGTCTCTTACTTTTTTAACTAACAAAACTTTCATGTGCAAATAAACCTCAGACTAACTACTGAACATTGCAGGCGGAATAAAGTCCCATACGGTCATGTAAGATTGCAAAAAACTCTGATTTCGGAGGACGTGTTGTGCAGGAGCTGGGGGGTGGTGGCAGGGTAAGAGAATTCCTGGGATTTCTGGATGCCAGCCGTGCAAACCAAGAAATTGCCAAGCACCTGCTGAACAGAGCACACAGAAAGTGAGTGGAAGCAGGTCCTGAATCTACTGTAATAGCTGAACAGATAGTTTAAAAAAAAAAAACCAAAGTAGTAGTTGTTTCAGAAAGTGGTGGCGCATTTCTACATTAAAGTTTGTATAAATGTGAACTCCACTGTTCATTTCAAACAAAAGATGGCAACAAGATTTTTTTTCTAAAATAGAAGTTTCATAATTTTCCCTTTATTTTTAATCTTTACCTATTCCATACAAATCTCCTTCCAGTTGATCTCTTCGGTGTTCAAAGACAGTTCTGATGGCACAAATTCCAAACATAAAGAGATCATTGAAATACATTCAGGAATAGCATTTACAGAAAAGAAAATTCCTTTCCTTCAATATGTAGATGGTCAGCAAGCAATTCTGACTAGAACAGGGTTTTTTTTTTTTTCCAAAACTCAACTTTACCCAAAAACCAGCAAATAATTCCCTGAAAACAGCAAAAAAAACCCCATTTCTTGGAATTTGCCCAAACCTGAGTCTCATCTCAACAGAACTAATTCATTGTACTTGGTAGTACACTTCACTGACATGGTGTCCATTCTCAGGTTGTGGTAAGAACTGAAAACTTACATTTCTACTGGCCTTTAGGATAAATCAAAAGAGTTTGAGGCTCTGCCAGACATCTTCCAGCAAGCCTACCTGAAGTGGTTTAACACTATCACCCCTCAGTTGTCTCCCTCTTCCCCCTGCAAGAGGTTACTGACCCCAAAGAGATTTCCCATGTAATACAACCAGCCATAAACCAAGGGGCCACCTTCATTTCCAAGACAGTGCAATGTGGTGGTTCTTTATTAAAAAAACTGATAAAACTGACTATTTTAAGTTGAGGATGGAAAATTTAGTATAAAGGCGGTAAGTGTTCTTAACTTTCACACAAGTGTTTTTAGCAATGCAAAAATTCCCACAGCTTCCTTATTTCTGTGACTCCACTTGGAGAACATCGAAAACCACAGGCAGTATCAGACATTAGGTAGACTGCCAGGATGAATATCTGGACTTTGGTTTGCTTATCTAACCATAACGTGATGTGCAACTGATCTGAAGCCCCACCATTGCTAATTAACACAGTTGGGGGTAGGAATGCTTGAGAGATCCTGATGCCTCTAGAGAAAGCAGGGGGAAAAAAACCCCCACACAGTACACCTGCAAGCTATGCCTGGAAAAAAACCCAACCGAATGGAATTTAGAAATAAAACCTGTAAGCGCTCAGGAATGACACGAAAGAGTTTCGTGTTCTTTTTCAGTGTTGCATCAAAAAAGTCAAATCCAACTTTCATTGTTAAGTAACAAATACACAAGTATATATTTAACTTGAGAGGAATTTGGGCATAAGGACACAAAAACTCTAGGGACTTATGGTTTCACTGCAGGGAACTGATGTTTCTTAATTTGCTCAGCACCTGGTCTTTAAATCAGCCCTCACACATTACTAATTAAGGTTGGTGCACAGTAGCACTTGGTAACAAAACTGACAGCTAGAAGGGAGCATTTCCAATACAGACACCACATTGACACTGCAGGTTCACCTAAGGGGACGTGCTTGTTAAAAATCATTACCTTCAAGTTACAAGTATGTAAAAGAGGAAGTGCAGATTAATACTTTGAGAATTAAAAAAAAGAGTCAATGCAGCAAAAGAATAGCTCTGGAGACACCGTTGAATGGTCTTTCCAACCATGCACAATTTTGCTTTCAGTCTACACGGTAGATCTCAAGACAGCGTGACTTCTCTGGAACACTGACTAAGTAAATGACATTCCTATCAGAAATAAAGTTGAGGTATATGATAGAAGAGCAAATTCACACGCACTTCTGGCCTAGTTTTGCCAGTATACTACACAGTAGCAAAAGGACAAAAAAAAAAGCCCTTTGTTTATTCAATTATCTTGATTAGGTTTAGTTATAACACCATACATGTTGATAATTAATAGGTTTAAAGCGGAGTTATAATCAGAAGATTATAATTCTTCCTAATATAATTTGTCTTATGTATTTAAGCATGTTCTTTGAAGAGCGGCCTAAGCTCTTCAATCTTTACATCAAAAAAATTGAGTATGGAAGTCAACAGCAAAAAGCGAGTATGAAACTCTATTACATATTACTCAGTCACTCACATAACTGAAACTAAAACACACCAAGGGATACGTAACTCTTATGGTAAGGTTCTGAAAAGTGTCCAGTACCTACAAGTCTGTAGTATGGTTTGGCACCCTGGCCCTCCACAATGTGCACTTGCCTCAAAGGCTCTCCTCTAGAAGCACCCTGAGCAGTTTTCTCCAAGAGAAAACTCAGGCACTATTAGTAAGGTAGTTTTCTGCACGACCTGCTCTCCAATAGAGGTATAGAAGATCGTCATGCCAAGTTTGGCTCCCTCGGAACAGGACAGTCACACTGAGGTGGGTACTGTGTGTCACAATATAAACAAGTAAAAACAGTCAAAAGATCAAGTGTAAAAAGCATCAAATATGGATTAAAGTGCATCTGTTTGTACAGAATAACGAGTTTAATGAGCCCATGCACCATTAAAAAAAAAGGGGAGTGGGTAAGGAATTACGAGGGGGAAGTCTGAAGTGTACAAAGATGCGGAGACATTATTGCATAGTGAGAAAATGGAAGACAGAAGTCAAACTATGTGTAAGGTACTAATTCTATAACCCAAGTCCTAAAACAGTGAAAAAAATNAAAAAGCATCAAATATGGATTAAAGTGCATCTGTTTGTACAGAACAATGAGTTTAATGAGCCCATGCACCATTAAAAAAAGAGGGGAGTGGGTACGGAATTACGAGGGGGAAGTCTGAAGTGTACAAAGATGTGGAGACATTATTGCATAGTGAGAAAATGGAAGACAGAGAGGTCAAACTATGTGTAAGGTACTAATTCTATAACCCAAGTCTTAAAACAGTGGAAAAAAAAGTGTCTTCATATGCAAAAACAATAATAGCCAAAATATAGGTTTAAAACCTTTTTCACATTATGTTGATACAAACTGTGTGTTCATTTCTTATTTCATTTGAACTCATGTAACGAAACTAGGCAACTTATTCGAGTGCTAACAAGAAGTCATAATGAGAACGAATACACTTTCCTTTATCTATACAGGCTCACAAGTGCCAGTTGCACTTCCACAGTATAAGATGTAAGTGGGTGATCTTTGAATGAGACTTCTGGAAAGTGTAACATCTACTGACCTAGTGATTTATTCTGGAATTAGGAAGTAAAATGTCTGAAGTAATTTAAAGTTTTTGCAGTTTTAAGACGCTGCAGCAGTAAGTCATAAAAGCTGGACTGTATCCGGTGGGCTTATGAAAACAAGGAGCTTCAAGAGGCAAGTCATTTGCCCCGCCTCTACTGAGCAAGCTCTTTGCCTGAAAACATAAGTTAATAAAGCTTGTATTTGTGGAGAGTTCCTTCATAGAGAGGGCACCAATGAAATTATATAGAAGTATGGTCCAATGAGAACATTTCCATTTGTTTCCATGTTCTTTGGGTTAGGTACAAGGTGACACATGCTGCGAGTGAGGGCTAAAAATGAGCACAGGTGGGCTTTGAAACATGCCAAGTTTTACACTTCAACTCCCATGGACAAACTTCACTGTTTCTCACTCATGCCTGTCATGGTTCAACCCCAGCCATCAGCTAGGACCATGCAGCTGCTCACTCACTCCCCCCGCTTGGGATGGGGGAGACAATCAGAAGAGCAAAAGTGAGAAAACACTCATGGGTTGAGGTAAAGACAATTTAACAGGCAGAGCAAAAGCCATGCATGCAAGCAAAGCAAAGAATTCATTCACCACTTCCCATGGGCAGGCAGGTGTTGAGCCATCTCCAGGAAAGCAGGGCTCCACCATGTGTAACAGGTACTTGGGAAGACAAACACAATCACACCAAATGTCCCACCCTTCCTTCTTCCCCAGCTTTGTATACTGAGCATGACGTCATATGGTATGGAATATCCCTTTGGTCAGTTGGGATCAGCTGTCCTGACTGCGTATCCTCCCAACTTTTAGTCCCTCCCACCCCCGGATGTCCACAAAATGTCCATTAGGTTCATCCAGTCCAAGGGATTTTACAGGAGTGGAGAATGTCGTGGTTTCTCACTTTTACCCCTTTGATTCTCTCCCCCACCTCAAATGGTGGGAGTGAGTGAGTGGCTGTGTGTTCCTGGCTGTCAGCTGGCGTTAAACCATGACAATGCCTTACTCAAAGGACCTTATCTAATGGCTGTTAAATCAGTAACTTTTCCTCTCTGGCAATCACCAGATAAGCCAAAATTTATTTTTACCTTTAGAGCCTGAGAGATACAAATAATAAAGAAAAAGTGTACTTTCTGGAAGACTTAAAACAATAAAAAAAAAATCAAAACTATCAAGTGTAATAAAACCAGACTGAATTATATCCAATATATAGTTAAAACATCTGCATAAATATATTAGCACAATCTTTTTCATTATCGTATTTATTTAAAGTTTGTACACGTGCCAATAGGAAGACTGCTCACAGCAGCTTTGGGATTTTCTTCCATCTTGTGCAAAACACTTTACCCAAGAAGAAATGTCCACGTTGTTTGCTAGTTCTAGATATACCAGGTTTTATTACAAGACTAACTTTAAGATTAGAAGGACAAACTCCAAAAGCTGCATACTCCTGGTTCTACTACATCTGTAGGAAGTGGAGTTGCTCAACTTCACTGAAAATGATACTGTTGGTATTTCAAATGAGGCANCCCCAGCCCCCCCCCCCCCTTTTTTTTTTTCTTTTTTAACCTCTACATTAGCTCTGTTGCTAAGCGCTTTGGAGGTTACCAGCAAATATTGAAATTAGCAAAACCACTCATTCTTTGCTGGTCACCATGCAAGCTCCATAAGAATAAATCTTAAATAGTTTCTCTAAAGTCACTCCAGCACCCCAAATACTCCCGCTGTGAATATTTCTGTTTGATACCAATGGCTCAAGTGACCCTGGCTCAAGTGGGTCCAGGTTGTTGGACAGTTAATAGAATTCAGTGCCAATATATATCAACGGTAAGGAAGATAAAGATGGCAAGACCTCTCTTTACGTTTCCTTTTGTCAATCCGTGCTGTGTACACATATAAACACAATCCATTTATATATATATGCCTGTGTGTACGTATAATCCCATAAATCATTGTATGTATTCATTTGAAATAAAGTACCGACACTGACTTGTTTACTTCTTAAATTTACTTCTGCACTGAGTTTGAAGAGATAACAAGACTCAGTCACATTCAGAACTTTAGCATAAAAGAACCCCAAAAGAATAATCTCAGTCTCTCTTGAGTGAGATCATTTAATGAATCTTCTAGATGTTAAGAGGTTTTATACGCTTTTTAAAAAAAAAAAATCATTTCCCAAATGCAATGCCATGATATTGCCTCTGAGAGCTGAGAGATAAAGTGATACACATATGCTGAACACATGGTTATGAAGGAAATGGTTACCTTGGCAACAACCACCGTGTAAAAGCTTCCTTTACTAAATTATAATAGTGACTATTGGACAAAATATGTTTTTTCCCAGTCAGATCCTGAAAATAAGTTATTATATTTGGCTTGTAGATTTTTCAGAGCCTTAGACGTTCTGCACTTAAACTACACTTGCTGTAACCCACGTACCTCCAAGTTCTAACACAGACCGCTTTTGTATTATTTGGGTTCTACTGATTTCCAAATTCAATACTTTTTTTTTCCCCTAACCCAAATAAAGCTGCAGACATATTTGAATAGACTGAGTTTGCCACCATGGTCTGCAACTGCACATATTCTATATACTGCAACTGTAAGTAAAACAAACAATATTTTTAAACATTTTAACGAATAACTCTCAAACATAAAGGTACATGTAAAAACCCGTTATTAAGAAAAATGTATTTGCAGCCATTATGAATAGCCTTTTCCAAGAGCACTTAGCAAATCAAGGAACAGAATTTCAACTGAAGAACTTCCACATTCCCAAATCATTTTGCTGTTTCTGAAAATCATGCATCACAGATAACGTCACAGAGCGTATACCCTCTGCCACAAGCAAACATGCCCTGTTCCACTTTGAAGAGTCCAAAAACTTTCTTTTCATACATGCTATGAGCCACACAAAATACTTCCAAAAGCTATCAAATCCATGGTCTGTAACAAAAGTCCAAAAGTATGCTCAGTGTGTGCCAGAAGGAGAGCAGGAAACCTTAAGGACACAGCTGATACTTGACCAATCATCACTGATGATGATGACTGACGATGATGTGCTCCCAGTTTTTGCACCATGCATATAGGCAAAGACAATAAATTCCTATTCGTACCGTCACACCTTCCTGGGACCACGCGGGTTTCCTACTGCCTAGAGCAGATTCAGAGTTCATAATTCATCTTTCAGATGCAAAGTACACCTATCAATTTGTATTAATTCTTCTGTCCCATAATCACGTAAATTACTTGGGATGATCTTACTTTTTTGCAGTGTGGTCAGCCACTACAATAATCCCACATTATTTAGTTATCACTCAGAGATATGTTAAAAAGATATATTAGCATGTATATTATAGCCAGTCCGACTACTTAGTGGACTAAGGGGTATGAGGGTTATGCAGTTTCCTTTGTCAAATTTACATTTTTACCTTGTTTACTGTACTATAATTTGTGTTCATTACATTCTACAGCTTTCCAGGTGCCTCAGGGAAGAAACACTTTCTGAATACTGTTCTAATACGCTAGTTATTACCAATTATTAATCACTTCAGTCAAAATCATGGTTACAAAGTCATGAACCAGACAAGCCTCAGGTATGTGAATTTCAAATGTCCTACCATAACTAGACAAAGAGAAGGTTATCATGTCCAGCACGTCATTATGGCTTTCCTTAGCATAAAGGAATTAGGGTAGTGAAGACGACTGGCAACCGCAATTAAAAATCTCTGCCTATTCCACCTTCAGTTCCATACACAGCTGCAACCCAGGAGCAGCAATAGACAGGACTAGAAATCTTTCTTTAGTTTACAGAGGTACATGGGAATTGTTTGGACCAAAAAGTACAGCATCCATAACTGTGCAAGAAACATACCTGAGTCACGCTCCATTCCTTACCATGGGATAGAAATTTACTGTGGATCATATCCATGGATAGAAGGCACATATATATCAAATTATGACATATATAGAGCCAGCACTGTGTATAATATACCTTATTATTCCAATCATAAGAGGTGCTGGGGACTTGGGTGAGGAATGTTCCCTCTGGAAAAAGCCATAGTAGCAACAGTACTAAAAGTATGTCAGTCTAATCAGTGTCACTCCTACTGATTTCTCATCAGTAAGATTAGAAACACTTAAATAAGAACCAAGTGCCTAAATTCTTGAGATAACCTAGGTTTTAGTACTTCACTAATCTTCCCCGCCTGTGATAAGACAAATCCATTTTAAGGACACAGCACGTGAAAGAGTCCTGTCTTCTGCAAATGCTTTCAGCATCCATGTTTAGAGAAAACCCTGAATTCATCTTATGCCCATCGTGTAAAACTTGCTTCCCCCTACATCAAGTCATCCCTCTTACTCACTGATGAAGCCCCACGGGCAGCACATGATGCAGTCAGTTTGTTGCTAAGAGAACGAACATGCTAATTTATGACTTGCTTACTTCCATTTCTTGGCCATTTAGAAACTACTTTTAAATTTTGTTATGCTGGTCTCATTTATTTGGGCAGAAATGCCATTATAACATCATTTAGCCCTAACACCTCTCCCACAGAGTTAACTGTTTGTGACCACGCTAGTCAATTACTGTAATTCCTTTCCAGCAGCGATCTGCTGCTGCTCATAGACTGCACAAAAAGGCAGAAACTTTTCTCCTGGCACACACACAGGCCCAAGGAAAGATACACTAAACAGGATACAAAGAATATGCTACCGAATGAAACGTGTACCAGGTATGCAGATCAGGAAGAGACAGCACAAATTAAGATTTCAATTGCCTCAATAGGTTAAAACAAAATTCTGCGTGGTGTTACAGATGTTTCTTAAAACAATCAATGCAACCAGACTAGAACAGAGTTCCATGCCACAGTAGCATAATTAACTTCAGCCCCCTGGTACAATCATAAAAGCAACATCTGCTAAACTACCGTCTGAGCCCTGCAAAGAACTTTACTTCTAACTCAGCCTAGAAACTGGACATGTGTTAAGGCTTTCCAGCCTCCAATACACTGCAATACTTAAGTTTTGCCAGCCATAAGCATTCAAATCTCATCATACAGCACTCACATAGCCGATGGTTTCTATCTAATTCTGATAGGGAAATAGTCACAAAACAATGGAGCTAAATAAAGAAACATTATGTATCTATATTCTGATCTAGAGTCAACTGAGAAAATACTGGACAACCTGATTCCAGACTCTAAACACTCTTATAACTGCTAATTACTGGACTAAGATCTATTCCCTTTGTTATGACTTTAAAGTAAATGCCAGAGAAATGTATATCCATGAGTACCATTCAAACTAGGGATTAAGAAAAAAGCATAAGCTTTACATCAAAGCTATGGTAGTTTAGAAATTAGCATTTATTCCATGTGTTTGTGTGATCATTTTACTCCCCAGATGATGGTCTACTTCAATACAATTTAATAGGAAGATGCTTTTTGTGCTGCCCTTCTCCAAATCTGGGTAGAAGCGTCATTCAACACGTAAGCTTTGACTAACTCAGTTTTCTGGTGTAAATCACTTCCAATAAGCTTTGGTGGAAGGGTTTTCTATTAGAAAATTCAGTTAGCCTAAATTACAGTTTCACCATAATCTGTCAAATATGATAACACCTTGATTCCTAACGCTTCTAACTGTACCAGCCAGTGTTACGTGTTGGTTCAACAGTACATACATGATGTGCTGCTTTTCACATGTAATCAGAATAGAAGCCTCTACTAACTGATTTTTCATTACCGTAATGAAATAGTACAATTTAATGAAATACAGAGTTTCCGACGCTGCTATAGATCTAAGCCTGCTGGAAGAGCAGAATATACAATACTCTATGGCACTACTATATCTGTCCATTTAAGATGTCTTGTTGGTATGTATTTCTGGGACATGATTTTCGAGCAGAAAGGTCATGCTCACAAGTCAGTAGATTGCAGGACCTGCATCTGTTAATACGAGATTATGAGAACTGCCATCCTAGATTGAAATAAAAATCTATCTTATCCAGTACAGCCACAGCAGCATATGCTGTAGAAAAAGAATACAGGATAATCTTCTGGGTGCAACCACTCACCTTCCAGCAAGCAGCAGTTAAGAGATTGAGGAGGGTAAACACTGAAAATTAGTAGTTTGCCAACAGCAGCATCACCACGCCAATGATGCAGTTCAGGATTTCATCCTAGGAGCCAGTAATTCTTGTTTAGAGTGGAAAAAAAAACCCAACAAGTAATTGTATACTTCACATGTAGATTTAAATGTAACTACTTGATGCATAAAAAAACCTTTTAGTAGGGAACTTAACCTTCCGTTATCACAGAGGCAATTTATGCCCAACAAGAGCCATTGACCCACCAAGTGAATATGTAAGCGGAGCTATTCTGTCCTTCTTATTCTAACCCCGGTCCAGAGAGTCTAAATTGACCAGCTAGGCAACAGTGAGAGGGGAAACAAAGGTGCAGAGAGGTGAACTGATTTGCTCACTTCCCAGACGGATGTCAGAAGACGCAGAGAGAACTAAGACCCTCTAAAATCCAAATCAGATCCCTAGGCTGAGATTCGTACCATGCGTCTTACCTCCTAACATGTGCCCCAGTGAAACTATATAGGGCATTTAGAGATTGCTAGGTCTACAAGGTTGTTATTTTTACATAAACGACCTGCAAGACAAAGCCACACACAAAGCAACCTAGTTCAGGAAACAACCTGCATGTTGCATTTTATACCAAACAAAATAGATGTTGAAATTAATATGCTGCAGGAAACAGAAAAAGAAAGAAAAGGTACGAGATAGTCATTTATATCACACTTTAGCAACTGGATGTAGCTCCTTGCTAGCTGAGATCTGCTTTCCAACAGCAAATAATAAAATTATACTTTTTTTGTGCTGTTAATTATATGCAAATTAAAATTGGGTGCACATTAATGCAAAGAGTTGAATATCCATTTAATCAGATCCTCCCTGCAGGGTCCAATGATAAAAATGACAGAAGACTTGCATTACTAATTCTGAACCTCTCACATCTTGTACGTACTTACCTTGTAAACGAACTGCTACTGTGACACCTGCCTGCTGGGCTGAAGGTTTATGTTGATTAGGTCTATAGGAGCTAGCGGTAATCCTCCTGAAGGGAAAGTTCAGTTCCTTGAGCTAGGAAACCTAAAGAGCAAATCCCTGTAGTAACTAGAATCATTTAGCTGCCAGATTCAACAACAACAAGCCCTTGACATCCAAGATTTTTCGATAGATTTAGGCTGTAGCCTGTTCTAACACGTTCCATGGTGAGGCCAGAGATCTATTGTTTAGATCTAGTTCCCCTCTTTTATACCAGCAGGGAACAGAAGTGTTTCTAAACTATCCGATTACATGTATAATCTCCCTTCAGTTTTCTTTCCTGAAAAAGATCTACTGAATATCTACCCTTTTCTCAGTCTCTTTTTTTTTTTCCAGCTTTCATCTTCACTTCTAATTCTAGCATTGAGAGAAACTTCCCATGGAATAGAAGGGCAAAAGCCTCCTTGATGTAGATTCTCTGTATTAATAACAGTGACAAGAGGGCCCTTAACCCTGTTTAATAGCTAAAAAGACAAGTGGCAGGGGAAGAAAACAGAAATTTATACGTATGAGACCATATTCTATTATGCTGCCTCACATGGTGACAGCACAGACTCATGAATTTTCATCTGACATGACAGTCAAGATCATTCCCAGGGTCTTACTGCAGAGAATGCAGATTTGCCTTTCTCCCTGCATCGCAGGGCTGTTCAAATCAGCACCAGCTGGACTGGCTTCTTATGAAGTTATCCTTGTAGGGAAGAAGGATGAAAATACTTTATTTTTTTCCCCCTGGTGCATTGCTACAGGAAAAAGGTACACCTCCTGTTGCAATGGTAAATACCACCAACCTGAAGAGAGGTTCCTTATTGTCAACTTGCACAGCTTTGCTCAAAATCTCCAGGCAGTCCAGTTTTGTGGTTAACGCAGGGATACAACTGAGTTCGGGAGAGGTCATTTAAATTGCGTAGGAATGGTACTTTAAGGGTTAGATACCTGTCATGATCCCAATTCCTTTCAGCCGGCAAAGACTGCACAGAAATATGCTGATCACAAGATGGAAGATGCAGACGTTATTGATGATGGCAGTAAGCCCAACTGCAAACCCTCCCCCCTCCTGGGTACCGGTAGGGGAAAACTTCTCGCCGAGCGAGTCGCTGCAGAGGAAGCACACAGCTCCTAGAAACTTTCTGCCATCTCAGTAGAAGCCTCACTAGAGCCTAGCACATCTCAGTGTCTCGAAGACGTTCAGTTATTGTTCTGTTATCAAGCCAAACTCAATAAGAAATTATTTCTTCTGAAGCTATCTAAGAAAGCTTAAAAGGAAGCATTTCACCACAGACATCACAGCTCAGCCTACAACCTAAAGCACCACATCTGCCTATAACAGATTCTCCCATTGCTTTTCTTCAAAGGTGTGAGCTACAGTAAACCACGGGTTTAAGATCTAACTCGTTTCCTTGCTTTAGGGATTGCTAATCTAACACTGACTATTAAATAAGCACAGAGTATTTTATTTTAAAACTTTCTACAGTATGTTATACATATTTTGAAATTTCTTTAATTACAGATGAGATAAATACATAATTACAGACTTCACAGAGAGTGTATTCTTCGCCCATTAAATCATGATCACAGTATTTTCTGCAGAGCATATATTTAGTTATTTTAACCAGACTGTCCATGATGACTGCAAGTGACACAGTTGCATCTAAGAAAATAGGAGCCTTTATTTCACAGGTCATTGATATAGTACGGTGTAATGGCTCCTTAGAAGTTTTTTTAGTGTGTCCATTTAGCCACCGCCATGAAAAACAGAGCTGTATTGAAGGGATGTTTTCTTGAAGGAATTTTTGTTTTCCTTTGCTTTGTCTTTCTAAAAAATTAAGTTTTCTTGGTGTCCCCGATTTTACTTTTCTCTCATAAGGAAGTTTGAATAATTTTAACCTCCCTTACTAGACATATTTATGCTCTATTTTTACTTACACTAATATTTATTTTTTAACATTTGAATCTACTAAAAATGAAATTAGTAGATTCAAATGGTAAAAAATAAATATTTTCTTCACTGGGATAAATTCATTATTGACAATCCCAATTGTAAGATGAAAACAGAGAGATTGTATTCTCTTCCTATCTGACAATAAAAAGATGCAGAAGACTACAAAATCTGCAAACTCAAACTCTGAAAGAGATGAGGAAATATATTCAAAGTTGTTTGAACATCTAAAGATGGATTTGAGTGCCCAGATCCATTTTTAAACTGGGTAGACAACGCTTAACTAAAATGAAGTTGTGGGCGATTTAAGTATCTAAACGCTTTTGAAAATTCTATGTGTGCTGAGCTTCGGTAATTCACTACAGCTAATACCTCCTCTGTTCAGCGACTCTATTGAACATACAAGCCAAACTTTAAGAATGTACTTTTTGAAATTATGTATGCATATCGTGACAGGTTTTTATCCTTAAGTAACTTACTGAATCATTTAATTTTCATTTCAGGAAACAAAGCATGCTTCTTGAAAAAAATCTTAGCTAAAAAAGTATCCTCAAAGCAGACAACAAACACATCATTCACCCTTTTCTAATATCATAAAATACAGAAATTAATAATATGAATAAATGTATGTGAGTAATTATATCACTTAGCATACATATATTTTTAATATACCTTCCTCGTTAGCAAAAAATACTACCAATTATTACAATAAGATTATATCTAGTTGCAAATCAGTATGTTTTAATTGTTTATACCCACCAATAGGACAAGATTTCTTTAGGAAAATAATTAAGTACAGATTAAAATTAATTATTTAAATACAGGTTTCCTGCCTGCTGACTTAAATCATGATTAAAATTAGTGATTTAAATCAAGCCACCCCGCTGCGACCTACCAAAAAAGTTTTCTGAATTATAATCAAATAATATGCAGATTCAGTATTAATTGGAGTGTTTTATGGTTGGCCCTGGTTTCTGGAATGAGACATGCAAGCGCTTCCATGAGGCTGAATTCTTAATTTCTCATTTCTCCTTTCATTACATACGTCAGTTACAGAGTTTTATTGCATATGTACAGTCTTATTTGTACAGAAGGCTGTATAAGATTGCAGTACATTAAACTGCATTGTAAGAGAAAGCATTTCTAAAAGAACTGAGATATATCAAAGGAGTAAGAGGCTGATAACGATACAGTCATGGTGTATCTGTATCATCAAAATAGCTAAAACAGTGCCCTATAAAAACTCAGTCTAATTTCTTCACATCATTAGATAAACTGTAACCTGTAATTATCACTAAATAACTCAGATTCTGTTCATTTCTACTTAAGAAACTAATCTTCTGACAACACCTATGCATGTCTCTTGTCTGACATACGTAGCTCCTCTAAATGTTTCTGTATTTACGGTTAACATGAACACAGTCTCCTATACACATGCAGTTTCTTGGAGCTCTAAAGGTATGTTTTCCCCTATTGCCTTTCTGTAAGTCATAGTAAGACGACTATCTAAATTCCAATGCCGCCCACTGGCAACTCTGCTACGGATCTCAGAAAAGCAAACCTTTCTCACAGTCTGCACATATTTAACTTTTAATCTCAGTATCTAAGTGAGCTTACTTTTGGGTACCTATACCTAAGAAATGCTGCATTGACCTTTGGCTCTTTAGTGCTGCACAGAAAACAGGGATACACAGATTTGTTTGTTAAATGTCAGTCAATTTTCAGTTTAACCAAAAAAAACAACCAACCAAAAACCAACCCAACCCAAAAACCACCAGACACTCTCATTGCACATCTTATGCTATTTCAGGCTTCCTAAGTCCTGCAGGAGGGATTTGGGTTACAATTTTGCCACGTCTCTTCTGGATTCTTCTTGGGGCAGCAAAAACAGTGAACAACAGACACGAAAAGTATTTTGGCATCCCATACTTGTCTCCATTTAAAGCTATATCGGATACTATAAGCTAGCAAATAAACATATACTTGAATGACATTGTTTAACCTTCATCTTTAATTATTTTGCCATTGCTCTGGCAGGGGAAAAAAAAAAGATACCTCCAGTAAAGCTACTCATTTCCATTCACAATCACAGTGTCTGCTGGAGGCCAACTGACAAGCTAATGTGATAGTCAGTGGTGTGTCTCTTTGAAGTTAATCAAGCCAATACCTACACCCCAGAAATCGTGGGCTGGACTTCAAAAGATTGCAGAAAAAGAATCAAGAGGTCCTGAGGGAAAAAGTATGATGGATGACAAAGAGTTGCCCATTTAATTATGTAAATGGTCCCAACACTATGTCTGTGAAACTCTAAGACACTAAAGGGAGAGGCATTCAT
Organism: Himantopus leucocephalus; assembly: GCA_003993805.1. Lineage (NCBI taxonomy): Eukaryota > Metazoa > Chordata > Aves > Charadriiformes > Recurvirostridae > Himantopus > Himantopus leucocephalus. The sequence continues at coordinate 13,985,320 of RSEF01000006.1, read as the reverse complement.
AGGAATGAGTTAACTTGATCTGAAATGCAAGAAATCATAAAAATTGCACAGAGATCATGTCTTTCATAATTTAATCAAAAGCTTCCTTTTTCAACATAATAGTTTTTAAAGCTTAGCAGGAATATCCAAGTTAGAGTTACCATTAGTTCTTATTATTTCACCTCTGCTTCAATAGTGGATGAATACAGTTAGTTTTAACACGGCCAAAAGCTCAATGCTCAAGATATCACTGAGTATCCACCATATATCTCATTAGATAAAAGCCATAACAACACCCAAAACAAACAAGAGTGACAAAAGAGGAAGAAAGCTATAATGCATGCGATGTCCCCCCTTGGTTTTCCAGAGTAAGAAAATCACATAATCCTCCAGGGATATGCTTTCCAGTCCCTGAAGAACCTGAGCAGTTTAGGACACAGCCCTATATGCATTTGCTGTGGCTGTTGGCCAAGACAGCCTTGATGTCAAAAGATACATGATGTTCCTCTGCACCAGTCCTCACCTCTATTTCCCATGAAACAGTAGCAGAAAGATACCACTGTTGCTTCAGATTTCATTCTGCAGCTCCCAGGGCAACGAGGCTCTATTTTCGTTCTTACTGCCCTTCAAACAACGAGCATTCTCTGGCCGTTGCTATTGCATGAGCCATTATCTCTGCATTATCTTGTTTTTTTCTTCTAGCTTTTGCACTCACCTATGGCCCCAGTGTATACTCAGATGCCAGAGCTATTCTTTCATTAAAGATGTACAGTACCTAACACAACAGGGCTCCAGTACTCGAACATAAGTTCTAAGTTGCTCCAATGCAAATAAAAACTGTAGTTAACATTAATAATCTTCTCAAGACCGAATGCTCCCAATGCAGAGCTTGCTCTGCGGTGTGAAATGATGGGGACTGCTGGAGTTACAAGAATGTGACGCTACACCTTGCTAGCAGCCTTCCCCAAAAAGCTCACACACAAAATAAAAAGCCTTGAAACAAAGCTAAGTTGCCAGAGCAGGGTCAGTCAGAGGATAAATCACAACTCAGTGACTAATCTGTCCTCTTTCTCTGAGCTGTAAATCAGGAAGAATGATGAGAAGGTTCTCAGGTTGGTCATGGCACAAATGGTAAATCTCACAGTTTGTCACCAGCTAATAGGAAAGAAAATATTAACACACAAATATGTCATATTAATAAAAAATATTTTAGATGCTTAATGTTCTTTATAATGAATATTAATGAAAATATTAAAAAATGGATGCTAGCTATAAGCTTTCTTTTTGCAAATAAAGTAACTGACTGAAAATAGCAGCAGTTCAGGCTCCAGACACCTTGTCTCTATTCAGTGCTTGTAAAATCCGGAAAAAACTTCAGTGGTTGTTGAAGGAAAACACTAAGAAAATTAGATGGAGAAGGTGTAGGGCAGTAGCCTGTCATCAGCCCAGCCCAACACTTCTCTTAGCAGGATTCAGGATCAGCCCAATGAGATCTCACCCATCTAATTCTTCTATCTCTTTTTGTCAGTAGGACATACAGGTACAGATTTATCTTTCCTGTCATTTCAGAAGTGTTGCATTCATCAATATCAGAACATGCTCTAAAAAAGTAACATGTCTACCTTCAGCACAGAGGAGTAGTACATTACTACCTTCCCCATGTGTGCACCTGGGGCAGATTCATCAACCCCTCTTGGTCCTGGGAAGGAAGTAGATTGTGATCTTATCAATACTTAAAGGCAGAGTACCAGGGGGATGGGAACAGTCCCATCAGTGGTGCCCAGTGATAGAACAAGAGGTAAGGGGCACAAACTTGAACATAGGAAGTTCCATCTGAACGTGAGGAGGAACTTCTTTCCTTTGAGGGTGGCAGAGCAGTGGCACGGGCTGCCCAGAGAGGTGGGGGAGTCTCCCACTCTGGAGACATTCAAAACCTGCCTGGACGCCGTCCTGTGCAGCCTGCTGTAGGTGACCCTGCTCTGGCAGGGGGGTTGGACTGGATGATCTCCAGAGGTCCCTTCCAACCCCTATCATCCTGTGATTGTGTCATCACTTCACATGGTGCCTCTTATTGTGTCCAGTTTCCTGTCAGGTCTCTTCTCATTTTCCCTCTTCTTCCCTTACTCTGTTTAACATGCTCAAAGAACGGGACCCCAGACTGCCTTCCACCTCTGTCTTAAGAGAGGGATCTTCCGTCCCTCTCACATTGTTGCACTGACTGTGACACTTTTTTTTTTTTAAATAACACCAATGAAAGTTCACAAATTCTCAACCAAAACATCAATGAGAATGCTTTTACCAGTGAACTTCAGAGGGAGCAGAAACAAACTCCAGAAAAAACTTACTCTGCCCCTTTATCCTACATGTTCTGAAGACCGAGTTGCTTTACTGACAGCAGCTTAGCTGGTTATTTGCTTGGGTATGCGCTGACAGGGTCAGGAATATAGCAATGACTTCCATCTTTATGCCATGCGATTTGATAGTTCACCAACTGATAACACACCAGACACCACCAAACTCCTTTTTCTTGTTTGAAGCGTCATTGATCCAAAGACCAATGTTGACAGCAATATTTCAGGGGATGTACACCTTTGTGTGACCACCTTGCAGCAGAATCGCTTCCAAAATCACAGTACTACTTTCACTCGTACCTACACTGTTGTCTTTACAATTTCTACCTGAAGGCAACAATGAGCTGCACAGTTTCACGAAGGGAAACAAGCTCCCTAGATCCTACAAAACAGACAGACAGGCGTCATCAGCCTATGGAAAGAGGTTGTAAAATCTGGGATGTTCTGCTTAGGGCTTTCCCTGTTAAGATCATCTTGCCTTTTATAACTACATCTTCTGTCACAAACTCCAAGTGCGAGCTTCAGCCCCACTGAACAGCATTGTGAAGTAACTGCCTTGCCCAAGTCCGTCCCTGGGGATCCTGCACTTGTTATGAGAATTTCTCCAAGAAACTTTTGCAGCTTCTTCTCAGCGTTGCTTTTTGTTGCAGTTCAGGACAATAAGAAGGCTTTCTGGGCTACACTTCAGTTGCTATTATTTGCTCTTTGGTTTTGGACTTCACTGGATAGGGCCTTACTAATGAATTTACAGGCATAACTAGTGCAATGCATCACAAAAAGCATGACAAAGAAACTGAAAGAAAGTATAGCCAGTAGAAAATAGGGGAGAAATATTTTCTGGAAGCAGAATGTGAGCGAGGCACCGGATAAGAATTCATCACTTGCAGGGACTAAAATAGCAGAATAAGAAAGGTGACCAACAATGAAAGCCAGAAGCACAATACACAGACCCTGGGAGGCTGAAACTCAAATTTCTTTAAAAAACTAGAGAAGGCCACTCCAGCAAGTTTAGTGCTTGAGAAAAAACAGCTGCTGAAGGCACAAATCACAGACATCATAAGGGAAGGAGCTACTCATGACCATATGGTCTTCTACCATTTTTCTTTTCAACTCAGGCAAGACTAATATGTAGGTTCTGGTAGCTGGGTTATCTCTTGAATCTCATTCTGTGGTTTAGAAAGCAAACTGAGAGGGCAAACGGGTTTATTTCAGAACGATACAAAGACCTTAAGAAGGATTTTTTTACCATTTTTCCTCATCCTGCTGATAAATACAGACCGCTACCCTTGGTGGGATAGTGACTTTATAAGGCTTGGCAGATTTACTGTACTACTAAGGCTAACATATAGCACACAGGCAACAAAACTCAAAGATTTAATCAGGCCATAAGCAATAGCACAATCTGCTTC
>RSEF01000006.1:13963745-13975178 GCA_003993805.1 Himantopus leucocephalus | reverse complement strand
AAAAAAATCCTTTTTTTACCCACTGCTCAGATGTAGTCACCTCACAGCTGGACCGCAGTAGTTATTTTAAGGTAGACAGAGAATACCACGATTTAAGCCATTTGGGTCAGAGAACAGAGGAAACAACAATGAACAATTGCTGGAGAAACATTACACAACCACTTCTACAGCAGCCTGTAATTGTGGATAGTTTTTCAACAAGTTTACATACATTTTGGTTTGCCATTCTGTTCAAAACTCTACTAATAAGAAGGTTTTGCTGAATAGTCTAGGCCTGCATCAATAAGCTTGATCACCACAGCTTTCCTGGAATGGATCAATTACAATTGCCCAAATATTGCTTTCATTTTGGCCTCTCAAGTAATTTGTGTGAAAACGACAATGCTTTCCCTGGCTATGTCACAGTGAAAGCAACAGGTTTCAGGTGGCCACTGAAAGACTGGTATAAAATAGGCCTAAAAAAAATGCGTAAAGGGTGAAGCCAGTTCCAGTTTTATGTTATTTTATAAGATTAAAACAAGAACAAACACATATGGACAAATTTGTAGAACTAGATAAGCAACAAGCAAGCCCGCATCGCTAGATGAGTCGCGGCACCACCTCGCAGCCTGTAAGCTTGACTTTTGAAAAGGCAGAGTCACTCATCCCTCATGCCATGACCTCAGCCGTAACAGAAGCTCACCCTCAAAAGCCCACGGGACCAGACCTTGCTTGATGCATTGGTGAGCTCTGAGGTCCGAAGATGAGCATGTCTGTGAGGACCCGCACAGGCTGGTAACTGATGGGTGGAGCACACCAAGCCAACAGCCCTTCTGAGGCTAAGGCAACCCAGGACACCCAAAACCTGGTTACTAGTTATTCAGCCGAGTCCAGTTCTGACAATGGTAATTAGAAAAGTCACAGAAGAGAGAAGTAAAAATCCAGGATGGCCAAAGGCCTTGTACTTGAATGATACTGAAGGTAGTGACAGGTATGCCTTGAAGAACTGACATATTCTCTCAGAAGACATATTGCTGGATTCAGTTATTTCCCAGAGGGAAGGTCAGAAAGAAATTACAGGAAAGACTAATGACAGTTTGAAGGAGGGAGGAAGCTTCAGGATGTCAAATTGAAGGTAACAGAGCAGGAAGGCCAATTGACAGTGGCATCAAAGACTGGGAGACAAAAGGACTTAGTCAAGTCCAGAAAAACTGAAGAACAGAAAGTCTCAATACTGGTGAGTATCTGAATTTCTTCTGTTCCCTTTTCAATGCATGGCAAAATTCATATGTAAGAAGCATGCATAAAAGCGGATGAGGAAGGTGGCATTCCTAACACAAGAAAAAAAGGGAAAAAAATAATCAGGAAAGAAGAGTTTCTTTTTGAAAAACTAGATGATGACACTGTTCTGCCCAGTACAGTATTTCCACATCCGTCCCATACCAAACTCAAACATTTCAGGTATGTTTAACACACACCACAACAGGATGTCATGTGCTTAGGTTTCCTGTAGTAGTGAACCATGACCTTGCAGAGTACATTCTACTGATTCACCCCTGTGCCAGAGCTGCCAAGTCTTATTAACTTCATGAAGCTAATAAGGCCATAAAAAGTGTTTTTAACAAGTAAGGTAGTGTCAGAGAGAAGTCCAAATACCTAATCTGACTTGTGTGTTCTAACAATTCTAGACAATACAAAGGTTAATCACAGGACAAGATATGTCTAAACAGTATCTAACAGGTGGGGGTTCAGTTTTGAGCACTTTACATATATTGGCTTAGGTAAGTGTTCCCCCCCAGGGTCCAGAGAAGGGCCACAAAGATGATCAGAGGGCTGGAGCACCTCCCCTATGAGGACAGACCGAGAGAGTTGGGATTGTTCAGCCTGGAGAAGAGAAGGCTCCAGGGAGACCTTATTGCAGCCTTTCAGTATCTGAAGGGCACCTACAACAAGGCTGGAGAGAGACTTTTTACCAGTACATGTAGTAATTGGATGAGGGGTAATGGCTTCATACTGGAAGAAGGGAGATTTAGAATAGAAATTAGGAAAAAAAATTTCACCATGATGGTGGTGAGGCACTGGAACAGGTTGCCCAGAGAAGTTGTGGATGCCCCATCCCTGAAGGCGTTTAAGGCTAAGTGGGACGAGGCTTTGAGCAATCCAGTCTAGCAGCAGGTGTCCCTGCCCAGGGCAGGGGGGTTCAATCCAGAGGTTCTTCAGGATCCTTTCCAACCTAAACCATTCTATATTTCTATTTGGGATTAAAATTGCAGTTTATCCTCTTCACGCAACAAAGTAAGAAACCTCATCTATTTTCTCTGTCAAGAAAATATTTTAAAAAAATAACGAGACATGCATAGTTAATTTAGATGACTTAGCACAGTTAATTTCCAAAGCAAGGGAACTGCTCCGATTTTAACAGCACACCACAAAAGCTGAGTGGTGGCAAAGTAGGAGCACCTCATTGCACATTATTTCTGTGGGCAGTACTTTAGCTGAGCCAGAAAAAATAAAAAATAAATTCCAAGTCATACAAATGACTTGAAAAAAAACTTTGTACATATCATCTGCATAGGTACTGACCTATAATTAAACCCTAATCACCATAAAAAGGGCTTTGACCAATTGTTTCAGTAAAGCACTTGAATAAAGAGAGTTGTTAGAGATTGTCCTTCCTGCATAGGCTTTGACAGTGCAGTTCGTGCCTTGATTGAAGGCAAGTTCCATGCCATTTCTTACTGTGAGCATACCTGCAACAATTCAGAGGCATTTACAGCTCTTACCTTTTGCCAGGAAGTTTGGTTGACTCCTTGCACAGGGACCACCCATAGCTTGGAATCAAAACAATCAAGCCCTAATTTGCTGCTTGATTTAAGTACAGATTTATGTAAAATAAAAGCCTTATAATCCAAAACGGGATTTTTGTCGTCTTCGAATTTGTGTTTTCCCAGCTTATGTGACATATAGCATTCCTGATTCTAAATGCATTTTCACTCCCTTCTCCATACTAAAAGAATCCAAAATAACCCCTTAAACCCCAGCAAGGTATTCATTAATAGACTAGTCCTAAATTCTTGCTGTCCCTCCCCACCCCTGCGTACCAAGATAGTTTTATTAGCAAGACCTTTAGTGGACTACACTAAATAGCGTCTCTGTTAATATGAATCTGACTCAAGTAAGCAAAGACATCGCTTTAGCTAGATACAACTATAGTGGAACTAAATCATGTCTGCTCCTGATACCGGCTGGTTGGCCTCTGTCATCTTCCCTCAGAGAGAGGGGCTGAGGCATTTTGTCTCAGTAATAAATGAAGCCATGAGGCAGAAGATAACTCTTATGTCCAGCCTGAAGTAGTGGGGTTTTTTTAATTCATAAAACACCATAATTTTTTTTAGTGTTCTTATAAGAACAGGAAAATAGGTACTCTGCTTGAGTGTGTAATTTTAATTTTACGTTTCCATGGCTTAGCTAAGGTGATGCAGAGGTTAAACCATTGAACTCAGAAAATGAGAAAATTAGAGATCTGAAAGAAAAGAGGTTTTGAAGCAAATGTTTCAATCAATGTTCATCCAGACTGGTACATATTGAAATGCAGTATGGACAGGTGCCCCATTCAGTGTATACAATCCTGCTTCAGCACAGCTACACATCACAGAAGGACATATTTGTCTTTCCATTCTAAGTTCCTTCACAACTCTGCCATCAAGAAAAATATTCTTTCAAAAGGTTATAATCACTCTTCTTCTAAATACAAGAGAGTCTGTACATTTTGTGGTGATCTTAATGACAAGAAAAGTGTTTCAAGGCTCCAGAAAATTATTAGAACACATCTTGCTAATATCAAGAATAAAGTACTTGCCCTTTATTTCAGAAATCATTATATATCCATCATTTACAGTTGCAAAAGTCATTTCTATTGTGACTTGCCTAAAGATTAGACAGTCTTTGGGCAAAGCCATAAACTTACTGCATAATAGCTTATTTCCACCCACTGTTCCCTGCCGCCCCCNCCCCCCCCCCCCCCCCCCTTCATCTGGGATCTTCTTAAAAAAAGCATCTGGCTACATTTCTGCCATCTTGACATAAAGCAGCCTGAAGGAATCATTTTTAATGACACTTATGGCTTCTCTGTGAAAGGATGCTGCTTTCTCTGGCAGCATTCTCACCTGAATATTCAAAACTAGTGAATGAAGTGAAGCATTACCTGGAACAGGTACATCATCGCATAGTTCTAATATCACATGATTTCATCCAAATACATTCACAACGCAGAAAATTCCCCTTAGCAACACACGTATAAAACTGAAAGTGTACACCAAGGCTAAGTCCTAGGTGCTTACACATGTGTGACCAATGACTTCAAATAACGAAGACCAATGAAATCTGCACTGTTTTCATATTTACTAAAAGGAAGTTTTGAAAGTCCCGTCAAGTCCTCTTGCATATTTTTTCCTTATATAAGACTTTCTTGATAAATTATCTAGTAACTAATAGTCTGGAAAAAAAAATGGATTTCAGGTCAATGAAATTCCAATCCTATTTCTCCTTGTGAGGTCAGTGGCAAAATTTCTACCGGCTTCAGTGAAGCAGAAGTAGGTCCCACCTCTTCTGAACTTACTTGCAATGGAGTTCACCATGGTCCTGCCTCTTAATGCACAGATTTATTGATGTTTCTTGCAGTATTTACTGTGTAGCTTACGCCGCACTTGATTTTGCGGTTTGGCTTCCATTGTCACAATGCAGTTTGGCTATAGCAACCAGAAGTGTCTAGACATTGGTATAACCATTGCACAGTATGTGCGAAGAATTAGAATGATTTCATTGTCAAGCGGGTTCATTCCTTGTTCATAAGTGCTTTCTTGTTAAGAAAATGGCCGCAACAACAAACAGCCAGGTCACTATCAGTGGGTGTCACTGAAGACTCCGTGGCAGCAAGAAATGAATGCAAATGAAGAGAGATGAGCAAAAATTAAGAGAATCAGGTAGACCTGCAGCCACCACATGAGTTCCTACAGCTCTGTCTTAGTATTAATTGTCATTCAATTCCCTGTAGCATTCTAAAACCTAGATGATCAGATAATAAAAGGTTGAGTGGTATGCATAACATCAAGCTGATTAAATTTGTTTACTGATAATTCTTTCAGGTTCCCATGAATATCATGTAATTTTCAAGGTTTATTTCAAACAGATTTTATGTAATGTATTATTGACAACATCCTCATGGACCATTTCTACAATGTCATTCAGGATAATTATTTCACAACAGATTTTCAGAGTCCCTGATTCCTGTTGGGATTCGCTTTTGCATAAATTACAGAGCAGAATATTTAATCAGTGTCCCCATTAGAACCCCATGGCTTATTTTTAGGAATAAGGAATGAGAGAACAGAGACATTTCAGGAAGGACAAGGGAAAGGGGAAAGGAATATTTGCACGATTGCAGCATGAATATTTTCCTCGGTAATACTTCCTAGTGTACAGCAAAGCTAAATGCTGTCCTGGAGCTTCTTTGCCTTTTTTAGAAATAAACACTGGCATTAATCTTTTTACTCCATTAAATTAAATATTAATGTTAACGAATCACGTAATGCAGAGCTAAAAAAGATTAACATTTAAACTGCATACTCCTTAAGGTTGTTCCAAAAAATGAGTTAGCCCCTCTTTAATAATGCCAAAACAATAATAAATCCAATAATTATGACTATGGGAATTCTATATATATTTTTAATGCACGTACACACAGAACGATAGAGACTGGACAATCGCTTGTCTCCTAAAGATGACAAGTCCTTATACTTCAAAACATTCGTATTTATTTCTTCAAGTCACACGGTCTATAGCCCAAGCATCAGAACAGTGTACTGCGCTCGCTGTTGACAAAAGCAAATTAAGCAGGCAGACAAACGTGGTCCCACGATTTGGCAATCTATCAAGAATAAAAAAGCCCTACGAATTCATTTTTCTAATAGATTGCGAGTTGCCCACTGATCTCTGCTAACACCAGAGGGCTTAAAAATTTAAAGCAAAAACTAAGCCTTTCTGATTGATGGGAGTCTGGGTTTCCCTGAATAAGGGCCAAACAAAGCACTTACCATAATCTTTGTGAGCACAGAGGTATTTTGTCAGAGCAAGGTAGTGTTTCAGGCCACCGGAACGTACTGAGTAGCGAGCAAAGGAGTGATGTCGCCATTGCCTGGTCTGAACCAGCATCACTGTTCTTGTATTTTAAGCCTCTGTCAGAGAGGCAAAGTGCGTTGCTGCTGCAGGGGAAGGGGCCCAAGTACAGCATGAACCTAAAAATAAAGAAACTGCTTGAAGAGCAGACAGGGTTGTGATTCTATCCACAGAAGATCCAGCAAAGCAATCACGGCTAGCACTGGCAGACTGGCAGACACACCACTGGCAGACAGGGAAGGCCACGTCTCACTTCTCAAGCTCAAACTGCACCCAGGCTTCACCAGTAACTGCAACGCACAGGGAACCGCAATTTTGATGTGTAGGGATTAAACTGACAGTGCTTAAGGAGTCAATGAGAGCTGAACACCAGATTATCTGCGACCTTTTCTCAACTGAGAGTTCAGATGCAAAGGCTCAGAGTGGTACATTACTCCTGTGTTGCACATGGGACTCCTTGAGGATCACACAGGGTCACCAATGAACAAGATAAAGTTTTGTAGATCGCCCAAACGTATTGCTGTTTGTGGAGAGTACACCAAGAGCACAAAGTTCATGGTTGTGTGAAACTCTGCATCCTTCCTACCTTTCCCCACCAGTATAGCTCATGCATATTCACAATACCAGTACTGTGCAGTGAAGACTAAGACCTGATCCGGCGCAATGATGTTAGTTCATATATGTAAATAGTCATGCAAAGATAGAAGCTACTGACCAATAATGCTTAATGCTGCTGAAAACCGCCAGCTGAAACTGTCCCAGAGACTTCACTGTCTGTGTTTGTGGTCTCTCCACCGCACAAACACATTCTTCTTACCTAATATACGATTTCTCCCGAGCCAACCAGATCACAGAGCTGGCATGGCTAAGGCTTGCCATAGCACGCAACCTACAGTACAGAGGACAGCATTGTGCCAGCTGCCCACTGGCAATTTAGAGTCGCTAGCTGGTGGCCATCAGGGTTTGGCCTTCACAAGGAGCCTGGAAAAAGATCTACATCTGTGCCTGGTTTTCCATGGAAAAATGGTTTCACCGCTTTGCCATTGTGCCCCTCCAGCATCTTCTCATTAAAAAAGAGTCAAAAGTAAATAAGTTTTCTTTCTCTCTCAGACACACACATACCAAATCAAATGCCCTTATAAACTGCTACAATTACAAGATGTTTGAGCCTGAAGCTATTATGTGCTGTGATGCAAATTCTGCACGTACCCAGGTGCTACACCCTTACCGTACCATTTTCCTTAAGCACAGTGGCTATATACCTGAGACCCCACAGAAGACAAAGTATCCTGCCATTCTACGGTAGCCATAGCTTTTGTACTTTTACTTTACGTGCAGTACAGGAGCTTAAAAAAAGGTCAGTGTATCCTGCCAGCACCTAACACAAATTAACAATTATTTCTTTTTTTAAAGGCCTTATATAAGGCCTTGTGATAGAATTTATAGTACGCTGAGTGTATACAAGTTTGGGAGGTGGGGACTCCAGTTTGTTGTTGTTTTTTTATAAAGCAGAACTTCTGAAGTAATCCCACAACAATATATTCATTTCCTCACTGTGTGCAGACCCAAAGCAGCAAATCTAAGACATTTATTCACATTAAATATACAATCCAATTGTTATTCATCAAGAAAAGCTTCAGGAGTTCATTCTTTCTGATGCTTCTCTGTTCTTCCCTAAACCAGATTTAGGGTTTGGGTTATTTTTTTTGTTTGTTCGGGTTTTTTTATAATAGAAGTCACCTAGTCAATTCGGAAAAGCATGAAGAAGGCTGGATCTTTCTAAGATACTAGAAACTAGGACCTTGGGAATATTGCAAATAGCAGCAGCTATGGGTCTGTCTAGCACAGGAGTTCATGACCCAGCCCGTAAAATAACCCACATTTAAGCCCTCCAGTGGGCATAACTAGAAGCAGCTCCAGCTTGAGAAAGAAGTGCTAAAAAGGAAGCTGGCCTGGCCTGGCCTCCCCTCCCCTTCACTACTAGTTTGGTACCAAAGCGTATTGTTTTGTGCAGTCCATCTGGAAAAGATTCAGACCACTTTGAAATTATTAGAAAATTTCATTAAAAAGCCTTTAAGAACATTTTAAACTTAAAGGGAGAGTACGAGGGGGATGGGAACAGTCTTTTTTCAGTGGTGCTCAGTGACAGAACAAGAGGTAACGGGCACCAACTTGAACATAGGAAGTTCCATCTTAACATGAGGAGGAACTTCTTTCCTTTGAGGGTGGCAGAGCAGTGTCACAGGCTGCCCAAAGAGGTGGGGGAGTCTCCCACTCTGGAGACATTCAAAACCCACCTGGACACCATCCTGTGCCACCTGCTGTAGGTGACCCTGCTCTGGCAGGGGGGTTGGACTGGATGATCGCCAGAGGTCCCTTCCAACCCTGACCACTCTGTGATTTTTATCAAGGTAATAATAGGGATGCTGCCTGGAGAACTCCAGTAAAATGCATTTTCTCATGTGCTCACACTTAAATCACTTCAGTAGGCATGAAACACTGGAAGCCATTTGTTATCACGGCACAAAGGGCTGTATGATCCTCTTCATTTGTGTCCTCCACCGGATGGCAGAAGAGCCAAACTGCAGGAATGCAGAACCATGCAGAGTCCGACAGCGCTGCCGAGGTTTTCTCTCCCGCACCCCACAGCAATCCTGCAGTGGCTGAGCGAAGCCGAGCCAGGGGACAGCAGAGGAGCCCAAACAGCTGGTTAACACAGCATCTTCTCCTTCCCAGGGCAACAGAGGACACGGCAGCAAAAGCATCATGATCATCATTTACTGCCGCAGCGCCAAGCCTTGGTACACTCCGCCTCCGCTACTGCAAGCCAGCCTGCAGCTGGGATTCTGGCAGGCAGGAGCCAGCTGGGATGGGGCCTGGGGCAAGGTGAAGGGCCCCCATATTATCTATAGCATCTCTCTTGTCAAAGAGAAAACATATATGAAATTTGTAAATCATGCCCTTTCTTCGACAGCCCAGCCGGGGCTTTTCAGCCTGGGATAACAGCTTCTGCAGACCAACAGCTATGGGCAAGCCCCTGTGTCTCCGGGTTTTCCAGGCGCAGAGTGAACACACAGCTCACGCTACGGGCACTGGCTGTGTCGCGTCCCTCAACACACCGTCACACAAACACCCAGAGACTGACACCTGCACCAAATGCCACCTTACGCAAATTTAAGCACAGGCTTAGTGCCAGTGCACAAACAGGAGTTACAACCTTAAAAAAAAAACCCACCACACAATAAAGAAAGAAAAATACTGCCTGCCAAGCCAGTTCTTTGACATGCAGGAGACCACAGAAGGGTCTGCTAACATCTGATGAAGCTCATGAGGAACAAAGGTCAAGAACAAAATAAATGGGAAGTAAACATCAGCGGACAAGACGCAGTCAGTCTTCAACGCTTCTTTCCAGAGAGGTGATGGTTGGTAAATCAGGGTCTCGTGACAACCCAGGCCGGCTGGCCTGCACATTTCATATATATTATTAACAAGGATTAAATCTCATCATTCCGCGTGTTCCCCACCCTGGTGACCAGGGCCATGTTTGCCAAGAGCAATGCCAGCCAGCTCATCCTGCATTTTAATCAGCAGAGAATAGCTTTTTTATCTCTAACTATAACAGGCAGAGAGAAAGCTCAAATGGGAGACCTACAGAAGACAGAGACCCTGCAGAAGTTCAGTACGGTGCAGCTGTAGATCAACAAACTTGATACTCTCTCCATGAAATAGCAGGGCACGTTGTGCGATGCGAGATGGTGCAGTAGCAGAGAGACAGTCAAACATCGGTGGCATTGGGGTGGGGGAGAAAGTTCTGCTTCACAGTGGTCTCATAAATCTAATTTATAAGGATGAGTAGTTCAAATACATTACAGGAAGTTAAACAAAAGAGTTTTACATGAGTGTATACAAACCATTTGAGGACCAAAAATAGACCAGATAACTCAACACATAATTTTGCCATTGTATTTCAGAAAGGACCATGGCATGAGGCTAAGAAAAAAAACCAGTAATCCTGCAATTCTGAGAGATTTGCTTAAAACACCCTATCTGTCTACAATCTTATTGCTACTCTTGATCCAGATTTGAAACAAAACAGAAACTGCTTTATCCTCCCAGCGCTTTGAACGGGTTTCAAATCTGCCCTCCCAGCTGGGTACATGCACCATTCTCGATATTCTTCGTACCCGACTGGAGCCCAGCCTGCACGGCGTGCATTTCACAGCCAATGCGATCCGCTCCCTACGCTACAGCACTTTGCACCACTAAGTATTTAGGCAAATAGGGTCAAGGCTTCAGTTTTTATGTGTGAGAAAAACAAACAAACAAAAAAAAAAGATCAGCTCTCTGAAGTGCTGATCCAAAGCCTAATTAAGCCAGCAGAGTTCTCTCCATTCAATTAAAAGCTGCTTATTGTTTTACTCACCCTTTTTACCACTCTGAAACTGAAGTGACACTGGGTCCAAGCTAACACCCTCGGGCACGGTCCAGGCGCTGCCGGGGGTCAGCCCTGGTCTTGAGCAGCTCCCTGGGAACTGGGACAGACTGGTGCCAGCCAGGTACAGGCTAGACACAGTTACAGCTGTGACTGCACCATTCAGCCCCCTTAAAGGGCTTTAAGGCCAGCCAAAGCTTTCCAAATAGCGCTCCCTTACCCGAGAGCCAGCCGTGCTACACCCGAGTGAAAGCCTCTCCAGTCTAAGCCCAACAAAAACCAACTTACTTCCCCAACGGAGAATCCAACCCATTGTTCAGACCCAACGTTAGAAGTGCAAGAATCTTCATTTCATGGCAGTCAATTTTATAGTTCTGTTTATAGAGAATAAAATCTTGGGAAATCCTTGGCAAGGAAATATTTCAGTTCAGGTCATGGAGGAAAAAAAATATGCTTCATTCGAATACAAATTGCAAGAGTAAATCATGTTATCAAGTCCACAGTATTCATACTTACACTCAGATACATTTTCATTCCATTTTTATTTCAAACAGTTGAAGAGTCTTTTTTGGATACTCAGTATAAAAAAAACTATAAAAGTGACTGAGTTTTAATAACAAAAAAATAAGGACAAAGAAATTATTGAGAATTGCGAGAACAGATGACAAGCATTAGTGTTTATGATGGGGACCTTTAAGGAAGACAACTCTTGCCAGACTCCTCCTCAGAAAATAATGCCATGGAACAAAACTATACTAATCAAATCTGTCTCGTGAATGCCACTGTTTCAATAGAGGCAGACATCTAAAAAGCTAGAACAAAAAGAAAATCACTGTTTTCCCCCACAT
>RSEF01000006.1:13949342-13963645 GCA_003993805.1 Himantopus leucocephalus | reverse complement strand
TTTTTTCCACGCCATTAAAAAAAAAAGAGGATAGTGCTGTCAATTTGTGGACTGAGATATAAAGTTCGTGAAAACATTTAAGTACATATTTCAGGTTTTGCCTTATTGTTGAGAGATTTTCCTGAGAAGATATGGATTTAAACATACACAGGAGTACCTTCTGGAATTGAAAACTTGATTTAATGATAAACGCACGATAAGGCTGAATTCAACTGTCTATTTGTAGCCGTGGGTCCCTTCTCTCACAGTGCGGTCACTGACCTTTGATGACGAATGCCCCATGTATGTCAGGTCTGGAGGGTCTAGACCATTCAACAGGGCAGTCAATAGACCAGATGTCCTTCCAGAGGACTTCTTTCAGCCTCCTAATATTGCTGCTTGACTCGGAGCTGGGGACAGATGATAGAAGGTAAAACCTTGGTACCGGCAGTATGTGAATCCCAGCTTTTACGGAGCGCCTCTAGCCAACCTGTCTACACCCAGGCACGAAGATCTAGAAGCTGCCTACAGCCCCACAGAGATGCAGACGTCCCGGGAAAGCAGTCTGCTGAGGCACCCTGGCACAGCCACCTGCCCCCCAAACATCCTGAAAAAGCTGAATTAACTCCTCGAGGAAACGGCGAGTGGCGTGACTGTGCCACTATAACGTACCCAAACGGCAGCTGCTGCAATAGCACAGTGAATGTTCCCGTTTCTTAAGGGGTGTCATGCATATCGAACCCTTCTCAGTCTTAATTACAAAACAAAAAAATAATATGATCCTCTTACTGTATGTCTTTCTTTACCCTCTCATCTGCTCTGGCATTTTAATATCCAAGTTTTAGTTCGAAACAGATGCCTCCGCTTCAGCACCCTCTTGTAATGGCTTAATATTCTAGGTAAGACCAAAGACAGAGGAAAAAGATGCTACACCGAACACAACTTTTGAGCAAATGGGCTTGAATATTCATTAAACAACATTTAATTTAAACACCCAAACTCTAAAAGCAGCAACATATGGGCCTGTTTTATTTTACATAAACTGAATAGGAGGTTGGGCCATTAGTTTCTGCAGACATAATGTTCATTACAAATGAAGTATGTTTTCCTTTAGGGAATGCACCACCATTTCTGTAGCGTTGTCGTTCCCCCAAAAGGTTCAGTACGCTTGCCATATGAAGTACTCTCCTTGGCAACGTGCTTCCAAATGTAAACAAAATTCCCATAGATCTTCATCAACAAAGGGAACCCGGGGCAAATTAAATTCTTTAATGAGAAACAAACAAAGAAAAGAGCCTTCCCTTTTCAGTATTTTACCATGTTTAAGAGACTGTCTCAATTACATAGCTTGTTACATGGGTTTTCCCCTTACTCTCTGCGATTGAACATTTTTGCATCAACAGCTGCATGGTATGTGGTTCTACAGTCCTCTGCTGGTTAAAGGATTACTCTGCACAAGCTCTTTGAGAATCTAAGCTGCTTTCTTGGACGCACCTTCAGTGAAAAGCAAGCTATTTGCTCTTGAAGTTTGCGTAGATTTAAAATGGCTAGATAAAAACGTTTTGATCACTCAGCAAACTCCACGGAAAGTATTTCACACGTGGTCCTGCATTTTACATCCCAAGACAGCCATGTCTGAGTGCCTGCACTTGTCTTCAGCGCTGGCATAGTTTATTCTAAGGAGACACTCCAAGGTTTGGTCTGCGCAGCACCCGGTTAGAGCTTCTGTAAAAGTATTCTGTGTCGAGACTTGCCACCAGCCATGCCACACCAAGGAAGCANGCCACCAGCCATGCCATACCAAGGAAGCATTGCCAGGAGCCAAAATAACACCGTTAAACTAAAGGAAGTATTTTAAAGCAATCATTTTTCACACAAAGATTGTTGGGTTTTTTTTTTTCCAAAAGCACAAGTCAGTCACAAAAGGCAACTAGCAGACGTGTATGCCCATGAAAATTTTCCCATTTAATAAAAACAGGAAAAAAAAATTTAATGCTTATTTTACTTACACTGTGTTTAATGCCAGATGTTTACTTTTCAGCATTTCTTTGACTCTAGACAATTCAATTTCACCGTGTTTTCTCTGGTTTATGCATCAGTACAGTGCTTCAGTGTTTGTTTAGACACTATGGAGTTCAATGCCAGGCAAAATATACTCTCGCTTTAATTAACTCCTCAAAACCATAGAGGTTTAATATTTGTGTGTGAATATGAAGCAATTTCTCCCAATCCTAGGTTCTTACATTAGTTTTTACTTCTGTAAAGCCCTGAAGCAGGGCCTAGATCAACCTGACTTTCTTCAATAACCAGAACTGATCAATTAAAATAAATATTGAAAACATTAATTCTGACAGCTGCTGACTGTTATGATACCCTTCTATGTCCCTTAAAAAAAAAAAAGGCTTCATTCCACTTCTGCTTGTAGCAGGATCCATCAAACTATAAAGGAAACAGTGAAACAAAATCAAATTTCCCCCCCCCCCTTTAAATTTAAAAATAAGCCACTTCCATTGTGAATTTTACATTGGATGTTAAACCAGACAGAAAACCCTAAAAGAGGAAAGCGTCGGTCTCAATTTTCTACATCCAACACTGTGCAGGAGATATGGATCTGAGGTCATTTGTCACAGAGAAGTTTTATTATCAGTGATTGAAACCTGTTATCAACTCAACACAAACGACGCCTGGCTTAACAAACAGGCTAGCAAAAATTGACAGAAAATGATAGCGGGGCAGTAGCTCCGGTACAATCAAATCAGATCATCATGAAAGGCAGCGAAGCATGCTTCTCCTAATGCGGGTCAGTCTGCAGCCTGGCCAGCTTCATTAGCTAACGAGCTGTATTTTAACCCAAGGAACACAAGTACAAACCGTGATCATCCCCCCCAGTAGGACACTGCACTCACACGTCTTTTGCTGGTTGTAAAACATCTCCTGTGTTAAGAGGAGCCACAGACGCTCAAACGTCCTTCTGCCTCGGCACACTACTTGACCTTACTTAGGATCTCTGCGTATGAACGACAGTAACTGGGAAGGGAGATGGAGCNCTGTGTTAAGAGGAGCCACAGACGCTCAAACGTCCTTCTGCCTCAGAACACTACTTGACCTTACTTAGGATCTCTGTGTATGAACGACAGTAACTGGGAAGGGAGATGGAGCCTTTTTATTAGTAGTACTGGCTGCCCGTGGCCAGCTCTTGGGAAAAAAAAAAACCCCACAGAATTATCTTCTAGCACAGAGGATGCCTTTTAGCCACTTTTGTGGCTGTTTCAGCAGCCACAGCCCTTACAAAGAGAAAAGACTTAAAATTAAGAGNGCTCTTGGGAAAAAAAAAAAAAAAAACCAAACCAGAATTATCTTCTAGCACAGAGGATGCCTTTTAGCCACTTCTGTGGCTGTTTCAGCAGCCACAGCCCTTACAAAGAGCAAAGACTTAAAATTAAGAGGAAGCTTACTGAATTCCAGATGAGGATAAAATTCCACAGGGGAATTTTTTTTCTTTTTTGAAAGACATAACTAGAGTTCACAAATGTTAGCAACAAACATAATACTAAGTTTCCATTTAATCCCTTTAAAGCAAAGGAGTCCAAGAGCGTTAATGTACTAGGATGTGCCTACTCCTGACGTTGATTTGTCAAAGCTTACCTAAACCTTTTCATTTTACCTCTTAAAGGCATCATAACAAACGTGTTCATAGAAATAACTTAAGTCTTATTGCTATTTGTTAGGAATATAACAAAACAAACATTTTTCCACCCATATCGGAAAGTTCTTCAGCTCAGACGAAACTTTTCCAGCATTCAGAGCAAAAAAATTAACTGCTCTTGTCTGGTATCTTAGCGCCACCAAAATAGCCCTCAAAAAAAAAAGGCTCAATACATCTAGTTTCCCTCAAACAGAAGCACATGAACAGGGAGCATTCACAACGAGAATTTCAAACTTACTGTACCAATCTAGTATGAATAGCCGCTACAGGACAACATTCTATTTCCTCTGTGTAGGAAGCTAATTACATTAATTTTATACGGAAACTGACTGGAATAGTATGGACAAGTTCACTTCTTCTGACTGTTGCAAATAGATTTGCTAGTGACCCGCATACTTTATTCCTTAAATGACACATTTTCTATAAACAGCAAGAACCCACCTCACCCTTTTATCCCTCTGGCTATTGGCACTGCGGTCTTCTCATAGACTGTTATGCCACATTTATTTCAAGCCACTGACAATATAAACTTCATTTCTTTCCCCCAGCATGTGTTCTCAAGCCAGTTACAAGCTGCTCCCTAGATGAAACCACCTCACTGCCCAGGTGATGCCAATTTTTACCATCTTTCATCTGTATCATAGTTGTTATCTTCTTCTGTGATGCCAAGGCACTAACCCGCTTCTCCAAACTGGCTCTGCTTCCCTGGCAATTCTTCCTTTGATCCGCTGTAGTTTGTCTTTTGCCTTCTAGACTACGATCTCCTTCATAGAAAAGCCACCATTATCTGGCTGTGCCTTACATATCTCACTGAACGGAGAGGTGGAACCTCAGCAAGATGTTAAGACTACTTGATCCAGTTTCAATTAAGTCAAGCCCTGAGGCTTCTGCACAGCTTTGCAAGTATTTCACGGGAAGACTTCACTTACTCTTACTAGTCCAGCTATACAATTTTGAGTCCTTCCTAGAAAACCAAACATTTCCCGTGGTATTTATATCCCTTGTAAAAACCACACAACTCGAGTCTTGGCCATTAAAAATGATTAATGCATTAGTGAAAGTCTTTCCATGTGTATCAATTTAAGATTACTCATCAACAGTTTAATTTAGAAGTCCCTTCTCCAAAAATCCTTCACAGCCTAATTGGGGCTCCAGACCAGTCAAATAGATACAATACTTGACATATTGAGATACGAAGGACAGGCCAAAGCCAAAAAGCCATCAGTGACAAAAACTACTACCTATAGATGATGGTGTGTGCCAAGATCAGTAGGAAATAAAGGGTACCTTCAGTGCACCGTAGGGAAAGAAGTGAAGATTCCTGTTCATCAATGCTTTCCACTTAATTGTTTTACCTCCCACAGGAAAGGGGATTAACCTAGAGTCTCTGCACAGCACGACACGTGCCTTAAACTTCTGAATTACAGAACATCTGCTACACATTGCTTAGGCTGTAGCGTACAAAGGCAAAATGTTGGCAGAACAGAAACTCACAGGAAGAGCTGCTTATATCTCCAGACTGTGGAAGCAGAAAGATTTCAGGTGACGGCTATCCAGTTGCCTGCCATTTTCCAGGTGGAATGATAGGAGAAAAGGATAGCCACATCAACACAGCAGGTTGCAGAGTAGTGGAAAAACCTCAAACAGGGTGACCTGATTTGATCAGTTCATTCTAGATAACTTACCATCATTTTGTCCCCTTCACCATTTTTTGTGCTTAATGCAATGCTTAATGTTATTGCAAGACAACAGGACAGCTTCTGGAAATGTGGTTATAACCTAACCGTCCAACAAGGAGTCAATCGTTCTATGGAGTCACTAGGTATTTTTTTCTGTCAATCTTAAATCATCAAAACGGGGCATCAAACACCAAATTACGGCACCAAGGAATAAGACAGCCTATTTCAATCCATCTGCTTCAAAAAGTTACTGTATCTCATACACGCTTTTCATTCCAAGCTCATGTAAGACATTACAAAATTGAAGAAGGGAACCTTTAATACTCCAACTCCAGAACTAAGTTCTGCTACCAGAGGTATGTATCCCCAAAACATTATTGTTTGCTATGTAAAATCAAAACATCAAGGCTATGCAAGACGTATATACCTTTATGCCAGCACTTGTTTATAGATCCTTTGTTGATTACTTAAAACTAAGGTAAGGAGGCTTCTGAAAAGAGCAACTATAATTTGTGCCAGCAGTCCAGAGCTTTAAAGTAGTAAACATTTGGAAAACACTAACTGTATGGTCTTCACTGAAACAGATGGTTTCCATTCAATTCAAAAAAGAACCAGTGAAACAAAAGTATCATTTAAAGCCTCAGATCCTAAACACAACTATTTTTAATGCATATTTTCAAAGGAGCTGACCTCTTTGGCAGGGGACAATTCAGCTTTCTCTCAGCCTATTTTATGAAAAATTGCAATATGAATCTTCCTTGTAGTTGTATTGCTGTGCTCACACCACCCCCTAGCGATTGTTCAATTATATTTCATAGCACAACTCTTCTCTGCTTTGTTGCTGAACATTATATACAGAAAGGGTTTACTGCAGGTATTACCTTTCAAACAGGTTTAGGTTCCGACTCTAAGCCTCACACGCATAACGTTTGCTCCATATTCCTTACAATCTTTTTGGTTGTCAGAAACTTACTGCCACCTACTCAAACCATACCTACAGACTCAACAGTTCAGTGCGCATACTGTATTTAAGTACACAAATCCCATGTTTAATACCCCTCTAGCAGTTCTTCAGAATTCAGTAGACTTACATTTGGGAAGAACATCCAATAGGTACCTATCTTTGAAGGTCTCTCTGCCAAATAAAAAAGCCTTTTAACTTCCACAGGACTTCAGAATCAAAACTATTATTTTAGAAGGAATTACTCCTTTTCACCATCCCCTTAGTCTAACATCACTACTTCACCTATGTTTAGAACAAACTGGAATACCTATTCTTTCACCAGGGCAATTGCCTACTAATCCCAGTTGCTAACCTCAATAAAGGCAGAAACATTATAGCATGACATACAGAAGATTTACTGTACAGCTAAGAGTATGATGCTGCTGAATGCAGCCTAAGTTCAAGCCCTAGACTGAAGGTACCAGAAGAGGCAATAAGTGCTTTATCTATACTTACCAGATGTTGTATGGAAGTCACTGGGACCAACAGTCACTTTAACAACTCTTAACTATAGGGTTGTTGGTGTTCCCCCCAAACGCCAAATATTACCTCTGTTACAATATGCTGCTTCAGTACAAAGGTAGTACTATTTAAAAATACTGTAATTAGAAAAGAATCAAGTCAGAGCCTTCCTCAGCACAGCTTCTAGAGCTGCCCAGACTGTTTCAGTCCTATTTAAAGTATAAAACTTCGACTTTGCTTGCTACTCAAAACACCTGCACCAGAATGCCCATACTTCCAAGCACAGAGCATGCCTCATCCAGCCACTAATGCAATCTTAAATGACTCCTTTAAAACTACTATATGAGAAATTAGGCATGTACTGCAGTTTGCAGACCACAGACAGACCCCAGAACCTGCCCTGACAACTCAGGAACAGCAGTCAAGTCATGCCCGACTCCATTAGCAAAAATCTTGACTGTGGAAGCATGCAGCTCTGAATATCCATCTACATTTTTTTTTTCTCCCTTCAGCTATATTCTACAGGTCTATATAGTATCAGCAATCAAACAAGCACATCTTAAAGACTTTCCAAACCACAGTCTGAATACCAGATGCCAAAAGCATGCCTACCTCCATGGACTAATGCTGCCTGCTTAGAATTAGGTTATACTACTATCCATAGAAAGCTCTGATTCACTTCAAATTGATACTCAAAACAAGAGTTGTTTAATTATGAAAAGATTTTAATGCAGTGCAAACAATGCACCGATCTTGAATTTCTCAAACTTTACAAAATGGTAGCTTTCGAATCAAAACTAAAGGACAAACCAGCATTTTATTGACATAGTTTATTTGATGTTAAAGCCAGATGAGCAGCTTCTTTCCAGAATAATTCTTTCTATACTTCTTCATAGAACAATGTAGCCTGTAAAGGAAAATATAGATCAGTGCCACATGACTAAAATGATTTTTATACTCATACCTTTATAGTGCCTGAAAAACTGGTTCCCAAACAAGTCAGGTGAACCACACTGCCTTTCTTCGAAGAATGTGAGGTTCAAAATTTCACAGTACTGTCATGGGAATAAGTGAGAGCCTAGATTACAGCATTTCTGTAGAAGAGCTCAACAAGCTACAATCCCTTTACCAGATTTCTGCTTAAGACATTATACTCACTACATCAGCTCCCAGACAGTTTAAGTTGCTTTAAAATGAGTCATTCAGACCATTTGTAATAAACCCAGAGTTTTGTCTGTTACAGTTACTGCCCAGAGCACATCCAACTCACTTATGTTTCTGCAACAAAGATACGTGGTCTAGGACTTGTCTGTAAGAGTATGAGGTTTGTTTACAAGGAATTTACTTGAAATACGTATCTATAAGAAAACAACAGAAATTTGTCCTCAAAATGAAAATCCTACTACTCAAATCTATGACAATAAAAACCAAGGTGTATTGTCCTTAGCATACCTACAAAAGGAAAAATGTAAGCCTTGTTTACAATAAGACTAAATAATCAACAGTTTTAGCAACCGTAAACCTGAACTGCCTGAATTATTATACTAATCTGGCATTTCATGTAAGTGGAAGCCACATAAGTTAGCGACGCACAACAGTCTTAGTCTTAAACTCTTGCACTGGGTTCTATATCAGCACAGTACCATGGTGTTTGCATAAATCAACATTAGACCTATGTCATTGTAACGACGACAGGCTACTCAATGTCTACCCTCACAAAGCATTCAAAAGTCATACCTGTTATCCATTTTCCACCTGAAGTGCATTCAATTTACTGAAAAAGAAAAAGCATTAATTAATAATAGTTGTATCAAAGCCGTACTACTGTAGAAGATGGAGCTTTGAGGCTTTTAACTGACACAATATGTTTTTTTCAATTACAACAGTGAAATGTGATAGGAAAACCTCGAAGTTTTGACTACTGTAGAGGCTTAAGACTTAAGAGTTCATGCATTCCCTCAAATAGGGCCCAACAATAGCTGTTCAGCTGTTTGCTCTGGATGTAAGCGCTTGGTGAGAGGCATCCACATCTACTTGCTGCAAACTTTTATGTGAGCTCAGCTAACTACAGAGCTACAGAATATATTAAATAACACAAACTACTTCAAAATACTTCTCTTGAAATGGCAGAGAAAACAGAATGGGAATTCTGAAAGAGTGAGAAGGGAAAAGAAGCAACAAAAAAACCTTTTAAGTCAGACATCAGCACAGTTGATACCTGACTTAAAAGTTCAAGAAAAACTACTCAAGTATGATTCACCATTTCAATAGTTTTCATGATGACATTGTACATATCTCTTAGAACAATACAGACTTGCCTGAAGATGTCTCAGAATCAAATGCCTACACATTTTTGAGATAAACAGTTTCCACAGATTGCGTAGGTGGACTCCAAAACATATTCCAGGACTCCTATTAAAAAATTCCTCCACATGGCTGTAATAAACAACGTTGAACCATGCCACACCATTACATTTAAACATGCATTTTTCAGGACAAATCTTTAAGACACAAGTGTATTCCACAAGCTTTTTCCTGTGATGCAGCACAGAACTTTTCTCAACCAAGTTTTCCAGAAAGCACATAAATTAATTTGTCTTTCGTTTACATCTAATGCGAGGACACAAAGATTAACATAACTGGTGAACAAATAAGATCTAACCCATGCATATTTATCAACTAAAAGACCATTTTAAAAGACATTTAAAAACCTCTAATGCAAAAAAAGAGTTCACCTACTACTGAGATTGCATGCTAGTTTGAGAAGCACTTGATACCGAAGTCACATCTGCTATGTAATTATCACAGCACACGACCCTGGTCTTGATTTCTAAAGTGATTATATGCTTTAAGAGAATTTCTATGAACTGGACTGCTTTAATAATTCAAGTGACAGTCATTTAACCATTTTGTATTAACACTCAATAACAACTGCCTTCAAGTGCCAAATTCTTTAAGGGAAGAAGTTCATCCATACTACTGGCATCAGTGCAACACTGAATGACCTCCTTGACATTCACAAGAGAGTGTATGTCAGTGTTACTACTATACCAAGTGCTAATTTGTGCTGTTATACTGTAAACAATTGTAGGACTTCATTATCAAAACAGCATTAAAGCAGAAAGGAGAAGGTTACCAAATCTTATCTAGTACTTCACAGCAACACTGGTGTATTTCCATCCAATGATAACAAGAACTTCACTCATACAACAAGCGAAGAATCTAATTTCACAGAGCCATCACGGTGGTTTGTGTCTTAACTTGGAATACTGCAAGCCAATAGTTAAATACAGTTTAATGCTGACAACTGTGTCGTCTCCAACCACGGTCTCAACTGCACAAAACTGATGTGACTTAGTTTGCATACAGACGCACAACTACTTTCACACAAAGGTCAAGTTACACATGCAATTGCACTGTACTACTTTGAATCAGAACGTGGGGTGTTCTGAACCAATGCCTCAAATCAGTAGCATTTTCTTTGATGTCTTCTCATTTGGAATTCATTGTTTTATGTTATTTCACTCGTTTCAGAGATCTTGTTCACTATTAGCCAAGTTTTATTTGTAAGTCACATAGAATAAATTTCATTATGTAGTTATCTGAACCCTTACAGGACAGAAGTAGTTTTAAACCAAACATGTATGCAAGGCAGTACAGTGCTTCAATTAAACTGATGGACACGTTTCAGCAACGTATAATTCAGTCACCACATCCATGCTCATTTTCAGTACCTGCTAGATACTTCATTTCTGATGGAGAATTCCAAGAAAGTAGGAAAAAAAAATAATCAAAAGTGAAGATTACTAAAGCTCCAGATGTCAAAGCATTTTAGCAGCTATAGACCTAAGTGTCAAAACACATTGCCCTATCTTCCTTTGTTATAACAGTTGAAAAAACTCACTTAGCTGCACAGCTTTCTCCATATTTTTCAGAGGACAAAAAACTTCTAAGGTAGATGACTGTCTTCACACCCAGGCCACTCCTCAGTTGTGGTGGGATTTTTTTATTTAATGATAAAGGAACTCTGTCTCCGTCTGTCTGCAAGCTGCACACCTGACAAGCTTGCATCAAGTTCCAGCGACAGCATAGGAAGGTCCCACCAGGGGAAAGCAAGCCACTATATCTTGGGAATCAGTCACTTAAAAACAGGCTAAAGCAGGCATTCTACCTTATTTCTATTTACACGCGGTCCTCACCGTCTACACCACCACACATTCTTAACAAGATCTCCTCTACAAATAACACCATAAATATCTCCTCTACAAATAACACCATAAATAACAGTAACTTGGTGGAGTAAGCATTAGGTATTTAGGTAGTTTGAGTAACAAGTGTTAAGAATAGCTAATTTGTATATTGCAAGGCTGAGTTATGAGATTAGAGCAATACTGTTAGATTTATTAAAGTTTAACTTTAGTTCAAGTGACACGTAGGAAACAATCACTTAAGAAGCATTATTTCACATTGTACCAGCTAAGCTTGCAGCAGTGAGGAGCAAAACTAAGCTACTGAGCTGATCAGAAGCTATACAACACCACACAGATTACCTTCTGTTATCCAGTAGAACAGGTGAAAGAAATGGAAGAAAAACAATGTTATTCTGTTGAAGAACTTCTCATCAACATTTCAAAGACAACATGCTCACTCTAGCTTACAGATATTCTCATCCTACCTTCTTGCCAGCACCAACATTTGCCTTGGCTGTACCCCTGACTTTCTTCATTCTGTTCTTACGCTCCTTTCGCTGCTTTCTAGAAGTCTTCTTCTTTTCATACAAGCCGTGCTATTAAAAAAACAGTTAAAGTTGCATTTAACATTGTTTCACCGATAGTAACTTCTGAATATAAGTTTTACTATTTCTGGACTCTTCAAATACTGTTTGAATTTTAACTATTAGCTAAGCAGTGAGATCAGATCACTAGCTAATGAATGATTCAACACAGAATATAAGCACTAAAGTAGTGTATGTATCAGTCTCGTCTCTTATGCTTCTTCAAGACCTTTAATAGTGATTAGTTATCTATTACTGCTAAACATCACCGGTAACATCAATTCTGCCTTCACAGTTCCCTTATAATAAACAGTAAAAAAACCCTTAACCCTATTTTGCAAACGCAGAAGCTAGCCTATACTATTATAAGACCTCTTATATAACTCTGGAGTACACAAACAGTACTTTCACAGAACTTTAGCTTTTATACATACAAATCATGAACCACTAAACAATTCAAATTCATTCTAATTGTTTTCAAGTTACCAGAAAACATACCCTGGCAAGCCTGTGCTTTGGTTCGTTTTTCTTTGCGTAGTCCAGAGAATCATAGATCATGCCAAAACCTGTTGTCTTGCCACCACCAAAGTGAGTTCTGAAGCCAAAGACGAAAATTACATCAGGGGTCGTCTTGTACATTTTTGCCAGCTTTTCCCTGATTTCTGTTTTGGGGACTGTGGCCTTCCCAGGATGAAGAACATCAATCACCTAAGAAGGAATTGTTACAAGTTGTATAAACGCAAGAGAGGATCAATATCCACAACAGCCAGGTGCTACAGTCCCACTATGAGCTTAACACTCAATCCAACCCACATCAGCAGCAGAACGTATTACTGATTTGATACAAAAGTGCTCCTAATTTTCCAGCTTTAAAACACAGAGCAGCTCACTACCTCCCCATCGAGTTTTACCTTCAGCACGCTTCAACACATTTAAACCTATAAGCTCTTATAATAAGAGCTCTGGAGTTTTTAAGGGCCCTTTACCTATAGTGGCTAAAGAACACTTGCAGCCCAGAACCAACAGACAAATGACTAAAGGCAATTTTCTGTATTCTTTTACCATCTGCTTGCGCTGAAGCAGCCTGTTTGTCATGAACTTCCTGGTTCTGATGGTCACTGTGTCATTCTGTAAGAGAAGATACAAAAAGTAAGACAAAACAACACTGGCGCATACAATTCAAGCTTAATAAATACATAAACGCACAGTACAGCAACAGCCAGTCATCTCTCAGATGCTGACTNGTCATTCTGTAAGAGAAGATACAAAAAGTAAGACAAAACAACACCGGCGCATACAATTCAAGCTTAATAAATACATAAACGCATGGTACAGCAACAGCCAGTCATCTCTCAGATGCTGACAGTGAACTCCTAACTTAAGTAGACTCGTCCAGGGCTACAGATAATATATAAATATATACAGATAATATATAAAGTACCCTTTGATTTGTACTATTGAGCACACATCAACTGATGACAGACTCACCCTCGGTTTCCAAACAACACAGCAACATACATACCCCCACCACGCTGAAAAGCTGAAGCAGCTTGTAATGAAACATATAGATTACAAGTCAAAGCACTGCAACAGCACACCACAAGCTACCTCAACAGACTCCTGTGGCTCCCTTAATGCTTTCAGACAAGAACGGCCACAAGACTAACAGACGAGCATGATCTACACACCCTTTTAACACCTGAAATGAAGAAACGCGACGTCGCCCTACTAGGAAAGCCCAGGGCTGCTCTTACCGCCCAGCAGCAAGGCGACACAGCAGGCCAAGCACACGCCCCGGCCCACACCCGGCAGCTCGCCCCTACCAACCGGCACCGACGCGCCGCGGCCAGGCCGCGGGAGCCCCGGCCCGAAGCAGGAAGACAATATCCCCCTCAGTTTCCACCATAGCCCCGCAGCCCGCTAGGGGCAGGCTAGCCCGCCGGGGGCAGGCCGCCCAGGAGCCCCGTGGGGGCAGGATGGCGGCAGCACGGGGCGGATTGCCACCGGCCAGCGCCCCACACTCACCATCTTGGCGGCGGCCTCCCTGCCAGCGAGCGAGAAAAGGAAGGCGGATCCTCGCGCAGCCAATCATAAGGCGGCGCAGGGGTCCTTCGCGCGGTGGGCGGGGCCGCGTGGAGGGCTGTCCGTCCCAGAGCCGGACCCGGAAGGAGTTGTCAGGGGTGGTGCGCGCGCGCAAGCGTAAGCGCAAGCGCAGAGCGCTCTGCGGTGCCGCGTGCAGCCCGGTGGGACGCTGAGGGGACGCCGCCGGGCCGGTCCCGTCCCCCCCCACCCCCCGCCGCCACCATGGTGAAGGAGCAGTTCAGGGAGACGGATGTGGCCAAAAAAATGTGAGTGCGCCGTTCTGCGTGGGGGGGAGCTGCCGGGCTGCCGCTCCGCTGGCCCCCCCGGGCGCCGAGGGACCCGGCGTTGCCGCGGGGTGGGCCCGGTGGCTGTGGCGGGGGGTGGCACAGCCGCTATAGGAGGACGCGGGGCGGGGGGGGGTGTTCAGTGCGCTGGGTGGATGGTGCTGCGGCTGGTCCCCTTTCAAAGCGGTGCCCTGGGCCTTGGCTCAGGCCGCTGGCGGGGCTGGCGCTGCCCGTGAGCACCTGTGGGGTTGCCTAAAACATCGATAAGTCCCCCAGATGTCAGCCATCAACTCACTGCTTATAGTTACCCAAAAAGAACCTGCTCCGGCTATAT
>RSEF01000006.1:13914735-13949242 GCA_003993805.1 Himantopus leucocephalus | reverse complement strand
AAAAGCTGCCCTCTGTTGCAGAACTCAAGTTATAGTAGAAGGTGTTAGAACTCTGCATGTGTCTGTTAAACAACTGTGTTTATGTGCATTTACATTTAAGATGATCTGCAAAACCTGTTGCCGTATCATGCTGTCGGTGGAAGAAAAAAAGCAGTTTTTGGACTACCTGAAGCGACCTGGCCTTACATATCTTCAGAAGAGAGGGCTAAAAAAGAAAGTGTCTGAAAAGTGCCGAAAGAAAAACACTTGTCCTTACTGTGGTGCCTTTAATGGTGAGTGTTGGCATTAGCAGTTAGTGATAGTTATCTGCTGTGATGGTTTTTAACCTAGTGGCTGATTTTAATAGGCATTAAAATCTTGAATATCCTTGTTTGTTCCACAGCTAATGGATATTCTCTCTGGCCTTTATTAAGAATCAGGTAATTGTATTCTTAATGCCAAGCGCATACTTGCTCACATCTCATTTATGTGAATAGTGACTTTGTCCTAGATGCTTGTTTTGTTTCATGTCTCTCTTCATGGCAGTAACCAATATTTGATACTTGAAAAACGGCAAAAAACCAACCCATTTAACATGTTTTTAAAAATATTGGGAGCTGTTGTCAGTGATCAATACCTTAACTTAGAAGCATTTGTAGACTTTAATTTTGATTGAACTTCATTTTGCATCGTCATATTAAATAATCTTTCTTAATACTAGATGTGTTTGTTGTCCTTTAGGAGGGCATGTTCTGCAGTTTGGCAGTATTTGAGCTGTGTTGATCTTGGCTTACACTGGAGTTTGTTCTCAGGACAGAGTATCTTAATAAGATTTCACATTTGTTTTTCAAAATACTTTTTTTTTCCCCTCACGTGCTCTGACCAAGTGATACTGCTGTTAAAGGACAGTGTTACAGATTCGTAATAGGTGGTTAATTCATAAATTAAAATTTTATGTCTGCTGTGATTGAGGGGAAGCTGCATTAAGGTGTGGGCTAAACCACCTGCTTTCAGCTTCAGAAGCTGCATCATGATCTAGGCACGCTAAGGCAGCCATACAAACAAACATGACCTGATTGTCCTCTTTGTTTTGTGAATTTAGGAAACTGGTTAATAAAGCTGATAAAGTTTTATTTTATTCTTGCGTTCATTGAAGGTTTAAATAGTTTTGGAACTGGAGCTTACTCATCGTAAGTTTTGGGGGTTTTTTTGGTTATTGTTTGATGGTGTTGTTGTTGTTGTTGTTTAAAGAAAAACAACAACAACAAAAAAATGCAACCAAACTCATGTTTATTTTCTTGCAGGAACTGTGAAGAAGTGTGGTTTATTGAAAATAATACATGAAAAGTACAAGACCAATAAGAAAGTGGTAGATCCGATAGTATCTACTTTTCTCCAGTCCTTTGAAACTGCCATAGAACACAACAAAGAAGTAGAACCCTTACTGGGAAGAGCGCAGGTGAATTTTAATGAGACTTACATTTTCTTCTTGAAATAGAACTCCTCAAAGGTTTTCAATGTAGCAGCTTAAGCCTAACCTTAAGCTTAAGCTTAAGACACTTGAATGTTTGTATTTTTTGCAATAATGTTACCTTTGCCAAAATGGGAAATTTAGTTTATTGATATGTTCTGATACATAGCGTTCTATCTGTATAGACAGCCTTAGAGAAGCTCTGCATGTGCATGTAAATTTACTGTAGCTCTGAGATTATTACAGTACACAGAAAAAAAGTTTCTTCATAAGAACTTAATATTGAGGAGGAGAGAAGAGATGTAATTATCTAATTTGTTTGTTTCATTCAGCTTTGCATTGTGTGTAGTTTTGTTTCCTTCTGCTCTTTGAAAGTTGGGAAGATGCTGGGGTACATGTTGAGACAGAAAAAGTAACAAGTATCTGGAACTTCTTATACTGTAGCAGTAGCTGTACTAAGAAGAGAGAAATTAGTTTTTTTTTAAAAAGTCTAGAAAGTACTGTAATTCATGTTAGCTCATACTAATAAAATGAATACAGTGTACCATAAGTTTATTGTAAGAAGTTTATTGAGCTGCTCTGACAAGTAACTATGAAATATTCTCTGTTAACTGTTTAAAAAGAGAGAGCAACATGATAAGAGGTACACTTATGTATAAGGGAAAAAAGAAAGGAAAGAAAATAGCAAGTTAGTACCAAAAGCATTGGTTCAGAATAAAACATAGTTTTGTTTGCATTAATAGTTCTTATCTATTTGTCTTTTTAAAATACTTTATTTTTGAACGAACAGAAAATGAGGGAAGAGGGGAAGCATTGAAACTGTTACATGATGGCTTGTTCTCCTCTTTCCCCAATGGATTTTGTAGGAAAATTTAAATCCTTTAGTAGTATTGAACATCTTCAAAAGAATCCCAGCAGAAGATATCCCTCTGCTTCTAATGAACCCAGAAGCAGGTAAACCTTCAGATTTGATCCTCAGGCGACTCTTAGTGCCTCCACTGTGTATCAGACCCTCTGTGGTGAGTGACTTGAAGTCTGGCACCAACGAAGATGACTTAACAATGAAACTGACAGAGATAATTTTCCTCAATGATGTAATAAAAAAGGTGAGTTGTCCTTCAAGCTCTCAGAGACTGTCGTCTTCAAAAAGATTTGATTAGAACTGAATATAGCCAGTGCCTTTACTTGTCTTACTGCTTACAATCTAGCAAGCAGTCTGTACTGTGCTGTTACGTTGTTCAGGATTTTATTGAAAGAAATAGAAAAACGTGCTTCAAATGGAGCTGGCTGACTGGCTGCTTGCAGTATAGGGCCTGCTGAAGATCTGGTGGATCATGGGAAATAACTCTTCATTTGAGGTCTGGTCTGTAAACTGTTCTCTTCTCTCTCTTTTTTTTTTCTCCTTTTTTTTTTTTTTTCCCCCCCTCCCATGACTATGGCACTTTTTGAGTGGTCACTTAAAATAAAAACATTATACCTATTGGTTTGGGTTTTTTTCATGTAGACCTTCCTCTTTTTTTACTACATCTTTGTCATTTCTTTATTCTACCATCTGTTCTTTAGAAATCAGGTTTCAGTTAGCATGGTTATCAAATTGAGATTAGAAGTAAATTTGGCAATTTATTATTTGTTTGGAAGAACAGTTCTACCAGACTAATGCTTTTTGGACTTTTCAAAACTGGTCTTTTGTCAGGAAAACAAAATCAAGTGAGAGCTAACTCTCCCGTGATTGAAAAATTATTAACTACTGGTGATTTTCCTGGAAAAAGTAGAATTTAAACAAATACATAGTGTTGTGACCATTTGTCCAAAGACAGTGCTAGTCAAAAGAAATTTTTTGCTGGGTTCTCCTGTGAATGGCCTTATGCTATAGCAGTATGCATCCTTTCATAAAGTTACTTTATTTTCAAAAGAAGAGTTGTACTCATCAGAAAAACTCTTTGCTAGTGTAATATGTGTTGTTATATTTATTTTCTATTTTGTTTAGCATAGGATATCAGGAGCCAAAACACAGATGATTATGGAAGACTGGGACTTCCTTCAGCTGCAGTGTGCCCTGTACATTAACAGTGAGCTCTCAGGAATTCCTCTCAACATGGCACCTAAAAAATGGACCAGAGGTTTTGTTCAGAGACTTAAGGGAAAGCAAGGTTTGTCTAGAAAGTTTTGGTTTGTGTTTTTTTTTTAATTAAGACACAAATATTTGCTATTACAAAACACCTCTCTGCTACTGTTGTGTTGTGCTTCAGTGATGTACCTTGAAAGATTTTCTAATGTGCTGTCTTAAGAGATAACATTTTGAAAACAACTTTTATATAAAAGAGTTTTCACTTGCTTACTTTGTTAGGTCGATTTAGAGGCAATCTGTCTGGAAAACGAGTGGATTTCTCTGGCAGAACAGTCATTTCACCTGATCCTAACTTAAGAATAGATGAAGTAGCAGTGCCTATTCATGTTGCTAAAATATTGACTTTTCCTGAAAAGGTAAGTAGTGTAGAACCAACACCTTTTCTATGCCTTTTTTTTTTGACCAGACATCAGTGTTGTCCTTCTTTATAGCCTTACTACAAAAGGGAGTGAATGTATTGCTTTTATGTTCGAAACGTTATTCAGTGATGCTTTGCCAGTTCTGTTGCTGCTGGTAAACATTGTACTATCAGATATGTGCAAGTACTGTGAAGATATATGGTGTAAGGAGTGATATATTGAGAGAAGAGTTTTGCTTGATTATTTTTTTTAACTCGTGCATGACTTCATATGTTTGTTGGTGTATCTGTCTGAGTGATTGGGTCATTTTGTTTCTGAATTGACTTCCCAGATTTTTAATTTAATTTCACTCTGATGTTCTGCTCTAAGATTGGCTTACATTTTCCTTCTCTATTACCTCCTGCCTGTTCCTTTTAGCAGCTGGAGGGTGTGAAGGGGATTTTCAGTTGAGCCTAAAATTTGAAAATACAAAAGGCAACGGCAAAAACAAGAGGTCCTGAAACATGTTTCATTTATTTCTGATTGAAGTCTTTATGCAACAGGTGAACAAAGCAAATATTGATTTTATGAGGAAACTTGTCCGTAATGGTCCTGATGTTCATCCTGGAGCCAACTTCATACAGCAAAGGCACACACAGATGAAAAGGTATCATGCTTATCTGTAATCATGCACTTTTTATCTCTCCCCATCAACTTGTTCTTACTGCTGTGTGAAAACAGTTATACCTACAGGGATTAAAATTTATTTTTAGAATCTTTCATAATGGGCAGTAACAAAAGCATTGTCATTAACTCCACAGGTTTAGCATACAATTTCTTTTTAGATAATCTGTTGGATTTAAACTTAAGTGTACATACTAATGATAGTGAACTGCAATTAGATTTATTTTTTTTATGACTGAGTCTGTCTTATTTGGAGTAGAGGGTGTAGTACAGAGATAAATGAAAACAGGCTGTTTTGGGCACGTTGTACTGGCTGCTTTCATGAGAGAGCTAATGTGCAGTCAGTTTATGGGTAGTAACAAGTGATGGCATAGGAGTGAAACTGCCTATATTTCCTGATACAATTGAAGCAAATTCTTTGTTTTTATAAATAGACTTTTTTCTTACTTGTTTTACTAATAACTGTAGCTTTGTTAACTAATATCACAAATACGTTCATTTTTTAAAATAGCAGCAAGGCTGATGATGCAGTCCACACCAGTTTTGTCTTGTAGTTATTATAATACAAATACTCCAATGTTTAATGGAAGAACTTGCATTATAAACAGAATTTATTTTCAGTTGTCTTTTCATCTTTGACTTTTTTTGTGATGCCACTCTTACGGGATATTGTAAGGTTTTTGAAATACGGAAACCGAGAAAAGATGGCCCAGGAGCTGAAGTTTGGTGATATTGTGGAGCGACATCTTATAGATGGTGACATAGTCCTGTTCAACCGACAACCCTCTCTTCATAAGCTAAGCATCATGGCTCACATTGTAAGTGCACACACAGCCAAACGTGCGGGTAGTGCATCCCTCAATATTAGGTGGTTTACCTTTTCTGGTGTTTATCTCTTGCACACACAAAACCAAACAGCTTCTTCTGAAACACTTCATGGGGATGAGCTTGAATACAGTGGAGTTGTGCTTTTGCATGGGAATTGATGTGTAACTGGGCAGTATGCTGTTTGGACAGTTCTGTTAATAGCCGTAATTGACCTCGGTATCTGTTCTTGCGTAAGCACTGCATTTTTGTGGAGTTAATGTGATCTCTACAAAGCATGCTGTCTTCTGTGCTTTGTATAAATTCTGAATAATGGAAGTTACTAGTTACATTTGTATAATATGACCTGACTACAATTTCTGTCAGTTCCTGGTTGAGTTAAATCCTATAATCAGAAATTTTGATTCATGTCTGTAATAAAAAGAAAGGATAAAGCCTACAAGGAAGCACTCGGGCATGGCGTTTCATCTTTTAGCATGCTTCACTGCATGTGCATCATTTTCTTTTTTTTTTTTCCAGGCTAGAGTAAAACCTCATAGGACATTCAGATTTAACGAATGTGTCTGTACACCGTACAATGCAGACTTTGATGGAGATGAGATGAACCTTCACCTTCCTCAGACAGAAGAAGCAAAAGCAGAAGCGCTTGTTTTAATGGGGGTATGTAGATAATGTTGGGGTTGGGATTTTGCTAGTGACAGATGGGCTGAGCCCCATACTTAAATTCCATGTGAAATCTGAAATATTATCAGGATTGCTGGGTATGGGTAATGTACCACTGTAAAGGTGCCTGAAAACTCTGCAAAAGGGAATTTAGAATAAATTAGGACTGTTAGGCAGTGGTAGTCTAATAGATGTATATTTTGCATCCGTGGAAAACTAAGTAGTTTTAAGTAAGTTGGTGTCATTAGTACGTTTCTGACTGATTGTCCTTAGTGATTGCCACCAAAATAGGGTGGCTCTGTTACCAAACAGATACATGCTGTGCTTTCTGAGAACCCAGCAACTGCAGGCGGTCAGACCAACTGGAAATGTGGCAGCAATAGTGTGCTTGTACCTGGAGAAGGCAACTTAGCAGAGAAGGCAGGAGACAGTAGGCTCTTAGAGCAGGGGGGGAAAAAAGTGAGAAGGGAGGGTAGATAAAGAGGGATCTGATGGTTGCAGGCATCAGTCTGCGGTGTGAAAGCAGTAGCAACAATCTGAGGATTTTCCAGTACATTGCTCCTTTAGGATGATTGAATGCTACTGCTACTTCAGATGTACCACCACAGCTGTTGGCTGCAGCATGTATTGGCTTGCTGAACTCATTTGGGAGCTCAAAATAACACTCCTCCCCCCAAGCGTGTGGTCAGGTTTGCGTGGGCCTGTGAACAGTTCAGACGAAACTGTGCTGCATAGGTGGGGGTGATTTACTAGAGCAGTAGTCTGAGTAAGGCATAAGGAAACGGGGCTAGTGGAACTGGCTAGCTTGGTTATTACATATCAGTAGGGACCACTAGCTCCGTGTAGTGAGCATAACCTCTTGTGTCCCTTCTCAGATTCTCAAAGCTAGCTTGTCTTGCCTTCCCTGTACCGTTTGAACAGTAACCTACCAAACACATCAAGTTTATTGCATCTTCTGCTTTGTAAACAGCATGTGTAATTTCCAGTAACTACTCTCAAATTATTCCTTAACTGTCAATGGATTTGCACAGGCTGTAGTAAACTGAAACTTCTAGTTTCTTTTTTCGTTTTTTTTGAGGACAGCTGTACTTTGATTTAGAATAAGCTTTTACCACTTTTGCTGAAATAACTGCCTTAAATGGTAAGTTTCCTTCTGAATAACAAATGAAATATCAGTGTCTTCAAATGGGTAATTTTTTTGTTTGTTGTTACACAGACTAAAGCAAACTTGGTAACACCAAGAAATGGAGAACCTCTCATCGCTGCTATTCAAGATTTCCTCACAGGTGTGTATATAAGCTTATTTTAGAGCTGTGTGATTTAACTGTTGTTCCTTCAGAATCACTTCCTTCTTTTTGAGAGTTTTTATGTATTAAAAAATTTCTCCTTTCACAAGTCAAAGCAACATTAGGAAAGTAAGGCCACTGTTAGTCTGAAATACAATGATGTCCTTAGAATATCTTCTGATGCTATCTACTTTTGTAGGTGCAATCATTACCTTTGTGTATGTTTTGCAGTGTTTCTCTGGCAGAGAAAATGAATGAATGGTATCTTTGTATGCGTTAGGTAGACAATGTAAACTGTTTATGATTGTGGTAGAGGAGTTGAATTCATTAGTCAAAAATTAGTTTTAACCTACAGTAATTACCTTCAAGTTTCCTTAATTCTTTGGGAAATGTCCAATGGATATAAGGAAGAAAGCGTGCAAAAATTAATGCCAGGGGCTTATTTCTACCTATGGAGTAGAGTCTGAGAGGGAGAATAGATTATAGGAATGCACTGGTTTTAATTTTTAGAAATTTGAGTCTGGATCAATTAAAAATTCTGGAAAGGATTTACAACTGAAGCTGTCTAAACTATTGTCATTTTGCATAGTAAGTAACTAACTAGTATTAGAATGAAATAATTGATACTTAATATGCAATAGCTTTTAAAGTTAATCTCACTCTGTCACATTAATATTTTTTTACACTCCAGGTGCCTACCTCCTTACATTAAAAGATACCTTTTTTGATCGAGCCAAAGCCTGCCAAATTATTGCTTCTATCCTGGTTGGCAAGGATGAAAAGATTAAAGTTCGTCTTCCACCTCCAGCAATTCTGAAGGTGTGTCAAACTATTTTTTTTTAATGTTACTAAGACTTCCTGTGTTGTGTTTTCTTGACCCACGGTGATGTTCTCAGCAGAGACAGTTCTTGTTTTTTCTGACGTTAGATTTGTATGAGATTTTGTATTTGTAAAGTGCAAGGATCAGATTTCAGGGTCAAAGCTATGCAGAAGTTATTTGATTGTTCCTGATGCTGAACGGAGCCAACCTTGCATGGTGCAGTCCAGATGCAGGGTTCCTTTCAGGGTTCAAACATAGATTTGTTACTATCCTGCTACTGTGAGACAGACCACTTGGCTATTGATGGTCAGTAGAAGGTACATCATTCTTATAACCTCACTGTTACTGGCTGTGCAGACTAATATGGGGCTAAGTGGAGAAACTGTTTTATTCCTTGGGTGCCCTCAAGTAATGTCCTGAAATGCTCAGCAGTTCTAGGTTTTGGTATTCCAAATGTAGGAGATGTTAAACCTGGGAAATAGTATGCTTTAGTTGTTGTCCTGGCAATGTGTTAAGGATTAGAGAGGATGAGTGCTATGTGATTTTTTTTTTTTTGTTTGGTTGGTTTTGTTTGTTAGTTGGGTTTTTTTCATTGTTACATCGTGTACACAGAATATTTTTTATCAAGGGCAGAGTATTTCTGTATTTGTCACAAACGTTAAAGAGAGCTATAGAATCTATTAGATCAGCGTCTGTTAAGCCTTCATTCACATACTTTTAAGGGTGTCTGTATTTGATTAATTTTGTATTTGAGGCGAACAGTATTGTTTGAAGAGAGTTTGGTACATTTTCAAATTTGTTAAATACTCGCGAAGTATTAGTGTGTACATTTTTCTTACCCTTTCTTTCATTTCAAAACAATCAGTATAATATTAGGGAAATTCCAAAAGTGAAATTGAAATACCAATGAATATTACTAATTTAAAGCAAGGTCGGAGTACTTATGGGCAATATCTAATGTGAATTTTATAAATTGATATAAGCTTTTGCTAATAGCTAAGAGCAGTGATTCTTTGACTGTTTCTGTCACTCCAAATGAATAATTTTAGTGCTGTGACAGTTACTTACATTTAACTGCAGCTGAGGGGAGTACATAATTACATGAACCCTTAACCTCCTAAAAATTTAAACCAAAGGCACTGTATAAAGAAGGAATTATAAATGTTGCAACCTCTTTGGGAAATGAAATGACTTTTTTTTTTTCCCCTTTTGTAATTGGAAGGGGAAACATGACGGTAAGAGGGAGCAATAGAGCATGTTTCTCCAAATGCATGCACGTACCCTTATGTAAAGTATAACCATTCAGCAGTCAGTGTTTTTATATCTATAAAAGTGCATAGTACTTCTCTATTCAAAGGAATGCTACTGCGCACTTCTACAAGTATGCTTCAGTATAGAAAGGTTCTCTATAGAAAACAATATTACAGTTAAATTCTTGCTTGCTGTTTTACTGTAGTTGTATCATAAACTCTGTAATCCTAATTCTTGTCCTTTTGTTTCTCTAAGCCTGTAACACTCTGGACTGGAAAACAGGTTTTCAGCCTGATTCTCAAGCCCAGTGATGATTGTCCTGTAAAAGCCAATCTACGAACTAAGGGCAAACAGTATTGTGGCAAAGGAGAAGACCTATGTTACAATGATTCTTGTGAGTGACACTTCTAAAGCTGCGTTTCAGAAGCCTTCAAAGAAATCGTAGCTATTGTTTTGTTGAGTTTGTTGCTGTTGAGTTCACTGTAGGAGTTAAAGCAGTACTTCACATAAGTATTCTTGAAATGAAAAATAAAATAATGCAATTTTTCTCAAAAGTTGAAGGCATGCTGAACATGAAAGAAAAGACTTGGGTGTTTTCTTGTAATAAGATTTCTTTTGTATGTTGCTAGACTTGTCATGATACTAATGTAGCATTTGAAGGTGAGAGAGAGAGATAAAAGCAAAGAAGCTTAGGAAGTGGTTGTGCAGAAGACAAATGGAAAAATTTAGTATCTTAAGTAGAGTTAGTCATACAGGGAGGAGAAGTCAAACAGTGAAAGGAGTTAGGATATGTAGGGAAGATGGGAATCCCTCGGATATCAAACCATCTGTATCCTTCCAGTTAGGGAAGTCAGAGTGGCAGATGGAATACAAAGCATCAGGGTTGAAGAGGCTGTAGGAGATGAGCAAGGCTTTGCTTATTGTTAATTTAACATTCATGTGGTAACAGCTGGAAAAGAACTTGAGCAGGCAGGATTAGCATGGCTTCTTGCTTCTCAGAAGTGTAAGTTAAGGAACCTAGGGAAGAACCATTGATTTACAGTTATTCTGTCATGTAATGTTGATGGGAGAAAGAATTTACCAATTAGGACACAAATCCACTCTACATCAGACTCTGAGCGATTTCTTTAGAAGATAGGACCACTCTGGTTGTGAAGTTGGTTATAAATGTGATGATGGAATTTTTTTCAGCCTCTAAGGAATGTGGGGTGAACATCGTAACAAAGCAATCCTGTTCACACTTAGGTGAACGTAGGCCATCTTCTTTGCTCCAGTCTTTTCATTTCAGGAAGCATGGGAAGAATTTCCATTTTCTGAGTTTGACAGTAGCAGATGATGTGGAAAACATGAATTTCATTGGTGGCTCTGTTCAGTTCTCTGAAAAAACTTAATTTCTGAAGCAACGCTAATTCTCTTCAGAAAGTTCTCTGCAAATTCTCCAAAGTCTCAAGAAATCCTGGTATCATATTTTGATTGTATATAATAAGTGACAGAGCAATGACTTCTGGTTCAAGAAGGTGATTACCTAAATTCACATGGAGGATATTGAGCATAGAGTACAGTGTGCAAACATCTACAGCTTTCTGCATAAAATGGTTTAAATTGGATCCATCTAATATGCCAGTTCTTCTTTGAAAGATGCATAATGAAGTTAAGGATGAACATATTTTCCATGACAGCAGTAGGATATATGTCTGAAATTCACGTACAAAAGATACTTTTTAGTTGCTTCAAGTCTAAAGCTTATAAGGAAGATTCAGTGCCTGAAATGGAAGATTCCTAATGAAGCAAAAGGAAGTCATCTAAAAGAGGCAGTGTGTACAGGCCTACAGGCAAGACAGATGTCTTTATGATATGCTTGTAATTAAAGAGACATCTGAGTCCAGTGGGTCTTTTAAATTTAAGCTTTGCCTCCAGAGGTGATTGAGTTGACCGAGTATCAGCATCTTTGAATAAAAGAACTGTAACTCCACTTCTGAAACTTTGTTGCTCTACTTTATAAATAAATAAATAACTTTGGTTTATTATGCATGATTGGGGACTTTATTTCTGGCCAGATAAGATTGATTGAAGACTTTATTCTGATTAATGAAGTTTATTTTTAGATTTTCAACAAAAAGGGTTATTCACAATGTTTCTTACAAGCCTTAAATTGGGTGCAGTTGCCTTTCTAAGGAGGAAGGGAAATAAATTTTATCTTAAGTTGGTAAGGTCAGGTTGTAGGCTGTTCCCCTTACATACTTAGTCACGCACTTCTACCCTACAGATACATTAAATGTATGTCTTTGGGTTTTGTTCTTTTCATGACTAGAGCTTTTATTTTAAAACCTACTCCATAGTTGACTACTAGAGTTTAGGTAAGTTTTTAGAAAAACAATTAATTCTTTTTGCTTTTTTATTTCTAGATGTCACAATTCAAAACAGTGAGTTAATGAGTGGCAGTATGGACAAAGGAACCTTAGGTTCAGGATCCAAGAACAACATCTTCTACATCTTGCTGAGAGACTGGGGACAGGTAGAAGCTGCAGATGCCATGTCACGACTAGCCAGACTTGCTCCTGTCTATCTTTGTAAGTAATGGGGGAAGTACGTTTCCTTGTAAAATAGTATCTTAAAGCAGAAATACAGAGCAATCAAGCAAGATTTTTGCTTCAAATATGATGTACTGTGTTTAAAAAAACCCCAACCAAACAAACAAAAAACCCCAACTAGTTGTGAAGCTGACAGAAACATTGAAACAACTGCATGATGGTCACATGATGGGAGGAAAAAGTAAAGTTCCTGATGATAATATTTCCTGGTTTTAATTTGGTTTCTCTATATGAGATTGAGCTATCAATATAATTCTTTTCTTTTTCCTTTTAATAATAGCTAATCGTGGCTTTTCAATTGGAATTGGTGATGTAACCCCTGGCCAGGGCCTGCTAAAAGCTAAGTATGAGCTCCTGAATGCTGGCTATAAGAAGTGTGATGAGTATATTGAAGCTCTGAACACTGGCAAGCTACAGCAGCAGCCTGGTTGCACTGCAGAAGAGACACTAGAGGTAATTTTTTTTATTTTAAATGACTATATATTTAGAGTAGAGACTTCATGAATATATTAATGTAAATTTTGAAGTTAAAAGTTGCCTTCTGAAACCTAAAAATACAAGCAAATAGGTTCCCTAGGTATGCAACTTTAGCTAACATTTTTAGATGCACAGAAGCATCTAAATGTTAAGCCTAGACAGACTCAGCTAAATACTGAACAACTGAGATCCTCCCTCCCTCCTGGCTGGATGTATTGGGTTGACAAACAAGACAATAAAATTACATAAGTAATTGAAATGGGATTAATTGCATTTATCCATATTTGATAAGTTAATAAAGAACAGTAACAGTAAAAAACCTAATCTGAGAAGCAAAACATTCCTTTAGTTACAGATCTGTTTGTATGCAGGTGTTTTCTTGCCCCTTATTGGGGCAAAAGTTAAATGGACTTCGGTTATGCTGGGTTTTTTTCTTTTTTCTATGGAAATGTTGATGAAGAGCAACAAATGTTGCCCAAAAGCTTACAGACAGGGACTTCATTAAGTCAACTGAAGAACACTCTTGTCATTGTCCTTAATGGTTTTATACATTTCTCTTCTTGGCTAGTCAATGTCTAGTTTTTACCTTTAAAAAAAAGTAGAATGAAAAAAAAGAAACAGAAAAAACACAATAATAACAACAAAAAAAATCAGAAAACCCCACCCTATGATGAAGTATTGCCACAGTTGTCTGGTTTGAAGTGGCATTGGCTGAAAGAAGTGTCTTGCAGTCATTTCCACTCTTCCTCATTTCCGTGTCGGTCCTAGAATGTTTGAGGGTTTTTTGATGCAGTTGTTATGTTAACAATTGGAGATATCAGCATTGTACTCTCTGAAAGCAGTCCAAAAATACTCTTCTTTTTCTTTTTTTTTTTTTTTTTTNTTTTTTTTTTTTCTGTTGTCGTAACCTTTCATGTATCACAGCGAGATTTGGACCTTATTTCAGTGCTCACTTTAGCTTAAGTTGGTGCTGCTGACAAAAGAGGTTGTCTTGTCCCTGGCTATGTCTGTCTTATCCCAACAAAGACTTTTTGTGCAGCAAACAGGAAAGTTATGCATTTTAAAAGTTAAACCTGTTTTAGCCAAAGCAAGGTCTACTGTACTGTATTTCTCTGTATGTATTTTGAATTCCCTTCAACTACTGAATTTGTTGCTGTCAAGTGGTAGAGTATTGTTTGTGTATGGTATTTTTAACAAATGCTGCATCTTTGAAATTTTGGATTTCAGGCCTTAATCCTTAAAGAACTCTCTGTTATCAGAGATCATGCTGGCAGTGCCTGTCTCAGAGAACTGGACAAGAGCAACAGTCCCCTTATCATGGCGCTCTGTGGTTCTAAAGGTAGGGATATAGCTAAGCTTTGGAAGTGGATTGTTTGCTCCATCACTGTTCTCAAAATTACTTGTTCTGTCTTTATAGCTTGTTTTAGACAGTCAGTTGTGCAAGTATTAAAATTCATATCCCATAGATTTGAAGTGACTCCTCTCAGTAAGTACAGGTTGGGTATAGTTAATTAAAATCAAGCTGATGTGCTAGGTTTTTTATCTTTAAATTTTCAGTACAAGTTGAAAAAACATCCTATTGGAACTTTAGATGTTCTTAAGACTTTAATTAATTCATCAGCAAAAAGTTTTCAGTTGGTTTTCTGACCTCAAGTATCTGTATCACGTACAAAAATCAACTGGAACTGATATATTAAGAATTGGAACTAACATTTCAGCCATCTTCACTGCTTTATTTGTGAAGGACCACCTGTGTAGGAAGTATTTGGTTTATACTCAAATTCTTATCTGAGCTTTCCTTTGTTTCCTGTGAGAATTTGAAGAAATCACTTAAATCTTTGCCTTTATTTATCTTTCTCTAATAATTGTGGAAAGCCTTAGGGTGGCACTTCTGAAGAAATACTGAAATATAAGGAGGATATATTAAGTGTATCATTTGGGGCGGCAGGAGGCATTGTTTGCAAACATGTTCAGAAAATAAAACTTCTGAGTTAGTGACTTAATTCTCTGGGACTTAATTTGGTCAAGGAATCTTGGTCGACACTGAACCCGTCATAAAAATATTGTTAAAATGTATATTGAACAAATTGTGAAGCAAAATACGTAGGTTAGGATCATGGGTTGTATACAACACAATCCATAATGTGGAACGGGATAATAGGAGGACTGTAGTCAAATAGTGGTGGCATGAATGTCTATGACCCAACAAAAAAATTTTAAAAGGAGTTGTTAGCGATGTCATAGACTAACTTAGTTGTCAGTCCATATGAATGCTGAAATTTA
This sequence comes from Himantopus leucocephalus, assembly GCA_003993805.1. NCBI lineage: Eukaryota > Metazoa > Chordata > Aves > Charadriiformes > Recurvirostridae > Himantopus > Himantopus leucocephalus. The sequence continues at coordinate 13,934,446 of RSEF01000006.1, read as the reverse complement.
CAGGACAAGTTAACAGAAAAGCTTCTTTAACTGTTGCAATTCTAAATGCATTTTTGATGAATTAGCAAGCTAAATTATAGATCTCCACAGAAGTGAAGACAGCTCATCAGAGGAGCACTGATATTCCTCATTTATGAGTGAGATTATTATTTTTTTCTTTCTTTTCAGGCTCCTTTATTAATATATCCCAGATGATCGCTTGCGTAGGTCAGCAGGCTATCAGTGGGTCCCGAGTTCCTGACGGATTTGAGAACAGATCTTTGCCTCACTTTGAGAAGCATTCTAAGGTAATTCTGTATGATTACAATATACTGTAAAGAAAAGTGAAACAAGTTGCTTTAAACTGTTTTAAGAAGGACGCACGATAGGATGTGTTGTCGTGACATGGTGCAGAAAAAAAATCACATGTGGTGAAAGCAAAAAGTTTTGAATCTGATTTGGGAGTTAAGAGGAGTATTGTGAATGGCTTAATTAGCTTGAATTTTTACAGCTAAGCCTTGCTTAGAGCTTTCTAATTTAGTAAAATTAAAGTAAGCCTGATGATGCATTTTTGATTCTCTTCAGAGTCCTAAAAGTATTTGTTAAAGTTTCTCTTGTTCCACTGCACTAAGACTATTCAGGACAACTGTTGGGTGTGTGCTGGTACCTTTAGACATGTGAAACACACCAAGTAAACCATTCTGGAGTCTTTTTTTTTTTTTCGTTTTCCACTGGGATAGATAGATATCATGGGCTACTCTTCACATTCCGTGTTTTGAGTTCTGTTCTACGTGAAGCAATAAGGAGTCTCATGAACTTGTTAATACAAGTCAGTGAGATTCATTTTTTTTAAACTGCTATCTGAAATGTAATGATCAGTAGAGAAGGTTCTAGGTACCGGCTATCAGTCTTGCGAGTGTGTTAGATAACTCAAGTGTCAGATGGCAGCCGTGACACTTGCATTTGTCACTAAATGTCCAAATTTCAGCTTCTGAGTTCTGTAACTTAAAATCGTTTTTTTCCTGAATAAATTAAAGAAGAAAAAATACTTCATGGATTAGATGAGAAGGAAAAAGTTCAATTTTAACTATAGTTTTTTAATGATTTAGAAAGCGCTACCTGTTAAAATAACAGCAGAAAGTGATCTTCTGAGTTGAAGCTCTTTGTAGCCAATACGTTGTTTTGCGTGAGGCAGCTTGGTATTATTTGATTGAAAGGGATGCCTGCATAAAGTTAATTGGCAAGAACTCCTTTCAGAGGTGAGAGCGAACCATTCGAAAGAATTAGTTACGTACATACCTCCCATCGTATTTTTTCTGGATTCCTTAGTCTTCAGCACGGCAAATACCTTCGCTATACTACTGCAAAGTGAACATTCTTATTACCCTTTCAATTTTTGCAACTTCAAGGGAGGCTGAAGTGTTAGAAATTGGTGTAGTGTTTGCAAGGAACGGCTAGAAGCATGACAAGGCTTGTAGGAAATAAAGTCTATTGGATTAATTTGGGAGAACTAGGCAAGGGTTTTGAAGCCTTTATTCAGATCTAAAATACAAACTTTGAACTTCAAAGCTAAATGCAGCAGAGATGATTGCTATGTGTTTGTGTATGTATTGGTTAACTGCCTGAAAGAATTTAGATGACATACAATGTGTTTTTCTGTAACGGGCATACAGAACGTACGTGTGCATTTTAACCTTTTTTTCCCCACTTTTCTCTGTAGCTCCCAGCAGCAAAAGGCTTTGTTGCTAATAGCTTCTATTCTGGGTTGACTCCCACTGAATTTTTTTTTCATACAATGGCTGGTCGAGAGGGTCTGGTTGACACAGCTGTAAAGACAGCCGAAACTGGATACATGCAGGTAACTGTCAGTGGAGGGGGGCGTTTATCAGCTGCTTATGTGCACGTTTAGGTGAGGGGTGGGGTAGAAGTGTGTATGTTACGTGTGTGTTTGGTTTTAGTGTAACAGGGAGTAATTTATACTGTAAAATACATGACTGCTGCAGTAGATGTGAGGTTTATAAACCAGACCTCAGGCAATGGTACAGTAACATGCTTGTATTAAGCTGTTTCCTCTTGAATATGGGTGATAAAAGCCCTTGTTCTATGGAATTATTGAGGACTACTTTCTATGTAGTGTGTGTTCTGAAAACCCACCTGAACGAGGGAAACTTTGCCCATACTTTATGACATAGATTTGAGTTGTGAGTGCTTTTTCAGATACGGTATTTCAACAATGAGAAATAAAAAATGCAAATCCTTGGTTTGGGTTATTTTTTTAAAAAAAAGGTGTTTCTGGGTGACAGAAATATGGCTAAAGCTCCCTTTCAGTATCTGTCCTCTTCAGGTAACAAGCCCCTCGGCCACATAAACTTGCACTTCAGGTTCTGTAAGGTGTTAGTGTCATTGGCTGTATCTCCTGTGAAAACACGTCCCTCCAACAAAGCTTCTTGCTATTATGTGCAGTCTTAAGACTTTGGTCAAAATATTTAAGCAGTATTTTAACTATATATACAGGCAGTACAAAAGATCATTTGGGACTAGGGACACGTTCAGAGATACGCAAGTAACCCTACAAAGACTGAAATCAGTTCCTGTTGGAATGGGTGACTAAGTAGACCATTTGTCTCCCAGACTCACAGAACAATGTTTGCATGTATGTAAGTGTATACAAATATATGTAACTATAATAAGCAACCTGCAAAATATTTTTTCTTATCAACTTTCAGTCTACATGAATAAATTGTAGCACTTGGACTTTGGAATTTAAAAAAAAATAATCTTAACATTAATTTCATCTTACCATTTTCCTCCTCAGTGAAAAATAATTACCAATTTATATTCTTTAGTGAGCTAATTTACTTTCATAGAACAACATCTTTCAAGTAAAAACATTTTTAACCACTAGTGCTTCGTAGCATGCCTCTTTTATTCAGGGAGGCAGAGGAAGAAAGATGTTAGTAAGGAGATTTCCCAATACAGTGTATCAATGTAAGAAGTAACGAACACTGGTAGAAAAATAGCAACTCCTCGCTTTGATGGATGAGCTCTTTGGTTTTTGTCAGTGAAAATAATCGTTGACTGGTTTTGCTTCCATAAATGAAAAGTGTTATTATCCCTTGAGAAATAAACCTGATAGGAAGAATATGAATATTCTGTCAAAAAAAAAAAAAATCCAAACCAAACAACCAAAACCAAACAAATCCACAACAAACTCCTCAGACTATTATAGATTCTTGCAGCTTAGTGTTGTTTCCTGTATGATGGAATTTCTAAATGCGGAGAATTGTGTTGTTGCTTTAAATTTTATTATTTGTTGGCTTTCATGTTCTAGAGAATGCATAGTAAAGCCTTAGGGATAATGTATGACTTAAAATAGGTTTTCATGCCTGCTAATCACACTGTCAGATTTATTTCCTGAGTCCAGTTTCTATACTTCTTGTAATCCAAATCAATAGCTATTTTAAAAAAGAGTCCATTTACTTTCCTTGCACTTTTTTTTTTTTTTGTCCCCTTCAGAGGCGGCTGGTAAAATCACTTGAAGATCTTTGCTCGCAGTATGACTTGACAGTCAGAAGTTCTACTGGTGATATTATACAGTTTATTTATGGAGGAGATGGCTTGGATCCTGCGGCCATGGAAGGGAAGGATGAACCACTGGAATTCAAGCGAGTTCTAGACAATATCAGAGTAAGGAGTACTGAAATCTTTGTTGGAAGTGTGAAAAGACTATTAAGCCTGTAGGAGGAAGTAATAAATTATGGGCAGAATTGTTCCAGTTGAAGAATTTATTTTTAAATTGCCTTTTTGAGTGGTCCTGGTCAGTCTTTCAGCATGTGTATGCTTAGAGTTATAGATATTTTTTACATTAGAACAGAGCAACTAGGACCAAACTGTGTATAAGCTGTGAAAAACACAATTTTCTTCTGTGCTTAGACATAGTTCTAGGACCTAATACCCAACTCACTAGATAAATTACTACAGACTTAGTTGGGTACTGGACTGAATTTATTACACAAAGTAATTCCTTATTAAATCAAGACATGCACGTTCATTGTGTTGAACTGCTTCTTAGGTCAGAGGCCTGATGTGTTGTTGAACAGCTCTGGACGTACTGTGATGTTTGAAGAATGGTATTGTTAGGTTTTGGTTTTGTGGTTGGTTGGTTTGTTGGTTGTTCCCCCCATGCCCCCCACCCCAGAGATAAAAGGCTTTTGCTGAAATGACTGTTCAGATTTCTGTAATGCGAGTGTAATAAATTGACAAAATTAGAAATGTGTGTGTGCATACCTTCAGATTTACCTAAGTAAATAGAAGTGTATGCAGACCTTCTCTTCACAATAGTCTGGTAGTACGTAGTTAAAAAAAAAAAAACCAAAAGCTAAAGAATGCTGCTACTCAATTGTATGTATCTATATTCTGTGTTTTACAGTGAAGTTTTTGTGCATATGTTTTATGTGGAGAAGTAATTTTTTTTCTTCTTAAGGCTGTATATCCCTGCCGAAGTGAACCAGCCCTTAGTAAAAATGAACTGGTGTTAACATCTGAGTCCATCATGAAGAAGAATGAATTTCTTTGCTGCAGAGACAGTTTTCTGCAGGTAATTATCTCACTTCCTTAACACACTGTTATTAACTTTTCCTTATAAATCAAGGAAATGAAATAAATGCTCTGATGCTCTGTAGGAGCAATGGCTGAATTTTATGCGTTAGTAGCAGGAGTAGTAGTTTGTTCAGTAATATATTTCTGTACGTTTAGGGGACAGAGAGGTAGGACTAGTAAGTTTAATTCTTATTATGGTAGTTGTTCATGTTCACCACAGGAACTTTAGAAATGAGAGAAATACCTAGTGATTTTTAAGTAGAAGGTGCCACTGATCTGAGATACCTTACTGGAATTTCTTTCCATAGCAAGATGGTATAGTAGTTATGTGCTTCCCCTGGGATGTCATAAATGAAATAATACTTACTGATTCTGTGTAAGAAACCACTAGGACTGAGTGGCATACTCCATTACCCATATGTTTTGATATTATCAACTTTCTGAATAACTGTTTTTACTCATTTGTTTGTTTTCCTGTAAGTTTCCTGTAAGTAGGTGTAAGTAAGCTATACACTTACACCTCTATTTACCTTGCTTTCTTATGATACTAACCCAGCAAAAACTTCTGTCATAGGGCTTATCTTCTGGGAAGTGCTTACATGTCTTTTAAGGATGAATGAATGTTCACGTGACTGCTTGCACTTTGAATGGTAGAAGTCAATTTGTTTGAAAGAGCATTAAGCAATTCTAATATTTGTGAGAGCAGCCACACTTAAGACTACTTTGAAGAGACAGTGATAAAAGCTGTAGAATTAAGCTGCCTGTGGACACATAAAGATGTTACCTTAATGAACCTTCTGATTAGTGGCAGTGATGAGAACAACATGAATTTAATGACCTGCTTTTGAAGGCTTTTGTTTTAATAGATCAGAGTACTTCAGAGCAGAAGGTGACAAAACTAGTAAGCAGTTGTTTATAGACCTGATTTGCAGTTCCATTGCTAGAGCAGCGTTGAAAAATTAATTATATCCATACTTGAAATATGCTGTAAATCTTAACTGCATCTCTGAAGGAAAAGATATGCAATATACCAATATCAAAGTTTGGAGATAAAGCTCTTCTTTGAGGTGTATGTTTCTTTAATCATATCAGGCAAATCTAAATAATTGCTATTAATTTCAGAAGCACAGATATGGCTACATCACCTTAATGGTAATTAGTTTAACTTAAGATTTTTAAGTTTTAGATATTGTTACATTTTCTTCTTTCCTTTTCTTTTTTTTTTCTGTTCATCCTTGAAGACATTAACTGAGACAGGTTATGAAAAATATAATGAGGTAATTGTAGCATGTGTGTGCACTGTGTGAGCATTAATGTTAGTGCTTTTTAGCTAAAGGTGTGTGTATAGTGCTAAAGTAACTGATTAGCATATATACATTACTGCTTGTTAAATTATAGTGTAGATGTTTGTCACAATAATTTACTCAATTCCTTTTTAACGGTGAAAATCATGACACATGATTTAATATCCATGGTTAAATCTGAGGATTTGAGGACGCTTTCTTTTAGTACATGACTTTCCTTTCTAAAAGTCATTCTTTCAACCTTTAGGGATATTAGCATGTTTTTTCTGATGTTTTCCCATCCCCTCCTTCACTTTTCTCTTCCAGAACAGAGACATTTCTTCATTTCTTATCGCTGTTATTTTACCAGGAGATTCCTGTAATGGGCTTATCCACTCTTGTCCATACTGTTTGTATGTTTAAATAGCCTTTTCCAAACAGACTAGCATTCATTCTGCCCGCACTGTGCCCTCACTGGAGGCAATTCAGCTGATTGAAATGCAGATTGTTGGCTGGCACAGTTTCAGTTGTGTTAATATTTTTAATATATTTGAGTATATTAAGATACGGTGAAGGGAAATTGTAATTTTTTTCTTATTGAAATTGGTAAAATCTTTATAAACCCTCACAATTAAAAAAAATCAATCATTTTTCTGTGTTTTTTTGGAGATGACAGATTATGAGCACTGGGGAGTGTGGTGCAAACATGGAAAAGGCTCAGCACGCAGCCAGTCGGCGCTGGCGTATGTAGAGCTGACCTAATGGGTCTGCCCAGATTTGAATGGATTGTTACTGAAAGATGCGGGATTGTCTGTACTGCTCTGTTTCAGCGGGCTTCTTAACTGTGAGGATTCTTACGCTAGCAGGGTATTTAAATTATTCTGTCGCGTATTTAAATTATCCCTTCTAGGTTAAGTGCTGGGAAACGGTGCAGACACCTGGGTGAGTAGGCTTTAGACCCTGGACTGCTATTTTGACTGAATGTCAGCTCTGTAGGAGCTGACAAGGCCCACATTGAGCCAGAACTTACTGAGTCAGTTTGGTGCCTTTTTCTTAAACAGGTCCAGGCTTAAAAGGCTTAGCAGGTTTAGACTATGTGAAAGAACCAATGGTTCTTGATCTCCTTCTGGAAGTTACATAGCTGTGCTCATAGAGGACAGTGTTGCACTGAAGATAACTCCATAGGGACAGACAGGCTCAGCAAAGAGTGATCTGCATCTTATTTCTATTTGTAGCATAAATTAATCCATAGTTTGGATAAACTGCCAACAGATAATTGAAAGTTGAGAGGGATAGGTAATTTCCTTTTTTAGATCTTGTGCATGAATAAAACTTTTGACAAAGAAAAATAAATCTCATGAGAGATTTATTTTTTATTTCTCACCTTTTGTTTTTGGCTCTAATGCATGGAAATAATGTATCGTTTGAGTACCTTGTTTTTACAATTCAGAATGATACATAACAATTGATTTAGTATGTTGGAGCTTGTTTTGTTTTGGTTTTGGTGTTCTTTGTTTTTTGGGTTTTTTTTTTTTAAAGTATTTTGGTACTCGGGGACTGCCAAAGAGGAAAAGTTGTCAATAAATAGTTTGCCATCGTGCTATTTGCAGTCCTATGCTGTTTTGGTCTTAGGTCTGCCCTACTGTGGACTTTCTCCATATGACCACATGACTAAATCTTCAGCCAGTATGACAGCTTCTTTTGAGGAGGAGGAGGTGGTGGTGGTGGTGGTGTGGTTATTATTACTGTCCCTGGGCTTCATGTGAGTAGGTGAAAATTTAAAAGAACTTAGTCTTCAGTGTTCTGGAGGGAGAAGTTAGTGTTACACCTTCTGCCTTCTTCCCCTTCTACTCCTCCCTTCCTGCCCCTCCACAAAAGAAGCATCTTTCAAGATAGAATTCTTTTTAAAGTCTGTCCTTAATGTTTTCTTTTTCTCTAGATCAAATGTTCTGAGTCATCTTCTGCAAGTCCTGCAATATTCCTCTTTTTCTATGTGCTCATAGTAAAAAGATTATTTTTTCTAATACCACATTATTACTTAACACTTATTTTAGGAAATAAAATATCATTTTTATGCAAAGATTTCAGTGTCAAAAACCTTTAAAATGGCAAAATATTTCATTCGTGAATTAATATGACTTACTTAGGGCAAAAGGGGCAGAAATGTATGAATGCATCCTGTTGTCATCCAAGTGGGGAAACAACTTGAAGCATCCATTCTAGCAGCACTCTTCTGTTGTCGGTTCTTTCATTTGAACTTTGTTCTAGTATTCACAGAAAATAAAGTACTGTGTGAAAATATCTTGAATACCAGCAAAAATGTTGGGTTTTTTTAGAGTCTGACAATTTTGTTAGGATGTAATAGAAGTGTTTTGATAATCGTTTATGAATTTGGTTCTTAAAAAAAGAAAAAGGCAGTCACTCATATATTTACTCAATTTTGTAAGTAATTTCCAGTGCCCAGCTGGTGCGGTGTTTGGCAGGAATAAAGTACTGAGTGAAGAAGAGGTGATGTAATATAATAGTCATCCTGGTTGTCAGGCAGGGCTAACGGGGAGGAAAGGGTTTAAAAGAACTCTAAAAATCAAACTATTTGCTCCTCCACCGAGGCTTTCTTAAATCATGGTTGAAGTAGATAGGAAGGATTTCCTCTTGCTTTTTGTTTATATTTTGGTTTTGATAACCCTGTGTTATGGTAATGACTTGCATTGAGTCCACTTTTATGGAAGAGTTTAATCGTGGACCTCTTATTTCGTGACTTCTAGTGTACATATCTATATCCAAGGCATAATGCCTGAATAATGTTTCACAGAAATGTTGGATGTTTTTCTAACATTGTTTCAGTTTATGTTCCAGTAAAGACTGATAGAACTACTTCTAGGTAAACCTGCTAAGAGAGTGAAAGGCTTAGCTACTACTACGTGTTAAATGCAATTACCTGCAAGACCTCTCTACAGCATAGAGAAGTTACTTGAACTATGTTAGGTAGAGACGGATGTGTATGTATCAATTTTGAGGGTTTTTCCCCCCCAGATAAAGTACACCTTGAATCTCTGACATCTATCCAGCAGGTGTCCTTTACATACTTCCTCTGTTGACACAGTCTTTCCACTTTGACTTTGAATAATGAGAAATGAGTGAGAATATGTTTGTGTCAGCATACACAGAAAATAAGAACTTTGAGATATTTTTTTATTATTATTCTTTTTTTGATGGTAGAATCAGTTTCAGTAAGTGGTGGGAAGGAAGGAAGGATCAACCAAGGTCAAATCTCTTACGTTTTTAGTGTGTGCTCAGGAAGGATGCTTTTATTCAGCGTGGACCATATTCCTCATGTACTGCTACTAATTTGTGGCTACAGAAGAGTGAATCTGGTTTGCTAAATTCCCATGTACGTGTGTGTCTAAGTTTTGATGTTCCTCTCTTCATATTTTGCATTGTTAATTTATTATTGTAAACATTCCATTTGGAGAGCTAAGCAAATAACTTACTGCTGAAGACTTCAATATGAGAGACCATCTCTTTGCTCACTGTTGTTTTAATGTAATTTCAGGAAATTAAAAAATTCATCAAAGGTGTTTCTGAGAAGATAAAAAAAACTCGGGACAAGTATGGCATTAATGACAATGGCACAACAGAGGTAAATAGTTTCAAGTGGGTCATTATGTAATTATTTTAAATCTTCATAAGCTATTGCTTTTCCAACTGCTATATTCTCTTTTCAGCCACGAGTGTTATATCAGTTGGATAGGATTACTCCAACACAACTAGAGAAGTTTCTAGAGACTTGTAGGGACAAATACATGAGGTAAGTGTTTAGCGTGGTACTTTCTCTCAATTTATCTCCCCCAACCCCCAATTCAGTATGTATTGCTTTGTTTGCAATCTAGGAGTGTATTTTGCTATTTTTACTGTATGAATGTTGGTTCTGTTGTGAATGCAATACAAATAATAAGAAATAGTTGGCCCCAATGACATAAACATTGCAAGACAAAGGTAGAATGCCAAAAAAAAAAAAAGGTATTGCCACCTACAGGTGGGCTTGTTAAGGCAGACATGTTCCCTTCCTTCCCCTCGTGCAGGACATTGTTCCATACCTCCAAAGAGTCCATGCAAAACAATGTCTGAATGGATCAGTTTCAAATCCATGTGAATCTTGATGGTTGTTCTTGATGTACACAGTCTGTGAAGAGTTATGTCACACTTTGTGCTATCATGTCTTGAGTATTGGTGGCCTTTTAATCTCTCTCCTATTAGTTTATTTAAAAAAACCACCAACCTTCTCATATATCTACCAGAATAGTTTCTGTCTTAACTTGCTTAGGATTTTTTGCCTCTCTGAGTTCTATGTCGTCTTCTATATTTTTTTATGAGAGAATTTCTTCATCAGGGCACAGATGGAGCCTGGTTCCGCAGTAGGAGCTCTTTGTGCACAGAGCATTGGTGAGCCTGGCACACAGATGACTCTGAAGACTTTCCATTTTGCTGGCGTAGCTTCAATGAACATTACTTTGGGTGTGCCAAGGATCAAAGAAATCATTAATGCTTCAAAGGCTATTAGGTACTAATGTTTTGTTTTGTTTCTTCCCTTTCCATAAGTAAAATCTGATGGATAAATTTGCAATATGCAATAGCATTTCCACGTTTCCAGTAATATACTAGACAACATTGAATCCATGGAATACCAAAACAAGAAAAATCCAATGTCTTTCCAACTAAGTGATACTTAGGACCAGAGAAGAGACAAGTTTTTTTTTTCTGAAAATGAAATGAGATAAAGTGGTTATGTATTAAGTTTAATATTCCATTAGGTGTCTCTCCTATGTTGTGAAACTTTCTGCTGCTTAGCAGTAGTTGAAGCGTACCTATACCTAGGTATCCATGAAGCCATACTTAAATAATACTAGAATACTGTACGCCATGAAAATAGTTGCTAGTTGTTGTGTTTACAAGCTCTCATGTGTGGGCTTGTTTTTACCAGCCTGAAGTACATGAATAATAATTTTCTTAAATGTCCCTGAGGAAGCTGAAGGTCTCTTTATGTTATGAAATGCTTCTCTAGATGATGAGATAGGTTCCATAAGGCAAGCTGTAGTTTTGCCATCTGTAATCTACTTGTGCAATTTCCTAACTGGTTTTTTTTTGGTGCGTGTTTATTCTTTGTAGCACCCCTATTATAACAGCACAGTTGGACAAAGATGATGATCCTGATTTTGCTCGTCTGGTTAAAGGAAGAATTGAGAAAACTTTATTAGGAGAGGTAGGAAAAACTGTATTATTTCTCACACTTTAAATGTAAACATTAGCCAACTGCTATGGGGCATTTTAACCATTTTCACATGCTAACTGTTTCGTCCTTATCTCTTAAAGATTTCAGAATATATTGAGGAAGTGTTTCTTCCAGATGATTGTTTCATCCTAGTGAAGCTGTCTTTAGAGCGCATTAGACTATTGAGATTAGAGGTGAGTTGTTCAGTTCTTATGCAGAATATGCTTTGGGTAAGTTCCGAAGGGTGTCTTAATCCTGTCTCAGAAACAGAAATCGGACCAGTGGAAGTTAAAAAAAGAAAGTGAACAAAAGATGTCCTGTGGCCACATTGCATCTGGATTTTGTTTTACCCTTTTTTTCCCTTGTAAAGTGGATAATTTTTCCTTTTTCTGGAAATGAGAGAACATACATTCATTTCTTGATGTCTTGCTTAATACAAAGATGCCATTTCTGTCCATTAGTTAACATATAGGCTAGTACCCTCAGCACAGGGTAGTATTTCATGCAATTTATTAGAGTAACAATTTTTGTTTATTTTTCTACTTTCTGCTTTCTTGTATTCTGTTGAAAGACTGCTGCGTGTATTTGAGCAGATTTACCTATGTTAAAAGAGATACCCTGATGTTTGCTGGCTGACTTTTGCACAGGTGAATGCAGAGACTGTGCGCTACTCTATTTGCATATCTAAACTCAGAGTAAAGCCTGGGGATGTTGCTGTCCATGGAGAAGCAGTTGTATGCGTGACCCCTCGTGAAAATAGCAAGAGTTCAATGTATTATGTATTGCAGTCCCTGAAGGAAGAACTACCAAAGGTAAAAACAAAGGCTGTCTCATGCTTTTGTGGGAGGTGATCAGTAATAAAAACTTGGGGTCCTATGGTGGGAAGACAAAATAATTCTATTCATTATTGATAATGAAGATAGTCTGAGTGCAAAGCTCTTAGATTGTGATGCTGCTGCTTTACAGGTGAAACTAAGCCTCTGTAACTAATCTTTATAAATAAAACTGAAGCCTCCATACTTTCCTTACAACATTTACTGAAGCATTCAGAGTGCAGCATTTGTACAGAATAGTTATATCTTCTTCCAGCTGCATCTAGAATTGAACCACCTGACAGTATCTGGCATTTTTGCAGCTTTCTGTGAGGAGGCTGTCTACTTTGGGTTTTAAAAATATTGGTAAGTGCATCTCTTTGCTGGCAGGACACTCTTTCAGTTGTGTGGACCTATCACCGTTCAGAGACTCAGGTCAGAGTGTGAGGATATCTGGCATAGAATGTAAAATGTAGGTAGTGAGTAAGGTTTACAGTACAGTGTGAATGTCACATTTGCACTAGTGTGTTTAAAAGCAGAAAATCTTATTTCGTATGTATTTTAATTAAGCATTTACTCCAAAGACTGGAGCTTCTAAATAGGTTTGAATGCTGATAAAGGGGGTTACCCTTTTATACTGCATTACTGTACACATCAAAGTTACTAGGGTTTTTTTCTTTTGTGAAGGTTGTAGTGCAAGGTATACCAGAGGTTTCCCGAGCCGTCATTCATATTGATGAACAAAGTGGAAAGGAAAAATATAAACTTCTAGTTGAAGGTGATAATCTGCGAGCTGTTATGGCTACTCATGGAGTGAAAGGAACGAAAACGTCCTCTAACAACACTTACGAGGTAATGTTGAAATGGATACTGTGGGGTTTTCCCCATAGCATCTTTATTACAAGTGCTTGTTTGTGCTCAAATGCAGCAGTTGATGTCTAATCAAGCCTGATTTCACAAATAGTTGTCAGAATGAATTAACACAAGAGAATAATTCGACTGGCAGCACTGTTCTCTTCAAAGAAGCTTTTTTCTATAAATATTTTTTAAATGGAGAATCGCAAAAGGGTAGTAATGGAAATGGAGTATTATCTGACATCAGATGGTGTTCGTTTCAGGAATATACTTGCTCCAAGCATTTGGTCCTTTATTAATCTGGCATAATCTCTTCTGTAGGTAGAGAAGACATTAGGAATTGAAGCTGCTCGGACAACCATTATCAATGAGATTCAATATACAATGGTGAACCATGGTATGAGCATTGACAGGAGACATGTTATGTTGCTGTCTGATCTAATGACTTACAAGGTTTGTACTATTGCTTTCTCTAAATGTTACATTGGCGTGTTTATACAAATTAATTTGAGAAGGATGGATGAGCTAGGGAGATGGAACTCAGTTACAGGTTTAAAGAATTGTAGGTTGTACTGACCAAATACTTTAGTTTGTATATCAAATGCTTAATTAATCTGCTTCTTGGGGAGGAGGGGGCATGGAAAAGGTCTAGTTCGACTGAAAACAAGTTGATACAACGAATAGGGAATCATAATTTCATATTGGAAATAGGAATCCTAAAAATTGTGGTATGAAAATCAACTGTTTGGGTAAACATGCCTGCAATTTAAGGCTTGCTGTGCAGAAAACCACATGGGGTGTGGTTCATAGCAGCTGCACTGTATGTAAGAGTCAAAGGATACAGACGTTACAAATAGAATCAGATTACACATAGAGCATGAACAGTCTTCCAGAACTTGTTAGTAGAAAATCCTCTATCTGTTCTTTATTGATTGCCTTTCTCTCCTTCACATCCAATGTGTTTTTTAGATTTGAGTACACTTATTGAAGTGAGACTTTCCACTTTGCCTGCCAGAGTGCAAGGGTTTAATTTGGGTAAAATGGATGAAGGAGTTCTGACTTCTCCCAACACTGTAGGGCTTTGTTGTACGGAGCTGCAGCAGTCCCCAGGGCTGGCTGCGTGGAGCTGCAACACAATAGTGGAAAAGGGCATCGGAGTGCAGTGTTTTACACTTGTTGGGCTCCTAGCATGCATTCTTTTGTCTGTAGTTCTGACTTGTGCTTCTGTGCACAGTGTGTTATAATCAGAATGTTTGTTTGAAACAGAGGCAGAAATAAAACAAGTTAGTCTTAAAAGCTAATTACTTTTTTTCTGGAGAGTGAAAAAATGAAGATTTAACATCTTCTGTAATCTCCTGGTAGCTGAAATCAGATTTATCAGTAGACAATAGGCCGTAGCTTCAGACCGCACTGAAGTTTGTAGCTCAGCAACTAGTAATAACTAGCTCACCGTAAGCATGGCCATGTTTCTTTCAATCATTACAATAGTCTTGCTTTAAAAAAATAACCATCTCCTAACCATTTATAACAGCTTCTGTTGTGTATGAATAATCACTTCTCTTTTAGTTAAATATTGATTACTAGCAAACTGTTAACCTTCAGGATGTTTAACTGTGAGGCAGCATGGTATGACGATGCTACATTGTAGACAGTAACCTTTTCACTTACTCTTTGTGTTTGTTAGAATAAAAACTATGTTTCTCGTGTTCACTTGGTTCGCTTCTTTAGCAAACATAACTGACCTCCAGCCACTATTGTGATAGTCTTTCTTTGGGTTTTTCCATCAACCAAGGGTGAAGTGCTGGGCATTACTAGGTTTGGACTGGCAAAAATGAAGGAAAGTGTGTTGATGCTGGCTTCTTTTGAAAAGACTGCAGACCATCTGTTTGACGCTGCCTACTTTGGACAGAAGGATTCTGTTTGTGGTAGGTATTGCAAATTCTCTTGCAGTTTGTTGTCCTTACCCAGCACCTGTAAACCTCTTCAAAGCATTGGATTTTTGCCATTGTTAAGCTTTCTGTTCAGCTTACATGTCAAAAACTTCACGTCTGAGGCTGATCCATACTTCTTGATCCTAGAAGTTTGGTGGATGTTTCTCTACTTCTCATCTCAATCAGGGATCTTGAAGTCAGTTGGACATTTGTTGTATGTTTCTTAAAGTAGACTTTTAGTAATTTGGTTTTACTTCTCCCCACGTAGCTCAGTGAAATACCAGGAAATTTGTTCCACTGTCAGTAGTTCTGTTTTTTCAATTTTGAAAGTTTGTGTATCTTAAGCACGCTGAGCTGATTAAGGCGTATAGTTCCCCATTCAGTATTTAGGTTTCATTTTCATTCCTACTGAAAATTAGGAAGACATATATGTCTCGGGTAGCATAGGTGAATATCATACTGTGCATAATGATTGGTTGTGATTTGTCAGTTGTACCTAGAAATAAACAGAACAGCAAAGTTCTTGACTTCTTCAGTTATTTCTGATCTAAATAGATAAAAATTATGTGTGTTGGTTTTTTTTAAATTAGAAGCCTTATTTATCAGTACTCCGTTCATTAACAGAACAGAGAAGATCCCTGTCCTGAGAAGCTTCTTTTTTAAATGTATCTGTTCTTCAGTTTTAAAATTAAGTTCATTAACATCCACTGAATCATCATCTCACTGAATTCATGAAAGAATCTGATAAGAGTTTAAAAATACAAGTGTACATGCACACAAATGCATGCATGCACATGTACGCACAGCCAAACAGAAAATTCAAATAGATGAGTTATGTCATTCTGTTTGTCTCTTAATTTTGCATTTCTGTCACGTACTCTAATATTTGGAATTGAAATTATTTTTCTTTTTTTTTAAACTCCTTTGCCCCCATTCCTCCCAGATTTTGTTCTCCTTTAAGCTAATACATACATTTTGGAATGATTTGTTAACAAGTCTATCTAGTAAGTTGAACAGAGAACAGGAGAAGTCAAGCAGCTTTCACCCTCTTCATCGTCTGTTTATGTAATGTGTACCATCCTGGAGCTGTAACCGCTCATTTGGAATTTCTGGGTGCTAATGAAGTATAAAAATACGAATGTATTATGTTAACGTTCACTAGCTTGTATGTATTTCTAGGTGGTCTTAGAAAGTGTAGTCAATTTCAAACAGCGCTTTGTGGATAGTATATTTGCTGAATTGCTGGAATCTTAGAAACCTTTGTATTACTAGTTTGTATTTTAAGAACTCTGCCACTTTCTGGCTGTCCAGCACTCCATGTGAGTGGGATTTTCTTTTTTTTTTTTTTTTTTCCNGTTATTTGTCCATGATTCCGTCAGAGATCCGATGGGAGACTGATTCCATCCTGGACAGTAAGGAAAAGAAAATGTTTTCTCAAAGTCCTCTCTGAGCTGGTAAAATCTTGTTTTGAATAATGTGGAAACCAAAGATCTTTGCATGTTGCCTTCTATATAAATGTTTTAGTTCAAATAAGGAAATAGAATGGACAAAACAGAAAATTGTTGTCTGTATTCCAAAACTGAAGAGCTGATATGGGCTTGCTTCTATGAAAAAGTGCCGTGCAGCTGCCTGACCTGGCCATCACTAGTTATCTCTTTGAATTGCTATGAAAAGACTCTTACACCCTCGTGGTTTTGCATCTCCAGAGCAGGAAGGAATTATAAATGTTGCCAAGAAAAATGAGTACATGCCCGAAATCAACTATAGGTGCTGAACTGAACGGCATCACAAATCAGCGCTTCTCCTGAACGTGTGGGTGTAGTTTTAGACCATGTGGCCTTTGAATCCCTTTTGTCTTGTAAGATGCCTTTTTTTCCCCCAACAGGATGGGGAAGAGCTGATTCCTGCTTTACATAAAGACAAGCATTTTCTTCTGAGAGTTGCTGATGCCATCTTTCAGTGGGCAGAGTGGGTTGAAACTAGAGCAGAGGGCGTACATCCAGTTCCAGCAGCATCCACTGTAGATGCAGAATCAGCAGGCAGTGCTACTGTCTGCAAGCCACTGCTTAGAGAGATAGTCGGTTTACCTTTCTGTCCCCTTCCCAAGGAGTAGCCAACAGCACTCTTGTTTCTAATTGAAGAGTGGGAACTGACAGCTACAGATCACTGCTGTGATAATCATTTATGAGGAGGTGGTCTGGAAGGGAAGTGTCAAGAATATACTCTGCAATAAGAGCAGTATGACTGGCTTCATCTCTATCTAGCTTCTTCCAGCTGAAAGCGAGAGCAACCGTTCATAGCTGTCAGCCAGATGATTACATCTGCAATAGATTCTATTGATTGTGTTACAAGACTGCACCAGAGAAGTCTTGGATGGTCATTAGAGCGGGGTGTGCTGTCCTGGCAGTTGTTCTGCCATCATCAACATCGTTGTCTTCACCCACCCGCAACGGTTGTCATTGGCCCCTACTATATGTTAATCTGAGCAGATATAGGACATACACTTGGTCGTTACAGTGGCATGTTCTGTCTGAACATTTTCTGCTGTACATGACTGCTGTCAGATGCTGCAAACTATTACTCTGTCCGTGAGGTGAAAGAGAGGTGGGGAGGAAGGGCTCCTGGTTGTACATATGGAAGTATTACAAGGGAAGAAGGATTCCCAAAATCCAAATGCAATTTCCATGGTTCAGAAGTCGTCTCAGCTTGAAAGGTTATTGTGCAAAACCAGGTTAGGTTTATTTTTTTAGGTGTTAGAAAAGTATTTCCTTTATCAATTGTAACCTGCGTGCTGTAGGGGCTGTACAAAGTAGTGATGTGCTTCTTTCACTGGGAAGCTGCAGGGGTTTCAGGGAAACTTGGCCACATTTGGCTGAAGTCTTAGCACTGAGTCAGAGAATGAATATGAAGTGACTTTGCCTTGCATCTTCTGCTATTGGCACTCAGTAGAATGCGGCTTCTCTGAAAACAAACCTTCTGAAGCTCTTTCATTGCTAGAGAAGGTGTTTAGGTTAGGTTGAATTTTTCCTAGCTATCTAGAATGTAAGTAACAGCGATTAAATAACATACTGATCTGATGACTAACATGTAATTTATCTAGCGAAGAGGCCTTATGGTCCAACACATGTGAACCACCACATGTGTGGTTCAAGGAGATTTGATAGGCAATGCATACAGAATGGGCAAATGAAAATAGTTTTGTAAATCCACGCTCTTTAGATGTTGAACATGTTTTGATTTTTTTTTTTTTTTTCCCCCCTCCCCTAGGTGTTTCCGAGTGCATCATCATGGGAATTCCGATGAATATTGGAACAGGACTCTTTAAACTGCTGCACAAAGCAGACAAAGAATCAACCCCTCCTAGGAGGCCTCTGATATTTGATAATAATGAATTTCATATTCCCATTGTTACATAGCACTTGGACATAATGCACTATAGCAAAACAAGGAATAGGAAGAAAACATCATTTAATTAAGAAACATGCATTATCAGTTCTGTGTGTCTTAACAACGGGGAATTGGTAAGTGAAATACCATCAGAAGAATTGCCCAGTTGTTTACCCGATTGTTAGTACAGACCCTGAAAGGAGTGGCTTCTCTGCACCAAAGAGTGGAAATAAATTTAAATTGGATTTTGGCTGATAAAATTTTCTTTTGTGTGCTAGAATTAGTCCTTTGTGTTAATGTTAATGTGTGGAAGTTGTTATTAACTCAGTGTTAGACCAGTGTATTCAGATGTGATTTAAAAAAACCCAACACAGAGCTGCAGGAGTTGTGTGAGCTTGCACAGAATCCAACAGGAGCTGCAGAGGTGAATCTAGCTCTTAAGAACAGAGACTTCAGACTGCCTGAACTGAGTCCTTGATCGATTGATGCTGAGTTAAACTTCAGGAGTGCTGTTAAAATGGTTTGAAATGTTTGCTCTTTGCTTGATTTTTTTTTTTTTATTTTTTATTCATTTGTCCCAAGGGATTATGGAGTAAATGGTTTTTCTCCCCAGGATTCTGCTTTGGGGTCTACCTACGAGAAGCTGCAGATTGTAAAGCTGTTGGTAAATTCTGAGAAGACTGTTATGAGAACATTACAGATTACAAATAGTTTTTCGTATTATAGCAGCTGTTATATAGCAGCTCGAATCTGTAATTTACAGCAGTCTTGGTTTTGGGAAAGTTGTGTAATTGAGCAAGGTCATCTGAACAACCTAGTTTTATTTTAACATATAAAGTACAACTAGAAAGGAAACTGTTTACCTGCATGGACATGAAATAATTTGAAAGTATTTTAATCTTTAGCGTGCTAAAGCAGTTTCAGAATGAGTATACATTTTTAAATTGTTTCAATGTTCTATGTTTAAATTCACTCTGGTGCTATGGAGGGAAAGTCTCTTAGTGGTTTTTTGTCAGCAGCGTTTGGATATTCTGTGTGCTCAGAACATGGGTCGAGGTCGGAGAGAAAAAAGCTGAAGTTGTGCACTAATGAAGTAAAAGCAGGCTGCTGAATGATCTGGCATTTGAGAATGAATGAGTTTGTGCTGCAGTTTGTCTTCATGTAGCAACCAAAAGAAAAGCGTGAAGCTACGTTCAGAGAATGTAAATCTGTTATTTTAAGATGCCACTGTGGTTATTTTTTAAATCATCCTCCGTGCAGAGATGAACTAATGTGAAATTCAATATTCTCCAATTATTTTGTATTTTCAATGTGATACTAAGACGTACTTCTGCCTAGATTTTGGCAGGGTAAAGATTAAGAATGTAATGCATTTAGTATCTGCTTTAAAAGCCATATATATTTTGCTATCTCCCTTTTAACAATAGAAATTTCAGACTAAATTCAAATTTTCTTTGTGATCTCAGTGAGACTGCCACTTACAGATTTGTCTGTATAGAAGTCTAGCTTTACAGGTTGGGGCCAAATGGAGAGAAAGCCCATAAATCTTTCCTGTGCATAAGTACTTCATTTTATCATGGGAAGTTCTACTGAAAG
>RSEF01000006.1:13881494-13914635 GCA_003993805.1 Himantopus leucocephalus | reverse complement strand
GGCCGTGTTAAAAACACGGGACGGTGATGCTGAGAGGTGCAAGAGACCGCTGCTTAGGTCTGGAAAGAATACGAAACAGGCGGTCTTCTCTGTGTACGGACGGCTGAAAACAGCAAGATCTATGAAAGATGACTTCTGCTTTAACGTCTGTACCTTTGTTAGTTCTCATCATATGTGTAACTCGATTCACAGCGGTCTTTTGAGCGAGAACGCGGTACTGACTGGCTGCGCTTAGAGATTCTGTTGGCCATGAGCTTCTTTGATACAGCGTTGTCTCCACCACCACTGTTTCTTCTACTTACCTGTAACGCCACTGCGTGCATCACGTGGTAAAAGGCGTTTCTTCATCCAAACAGTCCGTCGTGTGAGTCCAAACCTGCGGCATCGCGTTCCTTGTGGAAGCAATGATGGTAGGTGTGCCTGACGTTGCGCAGGAACACGGCGGTCTCTGCAGGTGTTGAGGATAGAGGGAAGAAGAAAGCTGAAAAGACAGGGAATGCCAAGGTAAGCGAGGGGGGATGGAAGCAGAGTAGAGTGGAAGTTCATGTCTTTTTGGGGGGGCAAACAGAAAGGTGGCAGCGCGGCAAAGTGACACACAGGTATTCGTAACCTCTACAGGGAGCCCCAGTGAAGTGATGGAAATAGCTGGAAAAAGGATGTGTATTCCCGAGAACTCAGATTTCATCATTTGTGCTGGAGATTACTGCCACTGGCTCTGACAACTGGTAGCTAAATCATCATTCATTCATTAGATGACTATTAATAATGAGTAATGACTCTGAATTATTTCCTTCGGTTACTTTATCTGTTTGGTTATAACACTTTTTCAACCAACTGTACACAGTTACAGCTCCTTAAGCACAGCGATGTGCTACAGTTGCGTGTAAAAACTGCTGTGCGTGTTGGGTTCTGGTACAGCCCACGCGGAAGAGCAGATCTATAATTGGGGGGGTGGTGGAAATAGGACTCTCTCTTTTAGTGTTGATACCTGCGGTTAGATCAGAAGCATTCCTGGAAAATCCTTATTCGAGGGGGTTTTAATAATATGTAAGTCCCGCTACTGGGCCAAGATACAGAAATTACAGCAATTAAATTCCTAGTGCGGTGTCTCCCACTAGAAGAGAGGCTACAACAGGTGTGAATTGAAGGTCGGATGGATAATTCAGTAAAGTTTGAAAAGGAAAGCTATCCTATATAGATTTTGTTGTTGTTGTTGTTGTTAAAAAAAGACACCTGTTTGCAATGAACGTCTGCCATCACGGTGCGGTGATGTTGTTGGTTTCAAAGCTGGATGGTGCTGAGCAGTTTTAGTCCGTGGACGCAGGTGCCTCTGTGACTGTGGCTTTCACGGTCCACAGAAAGCTGGGGTACCACACAGGGTTCCTCTCTCCTCCGCGGTGGCTATGTTTTGTCGGTCGGAGACGTTGTTGCCCAGAAATGAAGCCGTTACGAAAGCAGCAGGTATCTGGATTATTAACCGCAGGCATTTTATTCTCCTTTTTGTGACAACGGGTGTTGGCTGGGTAATCTTTCAAGACGTGTGGCAATTGTATCTGCATGCACCCCTTTTAAATGTTAAATTGTGCAGATTTTTAAAAGCAAAATAAAGAAAATTTGTTGCTAAGAAATGCCAAAGCAGTAGCGAGAGGTAAACTTCAGGGCTCCCAGAAAATGCCGGAATTAGGCGTGAGACTTAAAAATTATTTGACTTGATCTATTATTCAGGGTTTTGTTGGTTTCTGAGAAGAATTCGTTAGCGGTGTGGTGTGATTCATCCCCGTTTGTAACGCTGCGATACTGTTTTCTCTTCTGTTACCCTCGTATAGGAGTTGCTTCTTGAAGTCTCCTTTTCTACAGACTGTCGTCCTTCAGCCCGCGCAGTACACAGTCACAGGCAGGGGATCCTTGGGCCCAGGCTGATTCACAGCGTCTCCGTTGTAAACTGCGGATTGTCTTTGGAGTGACGAGGACTGCCTTGGCCGTATCACGGTGCGGGCTTGAAGCACCAGCAGTGACACTGCGTGACTGGTTGGTGCAGGACACAGCGGGCAAGGCATCTCTTTCGTGCACGCACCGGACGGAAGGACGGACGCTCCTCGCTCCTTACTCCACCCAACCCCAGCACTTTTCCAACGCAGTGATGCTAAAATGTTTGCTGTATGTGTAGGTACCTTGACAAGCCCACACAACACCTCGTTCCCTTTCCTGTAGGCCATTCTTCCAGATTTTCAGCTCATGCAGGTATCTTCCACTTACATCAGAGATTTCCTTTAAACTCCCGTATTTAAGAAGATATTTAGTTCTTCTGACTTATGCCACTGCTGTGCATTTTCTAGTTCCCCTTTACGTTTATTTCTTTCTCCTTGTCCTTGTTTCTCACACAGATTCCTCCCTTCTGGGCCCGAAGTGACTGTCACTGCTGGTGACACCGCTTCCCCGCAGCAGCGCTATGTCAACCGTACTACGCCACTGGCTGGCTTCAGCTCAGCCATGCAAGGTCACTGGGAGCCTTTGCCTGGAGGATAATTAAACCACTCAAGGAAAAAACATCTCCTCAGCACATCTGGAGGTGGAAATTTACTGCCATCAAAATTACAATTATGGTCAAATAACTTTTGAAAAAAATGACCTTATTATATAAGGGAACGTATTCGTACTTTAAGCTGAAGTGAAAGGCATCCCTGCTTCGTGTGCCTCTTTGTCAGCACTGTTTAATTCTCCACTTACTTTTCTCTTCAGCCCGCTTCTCGTCCTTCCCGCTTACCTGACTCCGATGCTGTTTCCCTTGCTTGTGTTCGTATGTACCCTGTGGAGAATAAAAATACGGCGAAGCGGTGATCAGCACAGCAGCTTGGGAGGTAGTTGGCACACGTAGAATCCGTTAACTCTTGCTGCCGCGCACTTGTACGACCTAGGGAAATCTTTAGGCTCTCTGTACTCTAGATTCAGTCTGTTAAATGATAATAGTCTCTCCTTAGGAACGTGGTTGTGAGAGGAGATGACAGAATCATCGAAGTGGCATGTACTTCTCTTCCTAGGTTTCTATTGCAGGGATGTGTGGATTGAACAACGTGATTAGCATCTGCCGCGTATAGTTCTTCTTATTCTTTCATCATCCAAAGAAAGCGGAAAAAGGCTGGAAGTTGCTGCTCTTGAAGTCAGCTGCAAGACAGACACTGACTTCAGCAGGAAAAGGAGAGGGCAAAGCAGTGAGGTTCTTCGCTGCCATTAATATTCTTGGAGGGGGAGAGTGGCAGCTCTGAGGATGAGTTAAGGGAAAAAAATTCTAACAGTACAAATAGACCATGGTAGAAAGGATAATATTTGGCTTGCCTTGCTGATGAAGCGTATTTATCCTTCATGGAATATCGCTAGCAGACTTGGAGACTTCTTATTTCAGTTATTCTTCTGCCACAGTATTTTTATTACCAAATTGGGGCTTAATCCAAGTCCCCTGGAAACCAATTAGAGAACTCTAACCCGGCAGAACTGGATAAGCTTTGATATATGCATTGTATTAAATATTTCTATCCGTCAAACTCCCACCAGTTAATGCATCTTTATAAGTTTCAAACAGTTGCACAACGCTTCCCTAAACGCCATTGCTGCAGACTCGATCCAGAAAGAATCAGTTTAACCTAAATCGTTTTTAAGGCTGCCGTGCTGCTCAGGACTTGCTCTCAGACGGTTCTGCTTATTCTGGGCCACGCTGTGTATGTTCTTTTCCATTTAGTATTGAGGTGGGGATTTGCTGTTTGTTTGGGGAGTTGTTTTTTCGTTTGTCATTCAATTCTGACAAATCTTGGCCCGTATAATAATTTTAAGTTCTAAATTACTTCCAAGGCATTTTTCCTTTAAAAAATCCTAGTCAACTTGAACTGTTTAATTTTTACATTTGTGTTATGAGGGGAAAAAAATACAGATGTGTTGAAGACTTGTGGCTCAGTTTAAACTGGATGACCAAACCTTGTGGAAGCTGGTAATGCAGCTGCCGCTGTGCCAAGCTGAGACATTATTTCATTCTGGAAGTCTCCGATGGCTTTCCCATCCCTGCCAAGCCATGTAGGCTGGCGCAGAGACTGTATTCCTTTTGCAGGGTAACTTAGGAGTTACTGCGTTTCGCGTTAGCTACTGGTTTCAGATCTGACTTCAGTCAAGTCCAGTATTTTTTGTCACGTTAAATACTCCTCAGTCTTTAGTTGCGTCTTGGCGCATAGTCTGCTTTGCCGAAGCAAATGGACTATAGCAAGTTGTACAAGGGTTTCTCTTTGACTTTATTCTCACTGTAGTCCCAGTCTTGTGTTTATCTCCTACAAAAACTATTTTCCCCCTCCCGCCCAAGGAACATCCCGCCATGTTAAAAGTAAGAATTTCTTCTCAAATCAGAAGCGTATGGATTTTATGCAGTATTTATGTAAACAGAAACCAATGTATCGCTGTCAAATAGCAGTTAAAGTCTTAGCTACGGGCATGACACACAGGATCTGCTTGAAGACCAGCGTATTTTTCAACCTCCTGACCATCTCCATTTGTCTGGTCTTCACAAAGACTCGTAGAACGGTGCACAATTAATGGAAGTGCGCTAGAAATGCTTCTCCTATATCATAAAGCAGATGAATTCAGAATGCTAGAGCGTTTCGTTATGAAGCAATAATAATCCCCTCCAGCTGGATGCTTCCCATAATCCTGTCCATCTGCTTCCACGCATGATAAGCTTCTGAAGTCCAACCAAATCTGAGTATTGGTCTATTCTTGTATGCAGATCTGCTTGGTACTGGTTTTTTTCAGGAGCTGGGCTGCCACTTCTGTTCCTGCCTTAGTTTAAACATTGTAAAACGGATGAGCTGTGGGACTAGCTCTTCAGGCGGCCGTGGGAAAAACAGGCGTGGCACAGGTATTTAGGGAAACACGGAGAACCGCGGCTGCATGCGGATCTGTCTCTGTTTCCTCAGGCAGCTCTTTGGGCTTGAACTGGAGATACCTGGGCTGCCCTGGAGCTTTCAAGGATTATTGGCTTCTATTTAGCATCGGGAGCCCATTTCTTCAAGTCGGGCTGTCCCATAATTAAAGCACTGCCCCATGCTCACCACCTGTAACAGTGTGCGTTTCTGCGCGGCTCAGGCAGTGCTGCCCGTGGCTCTGCGCGCATTCTGCCCCCAAGTCTTTCTGAAGCTCTGCTTTGTCATTTCTGCCTGTTAGGCATGACGAGATGCTTTTTGGCTCCTCCTATACCCATCAGGCTAACATCTGACAGGAACGATATTCTAGCAAAACAACTTCCCTCTCTCTGGCTGCATTTCTTTTTAACATACTACATTTTCTAGTGGTAGAATAAAATGTGTATATTTTGGTAGATAATGAGTAAGACATCTGAACCAAAGCCCTATAAAATCAATGGGAGGATCACTGTTGTCTGCAGAGCGTCTTGGACTAATCCCGAGGTCCTTGCATTGACTTGGAGACCCTCAAAAACTCACCTTGTAACTGAGATTTATGTAACTTAAAGCCTTGCGTCTCAGTGAGCAAGGGAACTGCTTGCTGTTAAAAGTATGTATATATTTCATATATGAAATGAAACATAAGAAAGTACCTTCCCTTCTTCAAGAGCCTTTAGATTCAAATCCGGTTTGAAAGTGCTCATTGCTGACAGGAAAAAAAAAAACGAAGACGGTGAAACTGTGCCGAGGCTTAGTCTGGAGTCCTTACTGTTACATTTGTCTGTCACCTTCAACTGCAGTTTGGGTTTTCTCTTACAAATTCCCAGCTTGTGCATGGCTAGTTGACAGAAGTTACCCAGGGATGCTCCGGGCACCCAGTTGCTTTTATCTCCCCATTAGCGCTAAAAGAAGTAGAGCAAATGATTGGTATACGTAGCCTCTCTTGGCTTGACTTGAAAACTGACCTAGAAACTAAACCAATAACAAACTGCAAGCAACAGCTTTTAAAGGGGCTGTTTAACATCTGCTCGCTTGTAGAATTTACCCACATCACAAGTCAGCCCAGTCTCTCAAAGAAAATTAAATCGCCCCCCAGTTCTGTTGCAAACAGACGGGTACTTGGGATGCGCTAGCAGGGCACCTTCCCTTCGGAAGCTGAAACTCTCTCAGCCCTGTAGGGTCACCACTGATGCGCCTCCGTAGTATTGCCGGTTTTCTTCTGCCATCTGCTTTTGGAAGCACTTGTCTGAGAAACAGAAGTGATTGTGTGTATGCACAGCTCCAGGAGGAGCCAATTTACTTACCCTTTTCTCCGCCCCCCCCCAACAGCAGCTCCCTCGGTCCGCAGCTTCAGTAGGATCACTGAGGACCTCCGGACTTACGGGCACAGCCCGTTCNGGTATTCTGCCCCAGAGGAAGGTCTTTTCTTCCTCTTTTAACAACCAAATCTTTAGTTTCTTAAGTAATTTTTTTTTTAATTTGCTTTTTCAACAGCCCTGGGGAAACTTAAAGCCCTCAGCAGACAGGGTGTTTTCTTTCTATTGAAGCTGACCGAAATAACTGTCTGATCATCTTCATTTTAATTTGAATTACCAGTTCAGCCCCTGCACAGAGTAGGAATGGGCCAAAATAATTACTGTCTGAAAACTGCCCAGTGCAGTGCAAGACGAAATGACAAATAGGTTTTAAGGTCACAGAAAAATAAAAGCAATACAACGCTGTGGTCTGCTTTCCTTCGTACCGTATGTCGTAGGAGCGCACTTAAGAAAGAGTGAACGCTATTTTCTGGAGTTCGTGGTTAAACGTTTTTAGGAAGACAAATGATCCTTGTGCTTCTGTATGAGTCCAACAGCAGCTCCCTCGGTCCGCAGCTTCGGTAGGATCACTGAGGACCTCCGGACTTACGGGCACAGCCCGTTCCTGGAAGCGATACTGCCAGGCGAAATATGTTGCCTGGGCAGTGCCTGGAGTGCTCACGTTATGTTTGGGTTGGGGTTTTTTTTTTTTTCCCCTTTTTATGTGTAAACGAGGTTTTTTTGATCTGCTGGCCCATTAGACCAGCACCTTCCTATCCTGAAAATGCTAATTAAGTGTCAATCAGTTACACCAATCTGGGGGGAAAAAAAAAAAAGCTTCTATTGAGAACTGCTTAGCTGCTAGTGTTTCATGTAACGCCTATTACAAAATCTCCATGCTGTTTACTTTCTATCTTGGCAGCTCCAATCTTAATTTGGTGATGGTATTTTTCATATACCTGTCCTGGAGACTGTATAATCTTCCTTCCCAGGATCCACACCGTGTTGTCAGCTTCCAGTAACTTACTGTAAATCTCTCGATATTTTTCTCTAAACCCTTAGGTGCTTGGATCACATGATGACGTGAGAAGCTTAGCTTTCCTTGCAAAACTGTTTCTAGCATACATGGCTGCCAACGAAGCTTGAAGACCTGTATCCTGAGGGCTCCAAAACCAAACAGCAAGTAAAACGTCTCCCGTGTATTTAAAAATAATAGAAAAAAAAAAACCAACCCTCCTGATGGTAAAGAAAATCCTCTACTTTTGGCCATTAGAATTTTTGACTGGTTCAGACTGATGATACTGAGGAAGGGTTTTGCCAGTAACCCTACAGCAGCAGAGCTCTGTGTGACTCGGGCAGCAGTAAGCAGGTAGGTGCGGAGAAGGAGGAGGTATTTGAGAACGACTGACAGGTATTTTTTGCACAGAAGACTACTGTACTATTAAAGTGAGCATGAGAAATCTCTTGGAAAGCCCCGATGTTTCTAAAGGGTGCCTTATCAGAAAATACCAACCTAAAACAAGACAACAGTGTCACTCAGTGTGTGGACGACCGATACAGAATAACAAATCTCATCACCTAACGGCTTTTGGAAGCAGAGATTTTGCAAGACAGAAGAGCAGTCACGGGGTGCAGCCCCTGCCATTGCAGGTGCAACATAAAAACTCTTATTATATAGTATAAAACTCTTATTGAAATCCATCTTGAAGGCAAGTAGGCTTTTCTCTGCTGTTTCTTTGTCCACTTTCTTTTTCTCTTCTTCCTCTTTCCCTTTCCCGCTTGATTGTCACAATGTTCAGAGTCGTCTTGGTTTCAGCCTGAAGTTCTCTGATCTGTATGGAAGATAGACTTTCACAGTGCAAACTATGTGCCGGATTACGTGAATTTGAATCTCTTTTTAGTTCCTAATGCGAACGTATGACACGACATTATATTTCAGGAAATGTGCTGAGTTTGCATACAGAAGCATGATGATCATTGCATAATAGAAACGGTGTATTGGCAATTATGGAATTGTATTAATGGTTGAATCCTGCTCTCGCTGCTCTTGATTCTGATCGTAATATTTTCAAATGCTTGCATGTTTGCTATTTTTTTGTGTTGTAGTTACTATTGTGGCATTTGCTGGGATTTCATATAGCGCACAGAGTTATATGGACTTAGAACAAAACCCGCCTTCAGCCACAGGACTGTGGCCTGCTGAAACCTAATGCTGGTGCTGAGGGTGATCCTGTCCTCCCAACAGAACATTCTGTAAGATAAGGACTTAAAAGTACTTCGCTGCCCCCATCTTAAATCTACAGAGGGAGGTTTTTCAGAGGCAGATATAGCAAGCAGATACCCAACTTTCAAATTCCAATTTCTGCTCTTGAAAATCATCCCCAAGGTCTGATGCCTTCTTAAGCCTTGCACGTTTTATCTGTGTTTGAAAGACGCCGCTTCTGCGTGGCAACAATAGTGTTTCTCCTTTTCTTTCTGAAAAGAAGATACAAAGTTGAATGAAAAAACTCCCAGCTTCTGTCTCCATGTTCCCATCTTCTGCCCCAAATTTTTCTCAGACTTCCCAGGCACAGGTATTGCTAGCCTAATATGCTCACTCACAAAGTCAATGTTTTTTTCTAATGCCCAAAGCATACAGTAGCCTAGTTTCTACATCTTAAATAAAAAATAAAATTAAAAAAAAGAGTTGGAAAGCTTTTCCAAAGCTTTGAAAAATCTGCTGACCTTTTCCTGTTAATTTGTCAAGCTGTGGTTTGAATCCAATTTTACACAAGCACCCATGGCAGCCTGTGTCAGAGTTCCATTTTTAATTACATGTTTTTAAATCCTTCCTTTTATTTGGTCTAAACAAGCAAACAAAAAACCTGCCTTCTTTTTGGTACTCTGATAAACACCGGATTGATTCTTGCGTAGTCTGTGCAAGTTGTAGACTTCAATTCATTTCAGGGATCTGTCTTTGATTAACATAGATTTTAGTCGTGCAAATTTATTCCACAGATACTCTTTTTTTTTTCTGAAAACTTGGCGGGGGAACCAAAGGGTTTTGCCTGTTTTCTGGTTTTTCCTCTTGGGGGGGCGGGGAGAGAAAGGAATTAATTGAAAATTGTTTTTGCTTCTTATTTTGGCAATAGGATTGTAGATTCTGGGGTACTGTGACGATCTGAATTTTGGTCACTTCATAAACTTTGGGCATAATAGATTGGCATGTGTTTCATAGTTTGAGCCTTCAGAGATGACATATATGCCTGTGTCTCATGACTTGCTGGGGAAGGTCGAAAGTGAGTCAAGCAGTTGAGACTTGGACCAGCAAGGTCCCCCTCCTGCACAGGCGGTTGCCTGCCGGTCGGACCCATGGCACAGAGTAATTGATCCCGGCAACGAGAAATTTATCTGAGGGCAAAGAAGACTTGCTCTTTGCAAGAAAAATGGAGTGTAAGGACTCAGNAAAGAAGACTTGCCCTTTGCAAGAAAAATGGAGTGTAAGGACTCAGATATGACAAAAAGATAGAAACTGCATTGCTGGAAAGAAAGAAACCTGATACGAGAGGGATTTACCTGCTACCTGGCACCGCCTGAGCAACGCAATAGGAGGTGTGGGTCTGCAAATGAGGAGGAGGAGGAGGAGAAGTGCAAATGAAAGGCGTGGCGGGCATTGCAGGATGAGAAGACTGATGTTTTATTTGGAAGAGAAGGCAAAGGACTAAGACACTCATTTGGGAAAGGCAGGAGTAAATCGAGTCCAGAGCAACCACTTGCCGAGGCACGTCTCCCTCTAGACTTTGGAAAGGGACTCGGGATAGCCGAGCTATGCCCTGCCCGAACGATGCCATTCCTGTGTTACTGCAACGCCTGGTGAAGAGAGCCTCTCGGAGTGCTGAGTCAGGCAGACGATGAAAATAAAGATCAGTGTTTATTATTTCAAGTAGCGGAGGACTGCTGCGTGGATCTAAAGTACGGCTCTTATCGTAATTCCTGGTAATGTAATTTGTTGGTTTGTTTCCTTTTCTTTACAGGAAACCATCTAAGCACACACACAATAAAACAATATTGCTAAAGGACTGCTGAGATTAGAAAGTCTTAAAAACTGGGAAATACTTGAATAATCTGTGCAGTCTTTGTTCAGTCTTCTTGCACATTTGCCTTACGAAAGCTTTCAGTTGTGTGACACCTTGCCCCATCTTCTGTTGCAGGCAGAGAAGGGGACTGGCGCCGGCTGAGCGCAGTGGTGTCTGCTTCAGCTGTGCACTAGGTGACAAAAGGCAGATTTCACTTCTTACCAGTAGTTTTTTGCTCTGTTCTGTTTCAACCTCCTTTTGCTGAGTTGAAGACAACAATTGATGCATACCGGTGTTAACTAGTATTTCCGGAATGTATGATCACTTTACTGGCTGAACTTTGCCCAACATATTGGAGACAAATAGGCACACTTTCTGATAAATTGAAATAGTACAGAAATAATCCAATTTGCAGGAATTTAAGGTGTTATTCATTAGCCAACAAAGCTAATCTCCGTATATTTTGTCTAGTGAAGAATGTTGCTAAGAAAACCATGGATGCAAAACTAGAAGTGAATCTACAAGAGACAATGGCCCAAATGTGAAAAAACTTGTTTCAAAACCATGCCATACTTTCAAGTATTGTTTTAAATAATGACTTTTAAAGTTGAGAAAAATCCCTAAGTCCCTTTATTCTGTATCTGCCTCCACTAACAGCAGTAGAATGCGTACCGTGATTATGCGCGTAACCCGAGACTGTTTTCACATATGAGAGACATCATCATCATCATCTGTTCAACCACATAATGTGACTTGAAACTCAGTTCACCACCTGAATTCTCCAAATGGGTGTGTTAACAGCAGATTTTAGGGAATAATTGCTTCCCCTTGTACCTCACTGAATCCAGCTCTCTGGACACTAAATAAAGCATATGAGCGTTTGGACAGGAGGCCTTCAGATAATTTCAGTTGCTACTAGCTGTAATGGGGTTAACACAAATACCGCCAATGCTCTTTCCGTGTCATTACAGCCACCGTCATTTTTGCAGGATCTCAGAAACATACCTACAACTCTTTCCATATAAAAGGTGAATTTAAGACGATAATTGCTCGCGGTCGTTCTGCAGTCTGCGCCCCTAGCTCTTTGCAAACTAAGGTACCGCCGGGTGCAAGTGATGTTGGCACTGTTCACCTCCAGGCAGAAAAGTTGTTCTTCTCCTTTTTCTTTGCTGAACAACTCCATCCTGCTGCTGCTGGGTACCGGTGTGTCTGTGGGTAACCACCTGGTCCCGGGTTATTCACGAGATGCTGATGAAACTGCATTGGGAGGGAAGACGAGCCAACAGATAATACCAATGTTTACATCTTTTGTTTGAAAACTTTCTTTTTTTTTGCAAATTCTAATGGACAAAGCCCCAGACGGCCTGTCACCGGTCGCGTGTTTTGCTTTTCTCCGGCTCAGGATGAAACCCATCTCGCCGACCCCTGTAGACCCCGACCCCGGCCCCGGGCCCCCCCCCGGCCCCTCCGGGCTCCCCCGGGCTGGGGAATGCCGGCAGCCCCCGGCCCCGCCGCCGGGGAGGAGCGCCGCCCCGCCGCCGCGGAGCCTTTGTCTCGCCGCCGAGACAACCGGGGGCCGCTCACCCCCTTCCCGCCCCGGGCGAAGCCCCGCGGCCCCGGAGGGAGGCGCTGAGGGGGGGAAGCTCCCGCCAGGCCGCCCCGCACCGCGGGCCCGTCCCCGCCGGCCCGCCCCACCCGGCTGCCGGCGCCCCGCCTCCGCGCCCCACAGGGGCCGGCGGGGAGCCCCTGACTGACGGCCGGGGGGGCGGGCGGCGACCGGGGCCGGGGCCGGGGGAGAGGCTGCCGCTGCGGCGGGAGGCGCGGAGCGGAGCGGGCGGGCAATGCGCTGCCGCAGCTCCGTCTCGGCGCAGGCGGCAGCCTTGTGCAACCAATATGGCTGCGTGCGCCCGCGAATGAAAAGGAGGCGCCCGGAGCTGAAGCCGTCTCCCCCCACCCACACCACCACCCCCCTCCTCCTCCTCCTCCTCCTCCTCGCCCCGCGGCCGTGTGGCCTGTAGCGAGCGGAGGAGAGAAGTTGTCCGGGCTGCCCCGTGAGGGGGGTGGGGGGTGCCCGGCAGGCGGCGGCGGCCCTTCCCGCAGCTCCTGCTCCCGCCTGTCCCCCTCCCGGGGGCAGGGAAGAGGAGGAGGAGGAGGAGGAGAAGTTGTTTCGCCGCCCGGGGGGGCGGAAAGGAGGCGAGAGGGGCGCCAGCTGGAGGAGGAAGAGGAGCAGCAGCAGCCCCTGACGGCGGCTCGTCCCCCGCCCGCCTGAGAGGGAGCGCGGCGGTGGCTCCCGGCCCGGAGGAGGAGGAGGAGGAAGAGGCAAAGCCGCCCTCGGCCCAGGTCCTGCCCGAGCTCCGCGCCTCTTCCCCGGCACGAAGTTTCGCCGGGGGCCGCTGCGGGGGCGCCGGCTGCCGGAGGAGGGCGGCCGGCGGCGCCCCGCCTCGGCCCGCGCCTCCCCGGGGGCGGCGGTGGCGGAGCGGCGGGGCCGGGGGGCGGCGGCGGCGGTGCGCGGCCCCGGCGGGCGAAGTTTGGCCGGCGGCGGCCTGCCGCGGCCATGGAGCCGAAGCACAAGGAGCTGCTCGCCCAGTGCCGCCAGAGCCTGGCGCAGGCCATGACCGAGGTGGACAAGGTGGTGGAGCTGCTGGAGGCCGCCGGCGCCCTCGGCCCCCGCGACCTGCGCGACCTGGAGGCGGCGGGCGGCGGGAAGGCCGAGCTGCTCATCGCCCTGCTGCTGGCCAAGGAGCGGGACCACTTCCAGGACCTGCGGGTGGCCCTGGAGAAGACGCAGCCCCACCTGCTTTCCATCCTCTACCTGAACGGCGTGGCGGGGGCGCCGGCGGCGGCCGAGACGGCCGGTGAGTGGGGCCGGGGGGGGGGGNCGGGGCCCGGGGGAGGTGCGGGGCGGAGGAGGAGGAGGAGCAGGGCAGCGGCGGCGGCTTCCCCCGCCGGGGCAGGGGAGCGGCAGGGCACCGCGGGCCCCTTGGGGACCCCCAGCCTGAGGGTGGGAAGGGAGCGGAGCGGCTGCGGACGNACCTGACGGTGGGAAGGGAGCGGGGCGGCTGCGGACGGGGGTCCTCCTTCTCCCGGGGCGGGGAAAATAAAAAAAAAAAACCCAAACCCAAAAAAACCAACTCTCCCGTGTTTGCACTTGGGCTCTCGAGTCTTGTTTTGCGCTCCCGACCCTTTTTCCGTTCCCTTCTTGGCGGGCGGGCTGGTCCCGGTCCCCGGGAGGTGCCGGGGATGCTGTACGGTGCCCTTGGGAGAAGCCGCCCCAGCCGGGTTCTTGCTGCTGCTCCCGAGCCCCTGTCGCCGGGTGCTGGCTGGGGGGGGATGCGTGTATGGTGGGGAACTAAAGAAAACCGGACCCGAAGGGGTTTCCCTCCCCCGAGCTGCTCCGGGGCCGCCGGTGGTGTTAAACAGTCGCTTTTTGACGGGGCAAAACTGTGAAACCCCCCCCCCTGCAGGCGGTCTGCTGGAGCAGATGTGCGTTTGAACAAATACTGTAACTGTTTTTCTCCGGACAGGCATATGTTTGTGCGAGGCTCTATTATCGTAACTCTTCTTGGTGGTTGGAACAGGGAAAACAATGGCTTTAACTTCCAATCCAGACAGGAGGAATTTCAGTGTAAACCTTCTTCTTAACTAAGTTGAGCTTTGACCCGCAGGTCTTCTCCTATTCTCCCTCCTCCGAAACAAGCCACCTCTACGTGGACAATACCAGGCTTTAAAATAGTGAAAACCAACCAAACAACCAAAAATTCGGTGATAATACACAAGGCCTTGCAAGTGCAGCTGTGTTTCTAGATGAGAAATGCTTCAATTGAAGTAAATGGTAATTCTGTATTATAGGTAATGGCTAAAGTATGAAGTTGTCCAAGTGACATGTAGGTATTCCCTTCCAGTGTGTGTCCAAGTTGACTGAATTCAGAAATGTGGGGTCTCTTTTTGGCTTTGTTACCAGATTTGGGAATTGCAGGGTGACTACCTGTTTACGTAAGGAACTGCATTGGGAGGGCTTCCTGGTTCTCATAAACTATACCATTTCTTTAAGAAAATAAAACCCTTTAAGAGCTGCTTCCGTCTGGAAAATAGTGCTTGCATGTGCAGTTGCACTGTGTACTCTGACCTTATTTGAATTATCCTGTCCATGCTAGGAGTTTTGTAAACACAAAAAAAAATGCGTGAGGGTCTTATGTTTTGTTTTATATCAGTGTATTATAGTGTACGGCCGTTTGGAATGAATATGTGGCAGGACCTCACAGGATGGGGAAAAATGGACTGAACAATAGACCTCAACACTTCTAACATTATGTGGTCTGACATCAATGGGAGATGAGGGCACTTGCTGTCTTTCAGAGCGGGACCCACGATGTTTTTGTATGATTAGATTAATGCTAGGTCTTCTCTTGTTGAGAAGATGCATTAATGGTACTGGGCTACTAACGTTCCCCAGCCTTAAAAACAAAGGTGTAAAACATGAATGGCAGTGAAAAATGAAGTAGGCGTTGGATATAGTAATAGTCTTTATTTTTAAGATAGGAGTTGGAATTGCAAAATGTCTCGCAACGCTGAGCTCTCAAGGGAAAAGTAGTTTGACTGGCAAAATGAACTATATCCTCCTTGACTGGATGCATTCATGAGGCTAATCTGAGTTAAATTAACATCTGTGTGGGGAAGGATGTTCCCCTGACATGATGGGTTTAAAATTTTTATTGCCTTCATTTATCAGTAGTAATAAAGAGCTAATGATAGTTATGGTTTTGTTTCCCTTGTGATAAACGTGTTTAGAAATGAGTACACAGGAGATTGCTAACAGTGAGCTTAAGAATAAACCATCATGCGCATAGGAAGGTAAAGGACCTGAGCCTTCAAACGCTGTTGTATGTATTCTGATTTTACTCCCCTGAGGAGGTCTTAACTAGTCACGAGGCTGCTTGCGTGCCCGCTGAACGCCTCCAAAAAATCGTGGTCTGTGCGCGAGTGATGTGTTACGCAAAGAGTTAATGTTTGAGAGTAACTGCAGTAGAAAGGTTCTTGTTTGAACCTGTATGCAGATGTAATTGGTTTTTACTCTAATATCTCCCTGGAGGAAGTCTGACCACCCATCTGCTCTTCTCATGCCACTTAGGAGTTTTACTCCTTTTCACTGGGGGAGTTGAAGGCGGCTGAGTCAAGTCGCTTTTTGTTCTTTGGGTGTAGTAGCGAACTGTAAACACGGTAGCAAGGAGAACTGTTGGATTCTGTATGTAAAATACATAAGGGAAACAGTCCTCAGTGTATATTCTGTAAAATGTCTCTATTCTTAAAGGCAAAAAATGTGTATCTTGAACATCCCTTTAACTGAACCTATCCAGCTGAATTATTTTTTAAAATTACAATTAGTTTATGAAAAAAACCAACTGTTTACAGTGGAACACTTATCTTTAGTATTGTTTGGAAGAAGAGGCTAATATTAAAGTACACCCCCTGAATGCCTGTTGGAGATGAAAATTATTTATAACCGATAACTTCTTGTAGTACTGTTTGCTAATTTTTTTTTCAGTGTGCTGTTATTGTGAGGGAAATGGGAAGGTAATCAGCAACGTAATTTTGTTCAAAGTTGCGGAATTCAGCATACAGTCTGCTAACAACACTAGCACGAGTGATTCTCCTTCTGTTTTAACGTATGCGATGTGTACCATTACTTCGTGTTTTCTTCCTTCTCATTTTAAATGTCACCTCTTACTGGACTCCAAAGGCGATACGTAAACTCAGATGGAAACTCAGGCTGGTATTTATACCAACAGTTCTTGTGGCTGGCTGGACAATGTAGAGCTGACACTATTACAAGTATTTATCTGCGCAACACGGAGGGGAGCAAACAGCTGGTCTGACTGCTAAAGGGAAAGAACTGGGGTCCCAGTAACTGCCGACAGACTTCCAGTATCGATAACTGTCTTTATGTTAGAAGGAGCTTTCTTTGTAGAATTTTCTTCATTTCAGTTCCCATTTAAATACATTTGTTTTCGATAGTAGCTTGTAATTGCTTGTTTTAAACCTCAACCTGTATAGCGGTTTGTGGATCAGTTTCTCTAATAAAATGTATATTTTTAAGCTTGTTTAGTTTCTAATTTGAGAATAGCGTGCCTAACAGTGTTAGTAAACAGAATGCAAAATCTATCAGGAAACTACCTTCTGTCAAAGCAGAAGCTAAACGAAGTGCGATTTGCTGTGTTACACTTACTGCTGTGTAGAGACACTAGTCCTTCCTCTGGTAAAACCTTTGATTACTACATTATGCTTTTGTGTAAATGTTTCTGTGAGAAATTGGCTCTGCCCATGTGAAAGTGACTGTTTGGCTGATTTAAAATCTCCCAGTACTTTGCACAGGGACTAATTCTTTAAGTAGTGTGCCAGGTGCTTTTATTTATTAGTTTTGGGGTGAACTGATAGATTGTTATTAAATACTTGATTTAGCAAATTACCTCCATTGTGCATGTGAGAAATCCTGTATCCTGAGAGAATAACGTGTCCCTTCTAATGTGGAAACAAATGACTTCTCAGCGTTTGGTTATCTCTTAGATACCTTGCTAAGCAGATATTTCATTCTTATAGTTGATATAATGTGAATTTTGTGACATAACGTGCCCGAGACAAGAATACAGTGGAATATACTTCATTGTGACAAGTACTATTAAAGATGTATTTTCTTTTAAATGTAATTAAAGGGCTAGACCAGAAATCTAATGAGTCTATGTAAGCTTTAGACTGCTTCGGATAACGTAGAGCTTTGTACTTACATTTTTCGATATTAAAAAACTGGGGAAAAAGGTGGGTTTAGTTGTCAAGCTTGGAATTTGTTTTCGAGATGAACTTGTGGGGCTACAAAGGCGCTCCTAGTACTTTATCCTCAAGCTGAGCAGATTGTTAGACTTAAAAAGCTTCACTGCTGGTTTCACAACTATTAAACTTTTAAGTTGATAGTTTCCTTTTATTGGTCTCCTGCTTTTCTGTGCCCATACAGCTGCGATCAGTGAGCGTGTGCCTGTAAGCTTACCCATAGCATAATGGCTTTTTCACTGCAAGGATTTAGCACCATTTTGGATTTTAAACGCAGAGCGTGTTAGACTTCAGAGGTGTTTTATTTAACAGTTTCAAGATCAGAATTTTAAGTTTTAAAACTTCAAAATGCAATCAATTTGGAATTTTAAATTTTGAAAAAGATCTTTAAGGGGGCAAGAAGGAAAGAAGGAAGATGGTTGTACATTGACTTTGAAAGTTTTCCTTCTATTATTTAATAAGACTTATTTTTCTAACTGTGTTTGGTCAGAGATCGTGTTAATTCCCAGTCCAAAAAGTAAATGTGGGCATTTATAGGAGTAGGAAAAAGTTAGAATTCAAACTTTTATAGCTTTCTGGAGGAATTATATCAACTTCCTCCCTCTGCTTTATAAAAAAGGAGCAAGTTGTTTCAGGCAATACCTGATTTGAGGTCCCGAAGTTTGCTTTTAAATATCTTGAAGTCTTTCAGCTTATTTAAAAACAAACACAAAAGGCAAGCTCTGGCTGTATGAATTCAGGAGAGGAAGGGCCTGGGACCCACTTCTCTTGCTGGCAGCACCAAGGACACCCGCAAGAAATGCAGTGTGACTGCTCAGGGCTGGTGCTGGGACCCCCTCTTTGTTGGTCCCCCACGAAGGGTTGACTGGTCCCCACAAAACGGTGACTGGTGAGATGAGCTTATGAGCAGGAGTGAGAACTTGAGCTAGCGAGGAGCTGAGAGACTGTATGGAGGAAGGGTGTGAGATGTGGAGGTGGGATGTGGCGTCCCGTAGGAGCAAGTGAGAAGAAAGGGGGGCTCGGGAGGCTGTGGGCTGGGGTAGAGGAAGAAGACGAGTAGAAGTGCTTGGAGATTAGAAATAAGGCTGGAAGTGTGCATTCCCTGGGAAAGGAGAGAGGGGAGAATGAGGAGAAATTGTAAAAGCGTAATTCACTGACTCAAGGACTGAACTGACAATTTTGCAATTAAGTACAATTTACACTCCCTTCCGTCGCTGAAAATTGAAGAGTGGGAGAAGTAGAGCAGTGTGTCTGGGTTTTTTCCAGACCTGTTATTAGTTCCCAGAGTAGCTTTGCACGCCTTGTTACAGGATTTCTTAAATTGTACAGATGAAAAAGCGGGCAGCATTCAGAAGTCGCACTAGGAGAAGTACAGGTCTTCAGCAGCAAGTTCTTTTGTTCTTCTTCTGAACAGTAATTAAACTTGATAAAATACTCAGCGCCAGTTTTGTAGTACCTGTGTCTTCTGATGATCTCAGATTTGTGGTATCTCTTGGAATTGTCAGACTGAAAAAATGCAGGAAGCTTCCAGCAAGTGTCCAGAGGGGTATTCCCAATGAAATGTTGAATAGCAAGTGAATGGAAGCAGGCTCTCAATCCCAAAGAAGGAAATGCGTGTTTTAGTAGTTCACAAGTCCCAAGGGTGGTAGTTCTCAAATTAAATTTTTGCTGTGCTCAGGGAGGGGATGGAAAGAAAGCTTGCCACAGTAAACTCATGGGGACATGGTTTTCATCAGTGTAAAACGATTAATAATAATATTTTTTTTGTGATTATCAGTGTATACAGCTGTTGAGCTGCTTTGGACATACACAGGCAGGACTCAGTGTCTTTCACAATTATGGAAAAGAGGAGAGACGTATTTTTGAATGGTTCTTTTAGTTTGTTACTTCTATGAGTATCCTGAAATAGAAGCAGAAATTTCACTTTCAGACATGATCAGTAACAGTAAGAAAAGCCAACAGCTTTCTGTAACGAGCTCCTTATTTATTTGTTAAAGGTAAAGATTGCCTGTCTCAGAGTTTTCAGATCTTTAGCCTGATTTAACTGCCATTCTCAGTCTCATTGTCTTGTAGCTTTAACCAGTGTTGGTAGCTGTGAGTTTTTTGGACCTTTGGTCTAGATAGTGAAGACCACAGCCACCACATGGGTAGTGACTTTGGGTTTTCCAGTTCTGTTAGCAGCTTGCAATTTGAGCTAAGTATTCTTTTTTTTTTTTTTCCTTTGCTGCTTGCTTTTACCGCTTTGTTGTTTTTTTTTCTTTGTTTCTTTCAGTTTGCTTCGTAGCTTCGCTTTCTGCTATTAACTCTCTTTATCTTTCTCCTTTTAGTCCTAATTGTTATTTCAATTATTATTCTATAGCAATACAATTCCTTATTTAAAACCCTGGTCATTAGCAAGATACCAATAAGTCTTGATAAATTCCTTCTACTTTTCACTTTTTTCTAACAATTCTTATGCTGTACAATTTCAAGGACAGAGGTTTCACCTGTCAGGGCTGTTCAGTCCCCAGCATGTTTTGGCTGTTACAGTGTGAGGGAATTAGTTCCCGGTGTTTCAGTTTTGTTTTCTCATACAAACAATCTTAAAGTGCTGTACCTATAATAAAGCAAAAACATTTCCTTATGTAAGGTCTTCACAGTATTGATCGAGATGGCAAAACTTGTTAGTGCTTATAACGTTGTATGAAAAGAGCTGTAGTAATGAAGTTGAGACATTTAGGCTTCTGTGACTTTCCAAATTACAATGAGTAGTCAATGCTGAAACATTATTTGTGACCTTCAAGGTGTAAGTCACTGGCTGCTTTATTGTGAACAGTGGTAATTTAGAACTGAATCATTCTGATGGAGGAGATGGAAACGTTGCACCAAGTGAGCTTTGGGTTGAGGCTAACCAATACTGTTGTAATGAAAGCGTAGAAGACGAGTCCCCTGAAGACGAGTGATGCTAGTGCATCTTGAATTTGGAGCCTGGCTCTTCCAAAAGAGCCATATTTTGGAGTTCTCAGTGTTACTCTGGTATATTAATTCTTGTCAATGCAAGATAGAATTACGAAAATGTTGAAGGAGGCCCATAGTACTATAGCCTAGAAACCGGTTCAAAATACCTAGCGTACAGTGTTTGCTGTATAATTGGGATATTTGTATGCTCCCCATAGGTTGGAGTGCACCTGCAGATGTGTTGATGGTGATAGATGGTAATACCAGCATCCCTTGCTGCTGTTGCTAACAAATAAGGTTAAATTTGGGAACTCCTGTTGTAAGCTGTTGTGCAAGAGGAGTCAGATCTCCATGGGGCGCCCTTTGCAGGCGTGGGGAGCTGGTGATAACAGGTGGGGTACCT
Source organism: Himantopus leucocephalus (assembly GCA_003993805.1). Lineage (NCBI taxonomy): Eukaryota > Metazoa > Chordata > Aves > Charadriiformes > Recurvirostridae > Himantopus > Himantopus leucocephalus. The sequence goes on along the minus strand of RSEF01000006.1, from coordinate 13,894,189 downwards.
AGAATTGGTGGATCTTGTAGAAGCTAGTGGAAGCACTTGGCCACTTGGGGTGAACACTTAAGGATATTTTTCTTGACAGTCTATGATTACTGGGCAATACTGAATAACTTACTGGAACTGGAAGGCCTTTCTCACCCAAACTGGTGTCAGAGGAAGTGAAGAGCAGTTTTATATACATAACCCCCACCTTCTTCTTCCTTGCAACTTCTAAAGCCTCCAATGTCTCAATTCCTGGGTTGAGTTGCTCAGCAGTTTGCTTGTGCATACCATTAATTAGTTTGTTCTGGAGACCTGCTCTTTGTATTTTAGAAAAGTCGGGTTTTTTGTTTGGTGTTTTTTTTTTTTCCCCCCTTTTGAGTTGGTTGCTAAATGAATTGATTTATAAATAGGCCATATTGCCCCGATTCAGAGGCTTTCCAGGCATGCAACTGGCCTGTAGCTGGTGAAAGCAAGTGAGAACGTAAAACTAGTGTTTCAGCTGGAGAGTTGGGGGGATTGGGTGAAGACGGGCAGTCTAAAGGTTGTTTTTTTGGCAGACTTTTTACATAATTGTCAATTTTTTGTGTATTCAGATGATAAACCAAGACATTCTCCTCCTCCCCACCCCCAAACCCTCAAAGCCAACGTTCTTTAAACTTATTTTGAAATTAGCCTTCCTAAAAATCCAGTAGGGAACATTCATTGTTATAATTATTAATATGCCTTGTGACAACTTTCTTGCCTCTTGTGCCCCCTCTTCTTTCACCTTGGTTTTTTATTCTACCTGAACATAATTGCTCATTCACGAACGTGCTTATTATTCATGTACTTACCTTCCAGCATGTGAGTAATCCCTGTTTATATGCATCAGGTTAGGCATGTGCAAGTGTTGGCAGGATCCAGACCTTCCATACTAAGCTCTTTGGATTAGACAATCTCTTCAGTCAAGTACTGCTTGTAGGCTTGGGCCTCAGAAAGCGAGGCTGATGGCTGTTTGCGTCTCAGTAGCGCTCAAAATGGAGTTTGTGTAGGAAAATGTAGCTGTAATATAGGTTGATGTATTTTCCTTGAGGGTTGATGTAAAATGTAGATGGAATTCTGAACTCACTCGGTGCAGGTGAGCTATGTCCTGTTGATGTTGGTGCACCAAAATCCTTGCTTTTCAAGTATATTCTTTCTTTCCGAGACAGGCAGGCTGGCAGGTGTGTGTATGTATGGGTTTGCTTAAAAGCATCAGAACTTGTGGATTGGGGAAATAAAGCCGGTGTGGTAAATATCCATATCAAAACTACCAAGTACAGCTGCTAAATTACTACATATATGTTCATGTGTTGTTTTAATAAGCATACAATTGTATTTATCTCCTTTATTGTTTCTGTTTCTTGTTTTATTTGTTTTTCTTGTGGCTAGCTTTCTCCTGTTGCATGTTTTTGTTGAAAAATCACTCTAGGAAGAGATAGACGGGTAACCACACAATTTTGTTAAATTAATAAATAATTTCAGGCCGTCTTCATCGCTTATGATCTTTTTGCAGAACGAGGGGTTGATTGAGTTGCTGGGAACTCTTCAACTACAAGTCGACAGGAGATTGACAGATGTGGTTTCAGTGACTTCTTTCAGGAAAGCTTCTTGTTATGCAGCTTTAAAGTTCTCTTAAACAGTTCATACATCATCTTGTGAATATTTTCAATGATTTTTAAGAAGGTCTACTTTGCATGTAGCTCATGATCTGGTTATTAGGTGGTGTGCAAATGAATGTATGTTTGGTGGTGAAATCACGTTATCTAAAGGGTTTTTTGAGGCTATATGGATCACCACAATAAAAATATTCAGGTATTAGCTTCATTTCTTAATCTTTAAAATAATCATAAATGTCCAGTCTGTGTTTTCCCTTCTGAATGCTTTTATGAGTGATGTTATTTGAGAGCTCGCTTAACCTTTAATTGAAGATGGGGCGTGTTGTATTTTTAACAGATTTGTTCTTTGAGTTTGCTAAAGGCCATTTGTCTTAAGTAGGTGTGGTTAAAAATAATATAAAGAGCTTAAGTCTTAAACAAAACCAAACAAGAAAACCCAAACAAGCCTTAAACAACAGTAGGCTTTCCCTTGTAATTGATCAGCTGCTCCATTGTGTAGTTCTTGAGTTGCGCTAGACTCAGAATGACCTTTGTAGGTACAACCGGATTTTTAGAAATAATAAAAATCACAAAAAGCAGTATTAAACCCCCGCAAAATACCTCAAAAGGAGGTATTCTCAAGGCAGAATTCACTTTCATTTATATTGTTTTCAGCTTAAAGTGTTGGTATATTTTTTTCCCCCCTTTTTAACAGAAAGGAGTATTAAAAATATAACTTTCTTTTTCAACCTCTTTGCTGCTTTGTGTAGCAATGGTCCTTGGGATGCTCAGACTGCCTGTTTGTTTCCTCTTTATTTAGATATGCTGCAACAGCTTTCCTTTGATGCTCTGCCAGCGTGCAGGCAGCCTTTGCCTTTTTTTGCTGGAGAAATGTAAGTTTCCAAGGCTTCTAGTTGCCATTAGGGCATATTAGGAAAGGACACTTTCTGTAAGATGCATTGACTACTTCTTTAGGTTAAGGGTCCGATTAGTCTGCCTTAATCCATTAAAAAAAAAAAAAACCAACTCAACCCTGTTGAGTAACACGAGGCTGACTTAGGTATAGACTGCAGACATGAACTTTGAGATATTTCGTGAGTTATTTTTCTGAATTTCTGGCCTTGAAAGTGTGGAGGCCAGCACTTTAAGGTACACTACGCTCGCTCATAATTTGGATATATTCATCTGTTACCCTGGTTCTTGAACCTTTCTTGTTTTTCTGATATCTTTGCAGTGGGCAGGAGTATTTCATGAGCCGCATTGCTGCGAGTGGCAGAGCAGTGTTTTGACTGAGCAGGGGAAGGTTCCTCGTCCTTGATAATGCTGAGGAGCGGTTTCAGATACGGAGGTCAGAGATACTCTCTGCCTCAGGTTTTTCGGACTCAGTAGGATATCAAGAGTATTGGCATTAATATTAAAAGCAGTAAATACACGAAGGAAATCTTCATCTGGCAAGGCTGATCACAGTCCTGTTCTGTACAATGTTGTTAGGCTGAAACCTGTGTGTAACATGTGCTGGACTGGAAGAAAGCACAATGTGTAAATATTAAGCTGTTTTTCTATTTCTGGCTGAGTTCTTCAGTGATATGCTCTGCATACGTGACTTGCATAAAATTTCATTTTCCAGGGAGTATCCCATTATATTGTCTAGAATGTCAAATCACAATTTAATTTTAGAACCAGCTATAGCAAATTCACTAAGCGCAGCAGAAAGCCAGGTTGTTAGTATGGTTTTGGTACTGAGCTTTTACTCTTTTGGGGCCCCTGGTTTCCTCGTTTCCAGTGATAACTGGAAGGTGAAGGCAGACTGGTGAAACTGTAAGGACTGCAGTGTGGCTGTTACCTGGCTACGGTGATGAGCAGTTTGCTGCAGGTACTGTGCTATACAGTGTGCTCCCGTGTCATGAATTTCAGGGTGCTATGCTGCGTGCTGCTCAGCTTCTTTGGAAAGTTAAGTTCTTTTTTAATTCTTCTGCATCTCTGCATTGCAACAATACAGTGTCCAGTTTATTGGTTTTGCTGTGAATCTGTTTAGCTTTCTCACGGACACATGAGCCAGATCGTATCTGAGGGTTGTAGCAGCTGATGTAGGGAATCCACATAAAACGTTCTGTGAATTCATCTCGTCAAATGCATTTATGTGTGTATGTTTATACAGGGAAATTTTTAATGCGTGCTGCTTTAGTAATGAAAGACACTTTGGGGGGAGAAATGTTTATATTGGAAGTAGATGAGACTTTTTAAGACCTGTTCTCTCTTATCAAAATGATTTAGCTTATTCCTACAATCTATTTAAGAGAATAATAAAGGAAAAAAAAACCAAACCAAAACTAAAGTTTTGCTGAAACATGGTTGTATGCATTATCATTATTGTGTAAGACACGAACCCACACTAATCACTAAAACCATTTTGTAGCACATTGTGGTGAAATAGTAGCCTGTGGAAGAGAATAGATTTGCCATGGCTAGAGCTTCCCTGGTCTTTAGGAAAGTGAGAGAAGGTGACTTGGGATCAGTGCGGCTTTAGGATTTCTGACCTGGTAGGTTACATCGTGAGACCTTGGCCTTTGATTTAATTCCAGCTAGTATCAGATATTGGATAGTATCAGCATTTTATGTAGAACTCTTAGTATTAAAACAGCTTTCTTTTCTAGATCTGTTTCAGAAAATCACTAAGAGTGTGCTTAATTTTCTTAATGATTTCAACAGAGCTTTGTTAACTTATGGAGGGGAGTCTCATTTGGCTGGTTAATCTCTGTTCTCCATTTTCTGCTGTCCTCATGTGTTTTTCAGTTCACATGGGGTGTATTGTGAAGATCGGCTTCTCGGCTTTCCCGACTGAGCACTCGGGATCCTTTCATGATGGTGGTGTTAGGGGACCTGTTATGTATATGCACTAATGCACACACACACAAGCTTGCACGTCTTAAAAGGCAATGAAATGGAATATACTGTTTTAAATGATTTCTTTAATCTTATTAATAATACAGAATTTTAATCTAAATGTATTTTTTTTGTGTGTTGTTCTCCCCGCCCCTCTCAGCAGTGTGATCTAAATTGGGCTTATATAATTATGCTAAGACACTGTATAACGTTGTAAACTACAGAGCCCAGGAGCCGCTTCTGTGATCCCCACTTCTGCTTTGTAGAAGATAAACACGTTAGAAAGCGCCAGTAGGACAAATAACTCTACGTTCCCTTAAGAGATAGCCTTATGTTAATGACTTTTTCAGTGAGACTCAAAAAGAATAAAGATGGGTTATACTTTTTTCAAAATTAAATAAGTTCTGATTTGAAGGAATTACATAAAACGCAGCTGTCCAGTGTTTGTGCTCTGAAGTTATTCTGGATAGCAAAGTTGTTCTGAGCATTTGTAAATAAAGGTAATAAATAGGTGTGGCACGTTGGGAAGTTGTAATGAAGCATCTGTGTCTTTGGCTGTTGGATTGCAAGTTTTGTTTTTTGTAAATAAGTGTTTTATAAATAAGTACATCTGCAGCCTCCTGAACATAAAATCCATGTTTTTCAAATGCTTATTCATACCACAGGTCTTACTGAAATTATGGTTTGGTTTTTTTTTTTCTTTTACTTTTTAAACTTTCTTCAAAGCAAGTGCTTTGGGGTTTTTTATGGATTTATTAGCATAATGAAATACTTACATATGTAATATTCCCTATAGCCTTTCTCAGAGTTAAAATAAAGTAGCTTTGAGTCCTTGGAAGTTTCATTCTGTCGTCTCTATCAGATATAGTGTATATCTGCATTTTCGGCTGGGAAGTGGCATCTAAGGGAAAAGCTGTTATTCTGAGTCTTCTAGACAGCTCTGTGTTCACTAAGAGCTTCATTAAGAGTGAACCTGCTAATGCTTAAGCTAAGAACGCTCATTTCAAGCTAGTATAAAAAACAATTTCAGCTTCAAATAATCCTCCTAAAAAAAAATAAAAATGGTCTTTTAGAGAGAAGCTTTCTTTGCCATCTGCCTTCTGTATAACACAATTTCAGCCGTTTTGTGGATGTCTGAGCTGAACATCCAGCATTACTGATGCTAATTGCTCTGCCTTAGTTTCCTAGTGCAAAAATTGGGAATAAACATCGTGGAGGTAAGTGTGAGAATGCAACTAAAGGAATGAGCGACTCTGAAGGACCCGGGGACTTGTGCCTTGGAGAAGAGGGAAAACGACGTGTATTCAGAGCAGAATGTGAAANCGGAGGTAAGTGTGGGAGTGCAACTAAAGGAATGAGCAACTCTGAAGGACCCGGGGACTTGTGCCATGGAGAAGAGGGAAAACGACGTGTATTCAGAGCAGAATGTGAAAAATGTATTGTTGTATGAGGCAACTCATGGCAAGGACTCCTTTCGTGATGAAAATCAGGTGGAGTTCTGTAAGGGGAAAAAAATAGATTGCGGGCAATTATACATGCTTGCCTAAGGCCTGAGCTCGTTTGCAGAGCTAGGTGATATTTCATAGGCTCAGGTTGGGGGTAGGATTTAACGCTGTTTTCAACCTGCCTTGCAACTTGGGTGTTCTGGGAGCTCTGGGTCGGAGGAGAGCGTGCCGGCCAGCCTGGGCTTGGGGTCTCTCCACTTTGTAGTGTGGGTGGAGTGATGATGAGCTTCGCAGAGATTTAGGGCCAAGTGGTGGAGTGGGTGGCTGAGGGCAGCGAGAGCAAACTTCTTGAACTTCCTCTGCAGTGGTGATTTTGCTTTGATACAAAGTCAATTAAGTTAGCTGTGATTGTCCTCACTACTAGTTAGAGGTTGCATGAAGAGTTCCCTGCCACGTATAACAAATGTTTTAAAAAAACCTTTTTTTACCAGTACTGTTGTAGTTGTTGCCACTCTAGTAAAACACATCTGGTTTTGGCATATCAGTTTGAACACAAAATTAAAGGTCAGGATGTCTGTTGAGCCGAAGTCCAGGGCTTGAGCATGGCTGGATGTGCAGTGATCCGTCATCGAAAATGTGTATGAATATCCTTAACTTGTATCTTCTTAAATTTGTTAGTTCAGGGCCCTAAAGTTAAGAATTTGCCTCTGAATGTTTTACCAGATATGACTTCCATTACATAAGTCTATTTTGTGATTACTTTTTCAACTACCATGTAAAACTCATACAAAAAGCCCTTTGCATGGGAGAGGTAGTTAATTTCCCCAGCTTGGGTGGGATAACCATGGTAAAATGGTTAGCGCAAATTTACTGATAATCTTTGCTGCTACTTTCAGATATGTAAATGATTCACACGATGATGGAATGTGAATTAACTGCGTTACAGGAAGACATAATACTGTTTTATCATTATTTTTTTTTTGCTGTGCTCAAATGCCACTTGCAGATCTGAAATGGAAATGTATTAACATTTAAAATGTGCGATCTTAATACTGTTTTCAGATACTAAGCAGAAAGCGCGTTCATGGGTTTGCAGTTAGTGGAAAATGTCAAACTAGATGTCATATGCCTTGCTATTGGGTATTCCTTTTCAGTGCTGAAGCTGTAAGAAAATGGGAAATCATAGAGGTATAGCCGAGTTATAGTTGCTATACCATGTTTAGACATGGGATCGCAAAATTCGTCCTCTGAGCCTGAGTGTAAAGATGTTAGTTCACTTTCATGTGAAAAGTTGATTCTTAGGTGGAACAAGGTATTTTTGTCTCTTTTCTCAAAATTCTCAATAACTGCTAATTTCCATGCATACATACATGGGTTATAGTGACAAATTGAAGACTTTTTGGAGAGCGTTTCTGNCGGGTATTTTTGTCTCTTCTCAAAATTCTCAATAACTGCTAATTTCCATGCATACATACGTGGGTTATAGTGACAAATTGAAGACTTTTTGGAGAGCGTTTCTGTTGTTCAGAGGAAACTAATATGTGAACATGAACACTAAGGCAGAGCAGATCATGCATTATGAAAACATCTTCTTTTGCTTAGAATTTATGTTCAAAATGATGATTTTTCAACGGTTAATCTCACTTTACGGGTTCAGCACAGTGGTGAAATGCAGTTTTACAGTTGGAGAGGTTTGAAGCAGAGAAGGGAGGGGCTCATCCCGAAGGACAGCAGCGAAGCTGGCAATGCAATACCTACTCCAGCGCTGTTAGACACAGAAATAGGAGTGCAATTGTCATTATTTTCGAAATTAGTGCCTTTAAAATACATGATGCAAGCTAAAGCTAATATTAAAGTGCTGTGACTGTATCACAGTAACTGTGTCTTCCTGGTATATTTTGACAAAAATAGCCTACCGCCCAGTACAAAGAAGAAATACAGGAAAGGCTGCAGCCTCTCCCAGTGGCTTACTGCTGATGGACTTTGTAATTACATCTGTCTAACTCCATCTGTGCCCTGCTCAGCTCGAGGTTGGATTTAAGATTAATTGTATGACAGAGGATCCTGGCTTACAGCTATATCTTAATTAGAATTCACAATCCACTTTACATAAAAATGTCTGAAAACTCTTTTCTAAAAAAACCCACTGATTATAGGGCAAATGAAAACATTTTGATCTTTCTTTTTTTCATAATTTGGGAATAACTTCAGTATATATAAATATATTCCCATGCCATCTGGTTTATTTCTCTCTTCATCTTACTCTTGGCTTCTGTCATCTTGCTTATTGCTCTTTGCCTTTTTAATTAGTAGGAAAAAGCAAGTAGAAATGACTTCCTGTGATCACAGTAACATTTCAAAGATTATTGAATGCTATGAAACACAGTGCTTTTCTAGGTTCTGAGGTTTACTGCCCTTGAACGTAGCTCTGAGATTGATATGAATGTACTAAATCCCTTTGAGTTGGGTGTATAATATTTTACTTTGTGTAAGAAATCACTTTTTTTTCTGAAAAAGATCACATTCTTCAGAAATAAGTAGTTGAGTTCTTGAACTACAAGACTGACATTGAACTACGATGGTGAAGTTGTTGTGTTTAACTCTTATGTTCTGGTGGTGTCTTGGCTGAAATGGGTCTGTTTCTAAAAGCTGTGATTTGGAAGTATTTAATTAAATGTGCAGGGGTTAACATTTACTGTATTCTGGGAACTCTCAGGACGCAGTCTTGCGAAAACTGATAGAGAAATTCTGTCTGTTCTAATAGTTTGGGTAGGAGGAGAAAAAGAAGGAAAACATACACTTTTATTTGGGTTAATTTAGTCTCAAGTGCTACAATGTAACTTTAGAGCTGGGTGGGGTTTATTTTTTGTTGTTTGTTTGTTTTGGGGTTTTGTTTTGTTGGGTTTTTTTAACTCTGTAAAAACAATGGTTTAGGCCTGAGAGATTTTCTTCAGGTGAAGTGAGTTTCAGTAAGGTAACTTCTTATGTCTTAAAAACAAAAAAAAAGGGGGGGAGGGGGAGAAGAAAAAAAAAGAAAAAGGAAGTCCTAAAGACCTTCCTTAAACAGCATCACTTGAAAGGTTCAGGTCAGTTTAACAAGGTGCATAAGCATATGCTCCTTTTAAGCAAGAGAACCCTTCCTCTCTTGGGTTTTGCAAAGATATTGCTGCTTGCACGAGTTAGGATGATTAATTATGACCCTAATGTTGTTAAACCAGTGCCCGAGTTCCTGATATGATAATTTGCAAATGAAATTTGCTTTCTCATAGTGTGAGTTGCATTCCAGTTTGGCAGCGTTTGGAAGCTAAATGCCCTATCTTGGTGCTTCCTTGCTCCTCTTGAAGATCCTACGTGGAAATGATCTTACACGTATAAGAAGGTGCTGGACTGAAGGAAAAGCACGAAAGGGTTTCTGTATTTTTATTTGAAACTTTCTATTAAAGTTCGCTTCAAAATTAAGAAAATGAAGTTGCTTTTTACCCAAGGCATAATGTAGATTTTGAAAATAAGAAAATATGCAGGTTTGTATACTGACTGTAAGTGTTAACAACTTTGTTTTCCTGTTTGTTTATTGAAAATGCCATTCATAACACCAAGTTTTCATACATTTTGCCATTTGGTAGCAGTCTGCACAAAGTCTGCGTTTTGCCCCAGAAGGAAGATAAAGCCAAGTACCTCTGTTCCGGGTGTTTTACAGCTGGCCGGAGGTGGTCGCTGTGAACCCCCCAGCGCAGGATTGCGTGAAGGCTCCCCTCGCCGTAAGACTGTGTGACTTGACTGTGTGACTGTTCAGAGTAGCCGACTCGAGCTAATCTCTGATTAGCGAGTGATCTTTAGCCTTACTGGAGCCATGCTAAGAGTTAGGGAAGAAGTAAGAAATCTGTTTTTTTACTACTGGATCATCTAACAACTTTTTTCTCTTTATTTGATTAAAAGACTGGTGCGGTATAGAGGTGTCTTGACGTCTTGGCCCTATTTTTGCTTGCTTCAGGTCTGTCTTTAACAGTTTTGCACGCGCATTGGAACTGGTGGTTAGAAGGGGAAGTTGTACTTGGGGAGCAGCATTGCCGAGAGAGGAAATATTCCTTCTGGGACAGCACTGTGGGATTTGGGCTGATGAGAAGGGCAGTGCCGTGTGGTGGGATAGAAGGTGGTGACACTGGCAGTGTCTTTAGCAGAGAAGAGAGCACAACTTTGTAAGGAGGTAGGTCTTGAGTTGTTGTTTATAGCGTGTGTACAAAACTGAGAAGCTTTACTTTGTGCTGATTATAGTTTCTGAAGGAAATGTTGTACTTTATTGCTGCAGCTTGAGTGTCTTTGGCAATAGGGTGTGATTTTTGTCTTTGCTAATTACTCCACAGCTGCTCACCAGCTTCCTCATCAGTGTCTCAGTTAATGTGGTTACCTGGTATCTATCCTTTACAAGCTAAAATTATGTTATGTGTGTGTGTTAAAGCTACTTAGCTCATCTCAGGAACCGCATGTTAACTTTGCAGTAAGCTTTATACGGAAAAACCCCCAACGGTGTGCTAGTTATTTCCCTAGATGTGGGGGGAATCTGAAAGCTAGTTTCGCCAAGAAGCCGATAATACTGCTTTATGAAGGGGTTGTACTACAGCACTAAAATTCATCTGTGAGCGACCTCTTAGAACTTTGTAACTCTACACCGGCACATCCTAATTGTCTGCTCAGGTCACAGCCCGCCTTTGTTGTCCCACAGACCAAGGTAGGCTACTGGGCCAACTGGTTCAGCTGCCGCTCTGGTGCCGGCTTAGAACAACAGCCCTTTGTGGTGGGCCGGGCTGGCTGTGCCGCGTAAGGACCGGGGCGCCTGCCGCCAGCCTCCGCTCGCCTTGCGCCGCAGGAGAGCCTGCCGTCTGGGTTACGTTTCCACTGGTAGCACAAAGTCCAGGGGATATCTACGGTGTGTTTTGTTTGGTTTTGGCTGTGAAGGTGTCCGCTGGGTGCTGTACGTGCGCAGCTTGTAGTGCCTTGAAGTATGGCAGTGTTTCCTGGGTGGGTGAGCGGGCAGACTTTTCAATCTGCGTTCTCGCAGATACTCTGCTTACGTTTTAGCTTGTACCAGTGACATTTCTTGTAAAACTTTACTAGGTGGTTTGTGTGGTTTGTGATTTTTTTTTTTTTTTTTTTTNTGCTTCTCTTCAGCAACTCATGGACAAAGACTTCTACTCATTTATCGTTAAAACTACTTTTAGGATGCCTTCTCCAGACCTGTGTGGATAAATGTTCTGGTATCGAGAATAAAATTTTAAACAGAAAAATGCTGATACATGCACGCTGTCTTACAATTCCAAGGATTTCCAAAACCAATAATTTGAGTAGTTACAGGATTGTTGCTTTAGAAGAACGTTGCCTTGCCAGGAAGCGTATGAAGTATTTTGAAACTGTATCTAAACTGATTTGCATGCAAGACATGACTTTGTGTTGCGTTTATTCAGACGTTGCTCCTAGGATTGTTAGTGCTGATTTTATGTCTTCCTGCCACTTCAATACAAATACATTCTGCAGTTTGACTAATAGAGTACTGGTAATACTTGGTTGTTCAGTGTACATAACTATAATTTCTTTTGCTCCCTCCTCCCTACAGCATTAGCGTATATTTTTTAAATCACAGGGACTAAGCTAAATAGTTTGTTAGATACATACGCGTAGAATATATGTTGATCCGTGTACAGTGCTTGGAAAAGGAGTATGGATGCTTCTAATAACGCTTCCCTTGTGCTTTTTTTGATAGTTTGTTATTCTGATTTGTTTTCAAGCTTGCATTAAGGCTTATTTCATTTTACAAGCACTTGCTTGCTGGTCTCACTTATCCTAAAAGCAATGTTGAAGAGTGCAACATTGCTATAACATAGTAAAAACAATGAAAATCAAGTGTTATACAGGCAGCACCTGAAACCAGGTGATAATGACTGGGGTTATTAAGCAAATTTGTCTGGCTTTAATCAGAGACCTGTTTGTGGAACACAGACTTGATGAGGAAGACAATAGCAATGTGATAATGACAAAGCTTTGCGGGGTTGGGAGGATTTGGGAGCAGCATATATGAGATACTGTCTGTACAATCAGCCTGTAGTCTTTGGAGCTGAGGTTGAAGATGAGTTGGAAGAGAGCAGGAGCAGAAATGCATTACTGTAAAGCTGCACTGAAAGGTATTGGAAAGTTGAGTGGTTGCATGGGTGCCGAGTAGCTTTGTGGGCTCTTTGTTGGTTATTGGCTTTCTGCTTGGTTTTGGAAAGCAAATGGAAAAAGGATGCAAAAAATTTGGAGTAATGTTTCTTTTTTACTTTTGTATTTCCTTTATGGTACTCTTCTGTCTTTCTGAGGGATACGATTGTAACATTGATCTGCATCTTGAACAGCAGATTGTATTTCAGCCATTCTTTGCAGTAGTTTGGCTGTAAAATACAGAAAGTTTCTGTTTACAACAAGCAAAACCTAACTGAAATAAATCACAAAAATTCCTTTATAGAAGGAAAAACATTTTTACTGGCAAGTCAAACAGTCTGATGTCCAATCCAGCCATTACCTTATAGGGTTCCTGGTAAGAATTGTGTGGTGTGAAGAAGTGAAACATTCCGAGAACACAATCAGGCTTTTCTGGTGGTTTGATTGTGGCAGTGTCATAACCCACTTCCTTCTTTCAGTGGCATGGGAAGCTCTTCAGCTGAAGTCCTGACCACCGGGGCTTCCTGTGGTTATTTGGAGACCGATTAAAAGCCACGTGTGGGGGAGAAGAATTTTTTTTTTC
>RSEF01000006.1:13864934-13881394 GCA_003993805.1 Himantopus leucocephalus | reverse complement strand
AAAAAAAAAAAAGTTACCATTCTAAAGAATTTATAATTTCCAACAAAATCTGAATAACAGATAACAGATTAATAACCCGCATGTAAAGATTATGTGTAATTAATTGTGTGAATATAATTTGTCAAAGGCTTTTTTGGTTTTTTTGTCAGGTTGTCATAATTTTCAGGAGATAATTTTTAAAATGCTTTAGGTCATTCCGTGCAGGAAATACTTCATAAAGAAGGAATACAAAGTATCTTAAAATGTAAATTGATTCTATTCATTGCTGTGTGTTATATGTGGTTTTTTCATAAATACGGACTTTAAACAGTTTATCAGCAGGTGTGAGAGTTCAGTTTGAATCATTCCGTTTCAACAACAAAAATACTTGTCAGTATCCAAATGTCACTCTTTATTTGATCTGTCGTAGTAAAATACATTCAATTGATTTTTTTTGCTCTTTTTCAGCAGTGGTCTGGTCTAGTTTTGGACTGCTACTTTGAATTATAATCTGAATGATAGCTGTGTCATGTGGCGCTCAGTTGTTTAACTTTTAAGTGAGAGTATTTTTTTCAGTAATTATGGCTTGCATAATGAAGTGTGGAGTAACTTCGCTAGCTTTTTACCTGCTTGAGTGTAGTAGAAACATACATAGTGCTTTTTTGTTGGTTGTGGGTGGTTTTTTTTTTGTTTGGGTTGGTTGGTTTGCTTGTTTTTAAAACATGCAAGGAGATTTTTGTAGTTTTCACCTGTATTTTGGCTAGCTGCTGCTCAGCTGAGGGGCCCAAAAGGAAGGTGATAAGTGGGATAATACCTGTTACCTCCAGGATCATGTCATGCTCGCATTACACCATGTCTGTTTGTCTATCTGCTTGCTTTTAAAACGGCTATGAAATGGCGTTGATGGATGGCATAAATCCATCATCTCTTCTGATGCTGTTTAAGAGTACTGTGTACTTTCATGTGCTTTCATATTTATGTCCCTGTTTATTTCCAATTTTTTTTTTTCCCCCTGATGCTTGGAATACTCAAATATGCAGAACTGAGTTAGTTTGACCTGCTTTCTTGGTAAGAAACTCATGCTTGAAATTAATTAGTCCAGGACTTTGTCCTGGCGAGTTGGCCTCTAAGAGCATTTTTTTTTTGTGTGCCATGACAGCACGTTGCACAGTCGGCTGCTGAGTGACCAGTCACAGCTGAAGGAGGACATGGATACCTTGAAGAGGAAAAACACGCAGTTGGTGCGAGAACATAATCATCTCCAGCAGTCATGTGAGGAAATGAAGAGACTTCATGATGAGGATCAGAAAGAGATAACGGACCTGCGCAGCCAGCAGCAGCAGGTAAGCTACAGCTCCTAGGGTAAAGAAGAGATCATTAATTGCTAAAGGCTAGAAGAGATCATTAATTGGTCCTTTGAGAAATAAGTCAGTAAAACCAAATGTGCAGCATCGCTGCCTTTTATGCCTTACTCATTCTAAAACATCCGCCTTATGTTTTACAGCGCTAGGGGAGAAAATGAGGTCTTGGATACTAATCGATTTTCTGTGTTTGGCTGGGAAAAAGAATGAGGGATATGGAATTTTAGGTGGTATTAAGAAAATTCGATGCAGAGATGAAAAAAGTGTACGAGGAAGATTGTGTGTGCATGATATTTTTTAAGTGGGTGGAGAGGCATTGAAATCCTAGCTTGAAGTTGCCAAGTGATCAAAAAGATGACTATTTTCCTAGAGTATTTTATGGGACAGGGCTAGCTTGAAACTTGCGTGCTATGTTTGTATTTTGGGAAGTACTGTAATAAAAAAATGAGTGACAGGTAGGTTGGGGTTTTGTATTGTTTTGGGTTTTTTAATTATTCCAGTGACACCATAATGGTTTGAGGGAATGATTGAGCTAATTTTGGTTATTTAGGTTTGCAGACGCTATTCAGTTAGAACAAAGCTATAGGTTGATGAACGTTTTTGAACTTAAAAAAAGACAAGCTTTTCAGGAAGAGGTAGACATTTCAGAGCTGTATGTAACAGGCTGTCTCTAGGGCAACGTTGTTCATACATTCTGAAGAAAGAAAAGGAAGAGTAAGGAGCAACTGGTCATAACAGGTCCACAGGTCACCTACGGAGGAGTCTGATCATTTAGTTAGAACAGTTACAGTAGCGTGTGGAATGGTTAAACAGAATATCTCGGTTAACTGTGTGTAGGCTGATTCACAGGGCAAACTTGCAAGTCAAACATTAGGCTTCAGAAGCCAAACCTCTGCAAACAAAAATAATTATTTGCTAGGGTAGGAGGGGCAAAGGTCAAAGCAAGCTGGATGTGCAGAGTGGCGCTTTAGGAGGTGCTTGAGGGCTTGTGCCAAGAGGAGAGAAGATTTGTATTTCCTTTTGTTCCCTTCCTCTAACTTTCTCTTGGGAGTTCTGCTGTGAAATGGTTTAGTGGCTTGGTTCAGAAGATGGCTGCTGTTCTGTGGAGCAGAAACGGTTTGCTGTGTACACCTGGGCAAATCGCTTCGCCGCTCTGTGCCTCACTTTCCCAGGCTGCACAGCAGGGATGTAAAACCTCCAAGAGAAGGCTATTGTGTTTTGGGGTTCCGTCCTGAAGTCTGAAATTATCTGGCAGCGCAGAAGGAGGCTGAAGTGTCATTGTCAGTATTTATTTAAAGAAATTCAGTCTCATGTCAACATCACGATTAAACCTTCAAAGAAAACCGTGTGTGTGAGTCTCAGTGAGAAAGTTGTGTAACTCCGTTTCTCAGCATGTCAGAGTGAATCACGGTGTCTTGAAGGGGCGCCAAGAGTCTTTATCTTGTCTGTGTCGTTTCTCATCTGAATTAGACTAACGCTATTTATGTTGATCCCTCTGACGTGTTGCTTCGTCGTCAGGCCGTAGCAAAACACAACATCTCGGTGGCCGCAGAGAGCAAAGCCTTTTGATCGGTGACTCTTCGTGTGGGATTGTCATGGATTTGCTGTGTAGCAGCTGACCAGCTTAAGTTTCTGCTGCTCGCATATGAAGTTTCTTGTTGCCATGGCTGTCTTCCTCGGTCCAGCTGGGACTATTTACTTTTTCTCAGACTGGGATTTTGAATGGGAGACTGTCCTTATTACACTGCTTCCTGTTTATGGCATTTCTGCCTTCCTCTGTTAGCAAGTTTATGCTGAATTCCATCCAGTTTCAAGTATACTCGCCCTTCTTTTCTTCAGTTGTTTAGTGTGTTTTCAGCAAAAAGACGTTCTATGTATGCTTTAGACAGGGAGAAGTGGTTTGTTTCTGTTTGGATTCTCAAATACTTGGCTCTCAGACCTGTTCTCGGGATGCTTTGGGAAGTAGTCTTCAGGTGACTGGCTCTCTTGAGCAGCTTTAAATCAACATGTAAACTGCAGGCATACGTAAAGTGCGAATACCACGTTTAGCATATCTGAAGTGGTTCAGTGAAGCATGCTAGCTCATCAGGGGCCCAACTCTGTATGGGTTATGCTGCTGAGTCCGCTGAGGATAGGGCTGTATGTGGAAATAGCCGTGCCGATGAGACTCTCACAGCAGCAGCCTTGTTCCAGGACCGCTTTATGAACAGTAACTCACTGCTGTTACGTATCTTGGTTAGTTGAAGGAGACCAGTGTCAGGCTGAAGAGCTTAGTCTCTCTTGTTTTGCCTATGTAAGAAGTGGTTTCCTGACAATGACAGTTGTTATCCGCTACCGGTGGGCAGTGAACATTGGGCAAAGAGCCGGCAGTTTCTTTTCATCTTTCCTTTGGTCTGCAGGCATCCAGGTTCTTCCACGGTCAGGAACTGGTCCTTACTCTGAATATAAGGCACAAAAGAAGGATGAGGAGTCAATTTGTGCATTGCTTCCTTCCAATTTTTTAGTACTACTTGTTTTCAGATAGTTAGGGACATACTTTTGTGGGCTAAGGTTAAGATTATATAAATTCCTGGCACCTCTCTATATAGAGCATTTCTGTTTCTTCCCACCGCTCCATCAAGGCCAAATTTCAATTTAAAAAGCAAAAACAGAAAAAATGAGCATAATGGTTTTTTTTTTTTAAAAAAATGGTGTGTGTGTGAAGGTAAGGCCTCATTTCAGGCACATTTTTTTTTTGCCTTTTGAGACAGAAGAAAGACTAGATTTGGTGAAGCTCATTAGGAGATTTCTGTTGTTGTTGCTGGTCATTTATCATCAGTGTTGCTATTTACAACAAGATTCTTATGTCAATGGAAATTAATTTGAAACTAAGATCCAGGTCAGACTTTATTCATGTTTAAATGGATTTTTCTCTTCCCGTTAATACTTTATGGATAGCTTTTGAAACACAAACCTCTGTGGGTAGTTCTCAGATGAAATATTGCATGAATATTAAAATACATGCCTACGTGTATAACACACTTTAGGGTAGATTTTAGTCTCTTGAGGTTTTAAATTATTTAATTTGTTCGTGGAGGATATAGGCAGCCTGTCATTAATGCCACCTCGTGGTCGTTTCCTAAATTACACCTATCGTTGGTCATCACATAACGATTACCTGTTGCTAAAACTACAAAGTATTTTGAAAACAACCTGAGTTTAATAACTGTTGGTAACAGTTACCATTAGAGAATGATTTTCCTAAACTTGTGCGCTCTAAGTTATGATTAAGTAGATTTTTTGCCCCAGTTAACATTAAGCAGACATAGTAATGCTTAGAGTGACAGCAATGCTTAGAAGAGGCTCAGTGTTTCCTTAGTCATTAAAAGGAATGATTATTAAAGTTGGTTAGTATATTTTTGTTCTAATATTATTTCTTATATACATTTAAAATCAAATCTATTAGACTGATTAAAAACTGAGTTTGTTAATACAGTTTCTGGTGTTTTTTTAGGTTATGAAGCAAAATGGGTCATCAGAGATATTAAATAAACTTTATGATACAGCAATGGACAAGCTAGAAGGTGTGAAGAAGGATTACGATGCCCTAAGGAAACGGTACAATGAGAAGATTGCAAGTCACAATACAGATCTGAGCCGCCTCGAACAGGTTGAGGAGGAGAACAGGCGTCTTCAGAAACAGGTTGACATGTTAATGAAGCAAAGGGACACAGCAATACATTTTCAGCAGCAATATTCGACCTCTCTTAGAAGGTACAATCAGGTTTTGATACCTTCAGATACGCTGTGAAAGCTGTAACAATTCTAACGTAGCATCTTATTTTCTCTGTGGTAGAATCACAAATACTTTTCGAACTTTTTTTTTCTAAAATTTTTCTGTAACGTATGTTATCTTGGTGTGATGAGTGAGCATGTGTTTCTATATAAGATTTTCTGGAAGGTCCTAGAAGGTGTGAGGAGGGGATGTTTATTTGGAGGAACGATGCTTTTTCTTGAGAAAAGGGTTTCCCAATTAAGGTTTTCGAATTGTATGAGGAATTTTAACCGCTGTTTACATCATGTGAGAAAGGGATAGTCTGCCTTTCAAGCTATGTTTGTTCCGTTGTAGAGACAGGAGTCAAAAACAGCCAAGGCTTTATTAAACTTCAGATTCAGTGTTCCAAACAAACTCTTCAGTGGGTGATGAGTCTGTCAACATATATATCTTTATTTAAATATAAAAAACAAGTCAATGGGAGGATATAATTTCTAAAAGGTGTTTAGCAAATGAAGATGTTCTCAAGCATAAGTTAAACTTTTCATGACATTAGAATTGCAGACCATGTGGGACCCCGAGACAGAGCTTCAGGCTGGCAACAGAGTTCTCTGGATGCAGATGTCTGGGAGTCTCGCTTCTCTGGGAAGGCGTTGCTCCTACGAGCAGCGCAAGTGCCAAAACAGAAGGGCACAGACACTATATCACACCACACTTAACCTCTCTCTGCTCCTCCTTGATACTAAGCCTACAAAGATATCCATATGGGGTAGGAAGAATGCTAATATACAACAGGACTCCAAAGAGCATCCGTGGGCGTGTTGAGAATGTTTTCACTGACATAAGTTAGGGATAATACACAACTCCCACTGACTAATGCCAAAAAATGTTGTTTTCCATTTTCATAGACTTTTAGTATTCCAGAAAGGTGAGATTGAGCATAGATAATAATGTACACGTGAATAGCGTGTACATAGTTGTGATATATCTAATTAAGTTATAGGAGAACGTGAGTAATAAGAGAATAAGTTATGTAACTTAGACTGCCATGGAATCCTGAAAGTGAGGGAAACCCTAATATGTACTACAAGAAACACTGCGACCATGCTGACAAGTGCAGAAGTTCAACATTTTTGTATTATGGCCTTGGGATTTCGGTCTCCTTCTTGAGAGGAAGGTGTGGGTTGATACTGAGCAGAGGTTGCTTTTAAGAATTTCATGAAAGGTATTCATGTTCCCATGAACCAGTGATTCAACTGAACTTCAGGAAGTTTTGCCTGTTATTTGGTTGGCTTTGGGTCTGAAGTTCTCTTTTACTTGTTTCTATTGATAGAAACCTTTATTTGTCTTATGTTTATACCTTTTCTTCATAACCAAACCCATATTTCTCTGGGTGACTGACCAAAAATTTTTAAAATGCATTTCAGGTGAGTATAGTTTGCAGAACATAAGACTTTACAAACTTGTAGTTTGCAGATGAATGGGTCATAAATTGCAGCACTGTTTGTTTTTTTTAATTTATTAATACCAAGTGTAAATACAGTCAAAATAGGTTTTAAAGAGAGCGGAAAGAGTAAGACTCCAGTGGCGGTCCAGGTCTCATTTGGCTTTAAAAAATATCTGGGAAGTGTTCAGCCTATTTTGTTTTATCTATAAAGTTGTCAGAATAATACGCAGCGTATGAGTGCTACCAAGATGATTTAGTTGGTGAATAGTTTGCAGATCACAAATTAGCTATACCAGCTGTCTAATTCCTATGGGCTAAACCTCACCCTACATGCGTTTGTCTGCATTTTGAATGTGGGCTGTGGCACTTTGACAGATCTGCCCATAGTTTGCAGTTGTGTTGAAGACAAAGCAGGCAGTCCTGGTGAGGGTTCTTTTCTTTATTGGTTGCTCCTTATAAACCCAAGCATACTGCTGCTGACCCATCTAACCCCGCTACTTGCAATCAGTTCACAACAGTTGTTGGCAATGGGCTTTCTCTACAGGAGGCATCTGTGAAAACGGGATCCAGCTGCCTGTGTTGCCTCCTTAGGAGGCAATGCAAGGTCAAGCAGGACCAAGGTGTTTCAGCTGGACCTTTGCTTGCAGGTTTTTATCACTGTTTAATATGAGTGTCCCTCTATGGCAGAGACTTTCTGATCAGTTCCCCATTTGACCTTTTTTTTTGTTCAGCAAACATTGCCCTAAATCTTTTCTCCTCTCCTCTCTCCTGTATCTTCCCAGTGCTGTCCTTGATTTGACAGCCTAATAGTTCTCAAATGTACTGTGGGTTCGCACATGGCAGTGAGGTGGTTTGGCAGAATCTCTGTCTTAGCTTTCTGATGTATCCTTGTACTTCTGTTGTATATTCTTCTTGCGTTCAAGCTCACGGTTCCGAAATGGCAAAAGAAATCCAGATTGTAACATGTTAGGTCTTCTGTACTGCCAGCCTGATGATCTCTTAAACTGACGAATTTCCCAAAAGGAGCAGGGTGATGGTTTTGAAATTACTGGCATATGCCTCAGCAACGCTATGGCGATGCTTTGAATACACTGAGGCTTTCAAGGAAATATTTGAAACCGGGTTTACAGCTCTCTCTTGGGAAAGGTCAGGCAATATGCCGGATTAGACAAGAAATTGCACTTTTAAACAGTGTGAGGCGTGTGTGTGTGTGAGAGAGAGAAAACAAAGTCTGCCAGAGGTTTGTGGGCACCTGAAATTTGGATAACCCTGAAAGTCTCAGGTTAGGTACACAGGTCCCATGTTCCCATCAGTGGCATTTATCTGGGAGTCTTGGAAAAAACATGCAAGGAAGTCTTAGTGTCCAGTTGTGATAAAACACTGCTCTCAGGAAAAGTTCCTTTTTAAACCTAATTGTGAACTTGTCTGTGGAGTTATAGTCCCGCTTTTAAGAACGCTTTGTCAATATAAATACAAAAGTTACTACTTTAATTAAAAACTTTTTACATCCTTTTTTGATTGTGCCATACTTCAGTAGATTGTAACAATAAAGTGCATATGTTTTCATCTGCATTAAGTTTTAAAAAATTACTCTTGACAGTTTAAGATATTTTGTATTTCAAACCCACTTTTTTCCTCCTCTAAATTGTCCGTTACCAACTTTGTGGCATTTATGGACATCTGGAAGTTGTTCTGTTTGTTCCAATTTCTGCATTTGTTTCCCTTCTTCCCACATCCCTGGGAGCGTGTGTTAGGAGAAGGAATTAACCTCTAAGATGAATAGAGCTGAATGCAATAAATAAGGTTAAACTTGTGCTATTAAATAATGACAACATCTTGCATTCCTTTTAGAATAATTTGATGGAAATTTACTTTTAATAATTAAACTAATTCTAAATTATTTCTAACAATTTTTACGTTTCAGTTCCTTAAAGAGGTTCTGTAATATTCCTAAAGCAATAATTAGTCTAACTTGTATGTTGTAGCACTGAGTACATTGTCTAAGATGTCCTCTGCAGTTGTGTTTTACCAATGTCTGCGTTTGGTTATCCAGCCAAATCTTTAATGTATGAAAAAGGAAAATGAGGAACAAGGATCTCACTGGTATTTCTGCTTGTTTTTAGATTTGAATCAGTACAGCAGGAACTAAGCAACGCCACAGCCCAAAACAAAGAGTTGCAGAGAGAAATGGAGCGGTTACAGTCGGAGGTGACAAGGTTCAAAACAATGCAGCTGAAAGCAGCAAAGGATGCAGAAAAATACAAGGAAGAAAGGGATTCAGTTTTCAATGAGTACCGCCTCATAATGAGTGAGAGAGATCAAGTAATTAAAGAGGTAGATAAGCTTCAAACAGAGCTGGAGCTTGCAGAGTCCAAACTGAAGAACACCTCTTCTGAGAAGCGAGTGGCTAGTGAAGAGATGGAAGCTTTAAGACAGGTACTAACCTCTTGTTTCGATGGGGAAGGGAAATGAGTATACATTGTTGATGCTGGAATCAGAAATGTGTGACTAATTAATGGAAAATAGGAGCGCACCGCAAAGAGGAAATTCCATGCTCATGTTTTCCTATAGCACTCCTTTTTACTGTAAGTTAATTAAGATTGCGTGTTTGAATAGAGTACCTGTCAGTTGAAATTTGCAGTTCACTTGACTTAATTCTGTTCATTCTGCTGATTACAAATCCTTCCTTTACTGCATGAGTCTTCTATGCCTTTTCAAGTAATGCTCTCTGTAACAATATAGCTCTAAATATTAATTATTTTTAACTTCTAACCTCTACAGGAACCACTGGATACTATCAACTATGACTTGAACCGGTACATGATAAAGTAGTCTCGAATATTTATGCAAAGCCTGTGCTGACATGCATGTTCTTACTCATTTGCCCTCCTTCTGCCTTTAAGTTAAAGAGGACATTTTGAAGATTTTTCACTAGAACTCGGGCATGCCTTAAAGTGTGTGAAACCAGAACTTTGTATTTTTCAGCAGTACCTTCTTGAAATGCTTATATCACAACCATGTTATAATGATGCTGTTCAGATTTCCAAAACACAATTTCCTGCTCACTTTCATTGCAGCTGACATGCATTGACGTGACCCTTTGGTTTACAAATACTCAATTTAGCATGAAATAGATACAAGCAAATGTATTCCATTGCCTATAAATCTCATTTTACTTTTTTCACAGCATTACATCTGAACAAAAATGCCCTTATAAAAAATTAAGGTGTGGAGCTTTTTTTAAATCACACCATTGTTGAGGGACATAATGTGGATTGTGACATACGGCATCAGAGCTTTCAAAAAAATAACTAACTTCTGGTTTTAAGAATTTAAGAATAGTTTTCAACCCTGCATATTTGCCAGCTAAATAATTTAGCTTCTACAGTGAGCTCATTAGCTCACTGTAATTTAGCTTCTACATATTTCATACCTGTTCTACTTTCGTCAAAGCCATTAAGCCAAAAGAAATGTCTGTTGTTGATTTCAGTGGAATCAGGGTAGCTAGTAAGGCATACCGATGGCAATAGCCACAATTAGTCGTTCTGCTCCAATTTATGTCTGTCATTGTGGCAGTATGAGTAATTTGTCCAAGTGCTTTAAGGGGCAGGAACTTAAAATATTTAATACATGGGTGTTCCCTCCTACTTAGATGACCTGAAGGGGTGTTTGAATAAGACGAGGAAAGAGCCTGGGACTGGTGAGTGAGATGCTGGCAGGGCACAGACGTGCATTTTTCTTCACCCCCAGAACTGGCCCGTCAGAAAGCGAAAACAACTTCTTCCGTGATGTACTAAAAGGTGTAAAATAGCAGTGTTGCGAGTTTTCTTTTTGTTCTTGTTTTCCTTTCCTGTAGCTATGTGTCTTCTGCTTGTGAGCAGGTATGTTCCTGTGTCACGTAGTACTGGTTCTCGCTGCAGCTGCGTTCAGTGCATAAGGGATTTTCTAGTTCTTGCAAGGCAGACGTTTGAAAGGTTGAAAACATTTATTGATCAAGCAATACACTCACTTGAAATAGTATCCTGAAAAATGCCCGTGCGTAAGTGGGAGGATCCTCTCTGTGAATAGTCGGTCTGGTGCTTGCCAAAATGTAACTTAATGTTCTTCCCTCTTCTTGTGACGTAGAGCACCTTTACGTGTCCTCTCTTTATATATATATAAAAATATATAGCGCCCATAGAAACAGCACTGAATCCATTTAGGTTGTTTTAAGTGTAGTTTCTTTCGTGAAACTTGTGTTTGCTAGTGTACTTTTTGGGTCCCAAAGAANAATATATAGCGCCCATGGAAACAGCACTGAATCCATTTAGGTCGTTTTAAGTGTAGTTTCTTCCGTGAAACTTGTGTTTGCTAGTGTACTTTTTGGGTCCCAAAGAAATGCAAAAGCAACTGAAATGGAGAAGAGGTTGATTGAGGTTGAAGAGGCGTTGTATCATGAGACATGATGAGGTCAGTCAGTCAATTTCCTAGTTAGATATTTAAGCTTTTTTGGTCACACGTGCCCAGACATAATGGGTTAGTTTACATTCAAAATGTAATAATTGTCAGGCATTTGTAGATGATAGAAGAAATCTCAGGATTTTGCACTATGGGCAGTTTTGGATAAAGTTCTCATGAGTTTGGCTACTGAAAGCTTAGGGATTAGATGTTATAGATTTCCCCCTCTACTTGCCCAGTGGTGTTTTTGTTTGACATAATCTTTTGCTCCAGCAAATACTTAGAATGTCGTGTTTCATCTCAGTGGTAGTCAGCTTTCCCCTCTGTTTAACAGACCTGTTGTATTTTATCCTGTATGAGGTTACCGCGCTATATTCAGATGCGAGAACTTCCTTCAGACATAAGAATTCTTCACAAATCCGGAATTTGCCCTTCAAACCAAACCGCTTTAATGTTTCCAAACAGAAGCTGTTCTAATCGGCGCCAAATGGCACATTGCCCTCTGCTGTTATGTTCAATTTTGTGCAAATGTCACAGGAAAAAGACAGAGGTGAAATTTTACTACTGACCACTGGAGGCAATGGCTGCTCTTATTCAGATAGTTTATATCAAGCATGCTGGAATAAAATGTGGCAATGTGTATTTTTTCCAATCGCCTTAAAGTACTGTAAATTCCTGTTTAATGAAGTGCTTTCTGGGAACTTGATACTTGATGACTTTTATCTCTGCTGCATGCTGGAAAAGAATACTTTTGTGTAAGTTTTGTACGCACATTTGAATGCACATTTTATCAAGACTATAGTTAAGCTGTGCAAGATGTTGCTTCCAGTACTAAAACTTGTCTGTACCACCAGATGGGTCAGGGATTTCTTTGTTCAGAGGTGAAGCTCTGCCCTTTGGCAGTATTTCAGCTCCCATAGGTCCGTCTTACCCCGTTTGAGGTACTGAGCAATTGAAGCTCGTACTGATGTTGAAAAAACTTGAGTGCTCTGGTAATTGCGATTCACTAATATGTTTTAAGTTCACAGAGTGAGTCGTTAATTCTAGTGCTTGTCTGTTACTCCAGAGCAGAAATAACTGTTTTAATACCGTCACAGAACTGTTTTAACAGCCTGACTAGCCTTAATTGGATACCATATCTCAAAAACAATCACGTTAGTACAACAAAACGCGATTGTTATCCATGTTTTGAATACTCAATCTTACTCCTTGCCCGCTGCAGAGTAAAATAGAATGGAAGTCAGTTTATGACATGGTGTCTTTCTGTCCTTAAGTATTTGGACCCTTTCATCCTTTTGCTTTTCAGGTGTCAGTTGCCTCTGGTAATCTTTTTGAGATCGAAAAAAAAATAATGGTTTCCAGCCAGGAGCACCTGTATGTAGAAGGACTTCTTTGTAGCCACTGGCGGAATGCTGCTAGAGAGCTGGACCATCTAAAAATTCCATGGCATGAAATTCAACTGCTTCAGTGCCTCATTCTTCCAATAGGAAGTCTAGTTTAAACGATCTTAAAAGGACAGNAAAAAAAATCAATAGTTTCCAGCCGGGAGCGCCTATATGTAGAAGGACTTCTTTGTAGCCATTGGCGGAATGCTGCTAGAGAGTTGGACCATCTAAAAATTCCGTGGCATGAAATTTAACTGCTTCAGTGCCTCGTTCTTCCAATAGGAAGTCTAGTTTAAACGATCTTAAAAGGACAGGTTGTATTTTAGAGCTACGTTTTACTCATCTTTTTTATTATGATGCAGTTGAATTCCACATTGAATAAGATGTACCGTGGTTCTGCTTTATGGCGCACCGCAGTTTTATCATTGAACATTCTGTAGTTTGCACATTGGTATCTTGCTGGCATGTGACTTTAATGTCCCTTTAAAACTTATGAGGAAGCTATAAGATACTTACGTAGCTGGGTTGTCTAAATTATTTCATGGAGGCAGTTGCTTAAAAATATTTGCTACGTAGTCTTATCCTTTGCCATATTTAAAGCCTTTTTTTAAAGCACCAAATCTGGTTCCTCAAAACCGTGAGCGCTCCCAGATTCTTGCTTACTTTTGACATAGCCCTGTGCTAATGGGATGGCGTGATATCTTTAATTACCACGTTTAATATTCTTTGCTAGTACTTACTTTTATGTAACGTGAGCACAGTCTGTTCTGCTCCCATTTTTCAGAACATGAGGTACACTCTCTAGGCTTTTAAGGTGTCAGTGTGTATCCAGTTGGAAAGGTGAACTGTTTCCTTCCGTACTTAACCTACTGCAAACAATGGATCTTGTTTTAGGAGCTAAACTCCGCTCTAGTGGAAAGAGATCGAGCAATTTGTGAGAGGAATGAATTACTCGAAAAATACTGTCATGAAGTGAAGGACAAAGCTGAGGCGCAGAAGGAACTTGACCAAGCCTGCAAGGATATAGAGACAGTGAAGGAAGAAAGAGACGTTGCCAGAAAAGAGAGAACAGAAGCTATCATCCAGAGAGACCATCTACTAAGGGAATATTATCAAGCCCGTCAGGTATTGCATGTCTTCACAGATGACTTTTTCTTTCTTAGCTCCAAAGGGTCGGTAATTTTCAAGAGATGAGTTGAAGGTCTGGGCACATTGGGTGTCTTCCCCCTTTTCCCTGAGTCACTCTAAAATATCTATATATAAACGCATGTGTGTTCTTCAAGACATAGTGACGGAACTTGTTTGAAAGAAATAGTCATGCTTCATATTAAGTTTCTGTTTGTAAAAAATAAATGGCAAATAAAATATTGTGATCCAGCAGGTGCCTAGGCAGTCTACTACCTTCTGGTAGGCTTGTTGCCATCTATAACGTGTTGTTCGTGCCTGTGACCTCAGGATGTTAGCTGTTTCTTATACTTCATAAAGGAACTTAACTGAAGTGTGATTGTAAATTTTCTAATCTGTACATGTTCTTAGTATAAATATGGTATTCTGACGATTTATGTCTCGGTGTGGGTAGTAACGTTCTTATAATTTGGCACACTTACTGATGCTCTCGTCTGGTGTGTGGTACTAAACATCAATTCACAGACAACTGTAAATTACATATAATGTAGTACGAAAATGCATAGCATCACAACTTTTACGCTCATGAAATAACTAATGAATACAAAACTATTTAATATTAAACTAGATATTTGGGGTTGTTCTCATTAAACTTGTATTCCGTTTTCATTGAATACCAACCCTTTACCAGTACAACAAAAGCTTTTTGTCTTGCCTGTCACACTGATCTGCCAATCCCAGGTGAGTGTGTGGAGAAGCAATTAAACTATGTTTTCAGTTGTACTGGAAATAAATCTTTCATCGTGTTTGGTTCTTCATGGCAAAACCAGTGGAATTTTGGAAACTTGTGCTTTTCTCAAGGAAGCTGACTAAGCTTGGGTGAACTTTCTTGTGACTTAGCAATGGACCCGCTCAGACGCTCACCTTTGGCAGATTCCAAATCCGAACTGACATTTCAAATATAAATGTTCGTTTGTTGATCTGAGTGGGTTTTTTGATTGTCTTTTTCCTGCCAGTGGAAGAGAATAAAGTGATCCTTGGAAATGAAAGAGACAGTCAAAAGGCCGGACATGACTCTTCATAGCCTCTTTTTGATCTTATATGTTGCCTTTTTTTTTTTTTTAATGTTGAGGTGAGAAAGTAAACCTGGGGTTTAANGTGGGGTTTAAGGTACAGCGCTCTCTTAATTTTTAATATAACTCACTTTGAGGAAAAAAGGAGCTTTAAAGTGTATTAATCGTGACTTAGTCTCTCTTTGATATGCATGCATTCAGGTCTTAAAAACATTGCTCCACAGTTTAATCTTTAATCAAATGACAAGTCTAGTCAGATTCATTAGATTACATTAGAAAATGTACACCTAGTTGTTGTCCCAGGGTAAATAACAGACATTAATGCAGGAAATCTGTGTTGTAACTGCTTATAATAGTGTATCTGATTCCTAAATATCCTTGAAGTTTTTTTTTCTCTCTGCTGAGCAGAACAGAACAGAAGCATGGAATGCCATCTCTGAAATACGAAATATTCACTGGTGTTATTTTGAAGTGAGGATTCGCATTCACGTAGATTGTATTTGCACAAATTTGTGTGCCACTGAATGAAAAATATTGCATTAGTTTTTATCTTCTTTTTTTTTCCCCCCCAAAGTTGCCGTTAAAATAAATGAACATTTCTTTATGAAAACACAAGAATTGAATACATCGGGTAACACGCATAGAGTAAAAGCTGTTTGTGTGCATACTTACCTCAAAATTGTGCCTAAAATACTTCTCTGTATTTCTTAATTCCCAGATACAAGATTCTGCTACCCTAGACATAGAAAGAGCAAACAAAGAAATTGAAATGCTTCGGAAACAATATGAGGCAATGTCACAAGAACTAAAGGAAGCTGTCCAGGAAGCAGAAGTAGCCAAGTGTAGGAGAGATTGGGCCTTTCAAGAGCGGGATAAGATTGTTGCGGAAAGGGAAAGTATACGGTAAACGAATGCTAGATGGTACACGAGTGATCTTTGTAACACCTTGTGTGCAGTTCTAGGACTTGCTGGGTTTTGCTAGCACTTTCTTCAACTTGCTGGAACTTCTGCATTAGCTGTCACAGGGTGATTTATTTATTTATTTATTTATTTTTTAAAGTTGAGGGCACCTTAAAAGATACTTTGCTTTGTCTGTGCTTTCGTGCCCCTAATATGTCTCTAGTAAATATCATACAGCCTAACAGCACTGCTACGTAAGAACAACAACATATGCATTATTTTAGGTGTGATATACCTAATCCTGCTGTAGCTATAGTCCTGCAAACATTTTTTTACCTGTGGGGCCATTTCATGAAAAGTAACCTAACATATTTGCTGTTAAACATGTGTAAGGAACTAAGAGAAAATACTTCGATCAGGATCTTTTTTCTGCTAGTTTAAAGAAGATAAGTAGATACACAGTTTTGAAAGGGATGAAGAAAGTTTCTGTCAGCTTGACAAGCTTTTACTTAAGACCTAGTATATGTCATTTTTTTCTTCCTTATACTTTTTTTTTTTTTTTTGGAGAGAGATCTTTTGAAACTGCTTTTCAAAATTTTGTATTAACTATACAGTGTGGCAAAACTAGTCTGTTACTTAGGGTTTTAAGTAACTGAATGGAAACTTCTTTGTTTTTGAAGGACTTTGTGTGACAACTTAAGGAGGGAGAGAGACCGGGCTGTGAGTGACTTGGCTGAAGCTCTTCGCAATCTGGATGACATGAGAAAACAGAAAAACGATGCTGTGCGTGAACTGAAGGAACTGAAGTATGTTAGAGAAATGATCAAACCGCACAGAAGTTTGTGCTTAAAAACTTTGGTTTGATAGCTGTGTTCACAAGTGAATCATATGCTGTTATAGCTGTGGGGCAGCAGGTGTTCATCGTATTGTATGTGGAAACACTGCCTGTGTTTTGTTATCGTGGTGGACGGTATCTTAAGTCTTACTGTCTTAACCTTT